>CM076578.1:1352462181-1352960841 GCA_034641835.2 Pinus albicaulis | reverse complement strand
ATTCTAAAATGAAAAGCAAGTTTGGTTATATTTGTTCAAGGAAGTGATATCCCCTATAATGATTTACCAATCTTGAAACTTTAAAAGCAAATTGAAATTACAATGACAAGACTTGAAAGAAAGTAAAAGTGTACTGCTGAAATGAAAAGGTGTTGCTAAACTAATGAATCAAAACAGGAAACTAGTGAACATGAAAACCAAACTATTCTTGCTGCCAACTGAACACAAAAGAAACTACGCTTATGGAAATTCAAAATTGCAACAAAATAAATCTAAATCAGATTACATCAATTCATTTTCTGACCCTTCATCATTAGACCAGCTATGACTTGCGGAAGTAATCATAAACAACTTGTGTAACTAATATTTAATTCGCAGAAAGTAAACTAATACTAAACCATACACACATGATTCAATCCCTCGCCATCAGTCCAGCTGTGGCTTTCGGAGGCAACTGAAGATGTCATACATGATTTAATATATCTAAGTTTGCAGAAAAGAAACTAATACTAAACTACACATTTTATAATGCAGTCCCTCACCATCAGTCCAGCTGTGGCTTTCGGAGGCAACTGAAGAT
Source organism: Pinus albicaulis (assembly GCA_034641835.2). Taxonomy (NCBI): domain Eukaryota; kingdom Viridiplantae; phylum Streptophyta; class Pinopsida; order Pinales; family Pinaceae; genus Pinus; species Pinus albicaulis. The sequence goes on along the minus strand of CM076578.1, from coordinate 1,352,960,261 downwards.
GCTATGAGCAGCTTAATATATCTAAATTTGCAGAAAAGAAACTAATACTAAACTACACATTTCATAATGCAGTCCCTCACGATCAGTCCAGCTGTGGCTTTCGGAGGCAACTGAAGATGCTATGAGCAGCTTAATATATCTAAATTTAACTACTGAATCAGATAAGCAAAACTGAAATGTACAAAGCAAGACTGAAGTTAAACAAAAGCTATGAAAAGAAAACTAGCAACAGAACAATGTTAGTTTCATGTCATTAGTCAAAATGCTATAAAAATGCACGGGCTGTCTACCTAAAACCTGCACAAGAAAACTGATCAGTGATTAACAATCATAAAACATGTAAGACAGAAATGAAATGGAAATTATGGAAATGTATAAACAGAAATGAAACAACTACAAAGTATGAACATATGGATGGATTATGGTACAATGAATTTTAAAAGAAATGAAATGAGAAATGTACACTAATACACAAAACCTTAGCTGAGCAGGGGCCCTCTACACAGCTTTGGTAACGATCCTCAAACACGAATTAAGTTGAAAAACAGAGTCTTCTCATATTAACAAGCAGTTCATTACAGAATGGTAGTGTTACGGCTCAAGGCAGCGTAATCACTACAAAGCAAACATAACAGAGTACGAACATCAACTATCAACTAACAATTGTCAACTCACAACTGTCAACTAACTACTGTGCGTATGAAAACGCTCTATATATAACAGCAAACTGTAACTGTTTCCTAAAGTTCATGATGACAGAGAGCACGTAGACCACTACGCCCACGGATATAGAAGTATGGCCGTGTTGGAAAGCGAATCTACGGAAGGTGGATGAATCTACGGAAGGTGGATGCTTGAATTCAACTCCAGAGCTCTGCACAGATGTCAATTTAACCTCCGCAAGCTTAGAAACGGCCGTATGGATGTTTATGTGCCACGAAACAGAGTCCGGCCGACATGAAACTCCATAGTTGACTTCCATGTGGACGCCTTTGATCGCGGCTTCTTTGGACGAGTTTGCTTGAACCAATAGGACACGAACCATGTCCACGTCATTCCTAGCCTGCCCATGTGGCTCGTTTCCCTTGTAGACACCTGTAGCATATAGTTCCACAAAATAGCCGCGGAAAGTTGCAGCAGCTGCGGAAAGTGGCAAGATTCCGCAGCTGAATGAACAAAATCTAGATCAAATAGAAAACACAAAAACATAATTAAAAACCATGTTAGATACCCTTTTGCACATGATATTGACAATTTGGGAGGTTTAGGTGAGTGAAAAAGGTATGGAAAAGTGTATGGAAAAGATGCAATTTCGGGACTCAACATACCCCCACTGTGAAGGTGTTGCATGTCCTCATGCAACCAAAATTTTGATACTCTTTGTTCAGTTCATGTGCCTTGATACTTCAGCCAGCACATCCAAACCCCTTCTCTTCTTCTTTGGTACTGCCATCATTCTGGGTTTCTTCATTAAGCACCTAAATTTGATATTCACAAGTGCTCTGCTCAATTTCTGGCATTTCCTTTTCAATTTCTTATTTTTCTTTTTCCATATTCCCAAATGTAACATAGTATTATCATGGATGATCTTGTCCAGCTTGCCTTGTTCTTTCAATGTTTCATTTTCATTTTTGATGTGCCGATTTAAAAGCTCCAGCTCAAAAATTTCCTGTTTTAATGACTGAACTAAATCATCCTGCAATGTATGAGGCTGAATGGAAGAGGTACTTGGACCTGTGGCTGCCTTCTCCAAGGACTCTATATAGTCATATACCCCCTGCTACTTGGGATCTACTTCCGGTGTCTTTTTCATTGGGTTGTCCCCAAAATGCTGCAAGGGAGAATTATGTTCAAAATCTGGCCGAGGAGGGCTTACATCAATATTTTGCTGAGAATAAGATGGAGTATGCTCATTGTCTGATTGGGAGTGAAAGGAACCAGCTTCACTAACTGACTGAAATGGACTATGGTCAGTTGGAGACTGTTCATATGTCTCCTCACCCAAATCAATGAAATGAGGACCCTTAATTTGTGTTTTTCTCAATTTTCCCTTAAGCCTGCTGCTTCTCCTCACATGCTGTGGTACACTACCCTTTTGTTCTTGTTTTCCTGTCTCTGCCTTCTTGGATATAGATGATTGTTTTTGAAGAAAAACTAATCTTTCAGATAGTATTTGGTGATCTTATTCTTCAGAAGAAGGAGTTTTATGGACAGCCTCAATAATTTCTTTCCCTTTTGGTATTATTGGCTTCCTAGCTTTGATTTCCTTCTTCTTCCTTTTTACCAATCTCTCTTCCCTATCAGTTTTTTTCATAGTATTAGTAGAAGTATTTTGGATTTCATCTATTGTTCTTTTCCTTCTACTTCTTTTTGCTGTGCTAGCTGCGGGAATTTCCTGTGTAGGAGCAATTTGGGTTTCAACATTCATTCTCTTTCTTCTACTCCTTCTAATTGAACTACCCTCAGGAATTTCCTGAGGTTCTTCAAAGAAGTTTCTAACTAGGAATTGTTCCCATGTATCTTTTCTTTCCTTTAGCTCCTTTTCAATCAGAATTTTTATAAGGCCGTGGTGATAAAGATGAGGCTCTACATCTCCCAAGTGTTTTTGAATAGTCACAACCATTTTCTTTAAGCTATTGAATAGAAAATAAGGGAGATTGAGAGTTTGGTTTTCAAGAAAATTCATCAATAGCCTAGTATGGTACATGTACATAGACCCAAAACGGCCCTCACATGTAATAAATTTCTGAACAATTAGTAGTAAAGTGGCCCATTCATCTTTTATTGCATGCACAGGGATTCCTCTTTTAAAAACAGTGATATCCATACCTTGATTCCGTAGGATTGTTCTCCATGCCTCATCAATGATACTTTTATTTTTGAACCAACGTTCTCCTTCCTGAAGAAGCTCTGTGGCTGTTGCTATTGATGCTTCATTGACCAAAAACATGAGGTCTCCCACTTCTGCTTCCGAGCCATCAAATGATCTTGCAAATGCTTTTGTAACTTCTCTGTGGTAACCCCTGAATTTCTGAATAAAACGCAGCCATTTAGCTTTCCTCAACATCTCTTTTGCTTGTGGATATCCCTCTATAAACTTCGGTCCTTCTGGCTCTGCCCTTAATAATTTTCCCATTTCACTTCTCTGTGCTTCACAAGTTTGCCTCTGTGAGGGTTTAAGTGGAAATGGAACGATGGAATACACAGGATCGAGCACAATACTGTGGGGATGTTATCATAAAATGAGAATGAGTACCAGAAACAGAATGGAGTAAGACTGTGGGTAGGTATACGGGAGTGAGAGTGAGCAAAAGGAACGAAATGGAGTGAAACAGGGAGTGAGAATGAGTAGAGAGGGGTTTTGTAAACACGACAGAGACACGACAAAGAGGTTAACAAAGTATAATGCATTCGGCCGCGTTTTGAATTTTGGTGGCTGTGTAATAAATATGAACACGTTTCAATCAATGATTATGAAGTTATGCGGCTTGTAAGAGTCCTTTGTCAACTCAAATACGTCTCATTATCTACGGTGGGGTATTGGAACATGAGTGAGAATCGGAATTTCAATGATGAAACCGTTTGTGAATAAATGCAAGAGGATAACATGGAGATCGTGGAAGGTTACGGGACTGTCAATATAATCATTGCGCGTTATGGGTAGAGCTCATAGTTTAAAATTATATAAAAATGTGTTTTTCAATACTATTTTAAATAAACTTTATTCATACCTTTGGAATCCTTGCTTTTGCCCTTGGTCTTCAACTGATTGATCTTCATTAGTGTCTTGAATGTTCCATTGATCCTCCCCCCTGCATTTTATTTCATAATTATGGAAATAACAACTAACTGTACATTCTCTTTGAAAACAGAGTAGTAGCTGCGGAATTTGCTTCTGGCTGCGGAAACTGGAGTCAGCTGCGGAAACAGATGTCAGCTGCGGAAACTGACACAGCTATTACTTGGCTGAAATAGAAATGAACAAATGACAAATGACCAGGTGGAAATGGCCATAAAAAGATTTTTATTGATGGAATGGATGAAATGAAGTGGGATGAAGTGAAATGAAATGAAATGAAATGAAATGAAGTGGAATGAAATGGAGTGGGTGGTGAGATGAAATGAAATGAAAGACAGATTTTTTTTTTTTGGAAAATATAGAGTGTCAGGTGTCCCTGATTTTCACCACATATTTTCTGTATAAGACTGCCCCCCTTCAATGATTGGTTTTCGTTTATACTTATTTTTTTATTTTTTTTTTAAATTGAAAAAACAAAAGCTAGGTCAAGGAGAAGAAGAATTCTTCTGCATCACTGCATTGCAGACCCTTGAAATTTCCATTCTGATTGTAACTTCTTTAGAGAGTGGCTTATGATAAACTTTCAATCTATGGCCATTCACTAAAAGAGGAGTTTGAAACTCATCAATGGTCTTGATTCTTAGAGCTCCATTGTTAAAGATCTTGTCAATCTCATATGGCCCAAGCCAATGAGTCTGAAATTTCCCTTGAAAATCTTTAAACTTGGAGTCAAATAACAATGCCCAATCTCCTTCTTGAAACTTCTTCTCTTTGATATATTTGTCATGCCATTTAGTTCTTTGATATTGAACTAGATCAGTTCTTAGAATTGCTTCTTGTCCGATCTCATCTAGCTCATTCAACTGCTCCATTCTATGCTTTTGGGCTTCTGATAAGTCCATCCCCAACTGAACTGCTATCTTGAAGGTCTTGATTTGGAACTCTATGGGGAGCAAGACTTCTTTCCCATAAACAAGTTCATAGGGAGAATGTCCCGTTGTATTCCTCCATGTAGTTCTGTAGGCCCACAAGGCTTCTGGAAGCCTTTCTGCCCAATCTCTTCTATGTAGATGAACAGTTTTGGTGATGATACTTTCAAGAACTTTGTTGGTGGACTCCACTTGACCATTTGCTTGTGGATGGTAAGGAGTAGATCTTCTGTGCTTGATTTTGTATTCTTCCATCAACTTCTCCACCAAATTGGATGTGAATTGGCTCCCCTGATCTGTTACAATTTCTCTTGGAACACCAAAGCGAGTAAAAATATCCTCATAAAGAAAATGAACAACTGAATTTTCAATAGCAGATACTAATGCTTTAGCTTCTACCCATTTAGTAACATAATCAGTACAAACCAATATATACTTCTTTTGCTTAGATGGTGGATTAATAGGTCCAATGAAATCTAAAGCCCATTTTTCAAAGGGTTCAATGAGTACCTGTGTTTGCAATGGCATTTCATTTGAAAGGGTAGGTTTCCCTACTCTTTGGCAACTATCACACCTTTTGACATATTGTTTTGCATCTTTGAAGAGGGAAGGCCAATAATATCCCAAAGAAAGGATTTTATAGGCCGTCCTCTTGTCCGCAAAGTGTCCGCCGCATGGTTCATCATGACATGCCTTAAGAATATCAGGCATTTCATCTTCCCTGACACATCTTCTGATCACAAGATCTGGCCCTGTTTTAAACAATTCGTTAGAAATCCATGAATATTTTGAACTCTCCCGAATAATCTTTCGTTTTTCTCTTGGAAATAAATGTGAAGGTAGTTTCCCTGTAACCAAATAGTTAGCAATATCTGCATACCAAGGGGTCTTAATAGTTACTGCAAACAAATATTCATCAGGAAACTTATCTTCTACAGGAGAATATTCTTTAGTATTCTGAATCCTAGACAAGAAATCAGCTACTGTATTCTGTTTTCCCGGTCTATCCAACACAGTAATATTGAATTCTTGCAAAAGTAAAAGCCATCTTGTCACTCTGCCATTAGTAACAGGTTTGTTCATTAAATATCTAATTGCAGAATGGTCCGTATGAATAAAAGTTTCATAGCCTGTTATGTAATGTCTAAACTTATTAATTGCATGAACAACAGCTAAGAACTCTTTTTCAGTCACAGTATAATTCAACTCTGTGGGAGTCAAATTTTTACCGGTGTAATAAATGGCATAAGGAATTAAATCTTTTTGACCCAACACAGCTCCAAGAGCTGTATCTGAAGCATCTGTAGAAATATGGAAAGGAAGTTTCCAATTTGGTCCTCTCAAGATAGGTGCTTCATATATTCTTGTTTTCAAAGTTTCAAAAGCTGATTGACAATCAGGATCCCATTTAAATTCACAGTCTTTTGTAAGCAACTTGAAGAGTGGAGATGCTATTTTAGTGAAGTTTTATATAAATCTTCTATAATAACCAGTAAATCCTAGAAAACTTCTAACATCTCTTTGACAATTTGGAATAGGAAACTTGGAGATGACTTCAACTTTCGATCTATCAACCTTAATCCCATCTCCCGAAATATGATGTCCTAAAACAATCCCTTCAGTAAACATCATAAAACATTTTTCATGGCTTAATGAAAGTTTTGTTTCTTTACATCTTATGAGAACTTTTTCCAAATTTTCTAATGCCTCTTCAAATGAATTACCATAAACTGTAAAATCATCCATATAAACCTCTACACAATCATGGATTAGATCAGAAAAAATTCCTAATACTGCTCTTTGGAATGTTGCCGGTGCATTACATAACCCAAAAGGAAGCACTCGGTAGGCAAAAGTTCCCCATGGACAAGTAAATGTGGTCTTATCTTGATCTTCAGGTGCTACCTGAATTTGATTATAGCCACTAAAACCATCCAAAAATGAAAAGTACTTTTTACCTGCTAATGTATCTAATACCCGATCAATAAAAGGCAAAGGAAAGTGATCCTTCAAAGTTGCTTTGTTCAACTCCCTGTAATCAATGCATACTCTCCATTTACCATTCTTTTTAGGTACTATAACCAAAGGAGAAACCCATCGGCTATCTCAAATTGGATAAATGAAGTTTACATTGAGAAGTTTTTGGAGCTCTTCCTTCACTATCTCCCTAAGATTTGGATTCATCCTTCTTTGAGGTTGTCTGATTGGTCTACTGTTTTCCTCAATATAGATATGATGGATGCAAGTCTTAGGATCAATACCCTTCATGTCAGTATACTCCCATGCAAATGCAGTAGAATGTTTTTGCAAGATTCTGGTTAGTTCTTCTTGTTGTGACTTCTCCAGATGTTTGCTGATATTCAATGTCTTTTCTGGAAAAATCTCAATAGCAGAATTACCAAACTCTTCCATAGAGTAAAGAGACATTTGTCTTGATGATAAATATTCTATGTCAGATTCCAACTGAAATTGTGTGGGGTCATATTCTGAAGTTATCTCAAAATTTTCTAATGTGTTCAGAATTTGACTATCCTCACTAATTACAGAAATGGTAAAGACAGGTTGTATAGTGTTCTCATCATCGACCCATTCATTGTCTCCTATTTCTGTGATTGCTCTTGCTGGAGGATACAAATTGAATTTCTTTGTCGAATTACCATTTGAAATGTACATGTCTCCAGATCTACAACTAATAAAAGCATCCGCTGTGGCTAGCCAAGGTCTTCCTAAGATAATTGGATGTCCTCCTAGATTATTCTTGGGAGTCAAAATCATAAAGTCTACCGGATATTCCCAAGAATCTAAGGAGACTGAAATATCTTCTAATACACCATCTGGTTTAATAACCGATCGATCTGCAAGTTGCAATAAAGTAGGTGTAAAAAGAAGGTTAGGAAGTTTTAACTGTTCCATAGTCCGTCTACTCATAATGTTGATAGCAGCCCCTAAGTCAATCAATGTGTTTGGAATTTCTATCCCATTTATATGTGTCTTGACAATTGGACTTCCTGGATCTACATATTTCTGCATGGCAATTTTTCCCATCATAATGTCCGCAATCTTTCCTACCAGGTGGATTCTTCTTGTGTCCTTTAGCTTTCTTCCTGGTCTTTTGAAACTCAACTCCTTTATGGTTTTTGCTAGAATAGGAATTTCTCGAATGGCTTGTAGCAATGGAATCTTGATACAAACATTCTTCAATTCATCTAGAAAGTCATAGCTAGGCAACAAGATTTGTTTTTCCACCCCCTTATCAATTTGTAGTCTTTCCGGAAAAGGAGGTGTAGATGAAGATACAGGTTGCTCAACTATAGGAGTTGTGGATGTTAGCTTTTCTTTTTCTTTTTGAATTTTTGAATTTTGAAGAGATTCTTCCTCAGAACCCTTATTGACTTAAAGAGAGTCCTCTTCAGAGGTATCTTGCTCTTGAATGTCTATAGAAGGTTTTTCTAAGACTCTACCAGATCTGAGTTGTACATCGTTGAGAGGAACAATCATATAGGTAGGAAATTGTTGTCCTTCTACCATATAAGTAGTTTGAGGATTCTTATTGTTAGGATTTGGCAATGGCCGAGCTGGAAGTTGATTTGTCTTCTGTTGGTATGGGAGCATGAGTTGAGGATTTGTATTTTGTTGAGAAGGTTGTTGTTGTGGAAATGGCAATGAAAGTTGTGGATTTTGGCTTGGAAATTGTAGAGCTTGTTGATTTTGAAAAGATGGAGGATATTGATAAAATTGAGCAAATCTCCCATAAGGATTTTGCATCCCTTGTACCCATGGCTGATATGAATTTTGATGTTGGGGCCAAGGTTGTTGCCAAGGAGTCCAATTTGGTGGGGTTTGAAGATTCATAGGGTTATTAAACCCTTGAGATTGTTGTCCCCGCCAAGGTCTCCTTGCGACAAAACAGAGAGATTCTATTGAATTTGGATCTTCTTGAAAAACAACTTTGAGTCCAGGGATTGAAGGACAATCCTTGATCTCATGATTTTCTAAGCAAATCATACATGTTTCTACAACTTTTGCATCCAAGGGACATTCCCTTAAAGCATGTTTCTTTCTACATTTCGGACAAAAGATGGCTAAAGCATCTCTTTCTGCTTTCTGCTTGTTTTGGATTTTAAGGGTGTCTAGTTGTTCACTAAGACCCCCTAAGATATCAGTTTTAAACTCATCAAGCATATTACCAATCTCTGCCCTACTTACTGATCCAGTTGCAGATTTGTTAGCCCTAACAAGAGAAGAATCCCTAGGCCCTTTTCCAGTTTTAGATCTTCCCCTTGAGAATTGGATACATAGTTCTGTTATATCATGAAATGGGAGTTGAGAAATGTCTCCTTTACCCATCATGTTTAAAATGTCTATCCATTCATCTCTAATGGCTTTTAATAGGAGTGCTTTCAAGGTTTCATTATCTAAGTTGCTCATCTTTGCTCTTTTCAAGTTGTATTGAAATCTTTCAATTAAGTCTTCCAAATTTTCATCTTCTTTTTGCATCATTTTGAATACCTCATCCTTGTGATTTGTGGGCATACAATAGTCCAAATATCTATCCAAAAATGTTTGTTTCATATCATTCCAAGTCCCGATAGATTGAGTGGCTAATCCCATGAACCATTTCAAAGCAGATCCCTTCAATGTTGAAGGAAATAATTTGAGTTTTTGAGAATCTTCCATATAGTCATAAGTTCGGCACACTACTTCAAACTCAAACAGAAATGTTTCAGGATCTTCACTTCGCAATCCATAAAAGTTAGGGAGAACAGATGGTGAGATATTTTTCATTGTTGCATGAGTTTTTTCATCAACTATAGGGAATCCAAGCAAATTGTCCCTATTTCTACCATCATTTCCTTCACCATTGTTATCTCCATTATCTCCTCCTCTTCTACCTCCACCTCTATTTATTACTTCCTCTGCCATGATAGTTTCTTTAGAGTCCTTATAGTCCTCTAGTTCTTCTACCAAGGAAGGATGAGAGAAAGTCTCTTTGTTTTCTAAATGGGTTTTAGTAGGTGGTATAAGAGAATCCTCTAATTCAGCTGTTCCTTGACTTCCAAAAATCTTAAGGCTAGGGGTAGATGGTGGTGAATCTGGTCTATGCCTTGAAGAAGATGGAGTTGTGAAAATCGAACTCTTGGCTTTAGCTATAAACCTTCCCTAGAATCTCTTGCCCTATGCATGTCATTTTTTATTTTTTTTATATTTTTGAAAAGTTGGGCTAATAATTCTCTTTCTGATCTTCCAGGTCACACTAGGTGCAAGAAGAGAGCATACTTAAGAAATTACTAAACCAATAACTCTCTTTTCTGATCCTCCAGATCACACTAGGTGCAAGAGGAGAGCATACTTCAATAAGTTATCAAGTTTTCCCTTATTTTATGATTTTATGTTTTTTTTTAAGAAATTGGCTACCTAGTTACACTTCCCCGGCAACGGCGCCAAAATGTTTGGTCAATTTAGTGTGTCCTAAATTGCTGCATTTAATTTGTCAATCCGGGAATCGTAAGCCGATGAAGTGCGGCGCACTATATGTGCAAGATAACCTATTTCTTAACTTTTGTCGTTTTTGGTCTTTCTAAGGTGAAATGGAAATTCTAAAATGAAAACAATTTTGGTTATATTTGTTCAAGGAAGTGATATCCCCTATAATGATTTACCAACTTGAAACTTTAAAAGCAAATTGAAAATTACAATGACAAGACTTGAAAGAAAGTAAAAGTGTACTACTGAAATGAAAAGGTGCTGCTAATCTAATGAATCAAAACAGTAAACTAGTGAACATGAAAACCAAACTATTCTTGCTGCCAACTAAACACAAAAGAAACTATGCTTAAGGAAATTCAAAATTGCAACAAAATAAATCTAAATCAGATTACATCAATTCATTTTTTGACCCTTCATCATTAGACCAGCTATGACTTTCGGAAGAAATCATAAACAAATTGTGTAACTGATATTTAATTTGCAGAAAGTAAACTAATACTAAACCATACACTCATGATTCAATCCCTCGCCATCAGTCCAGCTGTGGCTTTCGGAGGCAACTGAAGATGTCATATATGATTTAATATATCTAAATTTGCAGAAAAGAAACTAATACTAAACTACACATTTCATAATGTAGTCCCTCACCATCAGTCCAGCTGTGGCTTTCGGAGGCAACTGAAGACGCTATGAGCAGCTTAATATATCTAAATTTGCAGAAAAGAAACTAATACTAAACTACACATTTCATAATGCAGTCCCTCACCATCAGTCCAGCTGTGGATTTCGGAGGCAACTGAAGACGCTATGAGCAGCTTAATATGTCTAAATTTAACTACTGAATCAGATAAGCAAAACTGAAATGTACAAAGCAAGACTGAAGTTAAACAAAAGCTATGAAAAGCAAACTAACAGCAGAACAATGTTAGTTTCATGTCATTAGTCAAAATGCTATAAAAATGCTATAAAAATGGCCGGGCTATCTACCTAAAACCTGCACAAGAAAACTGATCAGTGATTAACAATCATAAAAAACATGAAAGACAGAAATGAAATGGAAATTATGGAAATGTATAAACAGAAATGAAACAACTACAAAGTATGAACATATGGATGGATTATGATACAATGACTTTTAAAAGAAATGAAATGAGAAATGTACACTAATACACAAAACCTTAGCTGAGCAGGGGCCCTCTACACAGCTTTGGTGACGATCCTCAAACACGAATTAAGTTGAAAAACAGAGTCTTCATATTAAAAAGCAGTTCATTACAGAATGGTAGTGTTACGGCTCAAGGGCAGCGTAATCACTACAAAGCAAACTAACAGATAACAGAGTTTATTCACGAACATCAACTATCAACTAACAACTGTCAACTAACTTTATGTGCGTATGCAAACGCTCTATATATAACAATAAACTGTAACTGTCTCCTAAAGTTCATGATGGTAGAGAGCACGTAGACCACTACGCCCACGGATATAGAAGTATGGCCGTGTTGGAAACTGATATTTAATTTGCAGAAAGTAAACTAATACTAAACCATACACTCATGATTCAATCCCTCACCATCAGTCCAGCTGTGGCTTTCGGAGGCAACTGAAGATGTCATACATGATTTAATATATCTAAATTTGCAAAAAAGAAACTAATACTAAACTACACATTTCATAATGCAGTCCCTCACCATCAGTCCAGCTGTGGCTTTCGGAGGCAACTGAAGACGCTATGAGCAGCTTAATATATCTAAATTTGCAGAAAAGAAACTAATACTAAACTACACATTTCATAATGCAGTCCCTCACCATCAGTCCAGCTGTGGCTTTCGGAGGCAATTGAAGACGCTATGAGCAGCTTAATATATCTAAATTTAACTACTGAATCAGATAAAAGCAAAGCACAAGTACCAAAACACTCAAATGCAAAGAAATTAACTAAGCTATGAAAAGCAATGGCAATGAGAACAATGTTAGTTTCATGTCATTAGTCAAAATGCTATAAAAATCTTACATTTTGTCTACAAAACACCATGAGAAAACTGATCAGTGATTAACCATCATAAAAACATGAAAGACAGAAATGAAATGGAAATTATGGAAATGTATAAACAGAAATGAAACAACTACAAAATATGAACATATGATGGATTATGATACAATGACTTTTAAAAGAAATGAAATGAAAAATGTACACTAATACACAAAACCTTAGCTGAGCAGGGGCCCTCTACACAGCCTTGGTAACGATCCTCAAACACGAATTAAGTTGAAAAACAGAGTCTTCTCACATTAAAAAGCAGTTCATTACAGAATGGTAGTGTTACGGCTCAAGGGCAGCGTAATCACTACAAAGCAAACTAACGGATAACAGAGTTTATTCACGAACATCAGCTATCAACTAACAACTAACTTTTGTGCGTATGCAAACGCTCTATATATAACAATAAACTGTGACTGTCTCCTAAAGTTCATGATGGCAGAGAGTCACGTAGACCACTACGCCCACGGATATAGAAGTATGGCCGTGTTGGAAAGCGAATCTCTGGTGGATACTTAGTTAACTCAGAGCTACTGCCACAGAGATGTCGATTGCTCTCATAGCTTAGAAACGGCCGTATGGATGTTTAAATGCCACGAAACAGAGTCCAGCCGACATGAAACTCCATAGTTGACTTCCATGTGGATGTCTTTGACCGCGGCTTCTTTGGACGAGTTTGCTTGAACCAATAGGACACGAACCATGTCCTCGTCATTCCTAGCCTGCCCATGTGGCTCGTTTCCTTTGTAGACACCTGTAGCATATAGTTCCACAAAATAGGCTGGAAAAGTTAGGTATGGAAAGTAGCAAGTTTCACTTGTTGTATGGTAAATCTAGATAAAATAGAAAACACAAAAACATAATTAAAAACCATGTTAGATACCCTTTTGCACATGATATTGACAATTTTGGAGGTTTAGGTGAGTGAAAAAGGTATGGAAAAGTGTATAGAAAAGATGCAAATTCGGGACTCAACAGGTCTCGCCTTCTTCATCAGTGTAGGTACATTCACAGGATCATGATAGAAACAAGGACATGCTTCGTCACATGAAAGGCCATTATTGGGCTCGCATGCATGTTTGCAAAGCGAGAATGAAGATTCTGAAGAGGAGGTTGAGCGAAGCACTAAAACGGCGGAAAAGGCCTGATCCACTCCGGATTTTGGCCGATGCTTCGTTGGCTGGGCAAGATACATGATGGAGGGTCTTCACTCCGAATTTGAGAAAATTCGGAGAAATTTTTGACATTTTGAAATTTTTGGTCTTAAAAACAGGTTTTTCAGTTAAGTGGGTCTCGCATTCATATGCTCACTTTTTTTTGGGACACTTGCTGAAGGAAATTTTTACATTTTTGGATTTTTCATGGTAAGTTATGCATCCTCAGGCATTACCGAAGCATTTCATCAGATTCTGGATGGTCAAAAAGCTAAAAAACACCATAAAAACCACCTTGCTGCCACCTTTTGCACCAGCAGGAAGTACTTCTGGGAGAAAGCCGTTTTGGAGGGTCAAATGAGCTCCAAATTGGTAAATTCCACTTGGGTTGGATAGCCAACATCCAGGGCTTTTCAACGAACTATCATGAGCTCAATTTGGATGCCGGGAAATACTTCAAAATCGGGCTGAAAGTCATGCGACCCACTTGTTTCAGGCATGCGACCCACTTAAATTTTTGGCTGAATTTTCAACTTCCAGCTCAGATTTTCGGCCAGTTTGGACCAGTTTTGCTTGGGGATGAAATTTTTGAGTTATTATGATGTAAATTTATGTTTGGTATGTAACTTTGGCTTATTTTTACCTATTCTAGAAGATTCACTCTCAAAAAAGTGAAAATCATGTAAATGAATCAGTTTCCACTCTTTTAGAGGCAAGTTGTTAGCTGCCTAGATTTTAGTTCCTTGACTAGAATTTGGTTGAAACTGACCCCTGAAGGAGGAATTCGACCCCTAGAGGTGTGGGAAGGGGTTAGGATGATCTATATGATGTAATTTCTCAATCATTTTCAGAGGTTGGAGAGGTTGGACTCTTGGGAGACTTTTGGCACCATTGTACATATTTTCATATTTTGGCTAAGGAAAGATCAGAGGTTTTGCGGCACTTGTTGGGATCCTTGTGGTGTTTTGTTCTTGATGGTGTTTTCTCTCTGTTTACTGTAATTTTTTCATGTTTAATGTATGCCATTCCTTTCATATGCTTCTGAACTAAATTGAATGAGTAGATGAGGTTGAATCCATCGTTTACCGTGCTCTGCCTTTGAATTCATTTAGTTCTATATGTTTTCGACTGTTTGAAGAGGATCCAAGTTCTTCTTTTCCCTCTTCAGCTCCTCGTCGGTCTGATCTGTCCGTATATCCAATTAAAAGCATCAAGACAACCACCTACCTCGCCCCAACTCGAAATCTGCAAAGGTCTGACCTTATCCCCGGACCCAAAATTTGTTTTCCCATTTCTCCAGCGAAAACCCAAAAATCAAAAAATCAAACATACCTATCTCTTTACTAGCCTAAAATCAGTTTTTATTGTAAGTCATCTCGCATCCTATTGCTCATTTTCTCGAGATTGACGGAGAGAGCCCTCTCCTGTCCTCGTAGGGCTAGCTACGAGGCTGAGCGTGGTTTGATGTAGCCTTGAGTTTTACTTCATTTCAGCCTGAAGTAGATTTGAGTGCTAACATAGTGGCGACCATACCGGGGAGAAACTCAAAACGTTTGCTTGCTATAGACGGAGTCTGAAGTCACGCCAGGTAGCCTTCGAACTGCACATTGCTTTGCGAGTGCATAGTAGATAAAAGCTGCTTCAGTCGATCTCCGGTTTAGCTTGTGAATGTGTCCCTTGATTTGCGAATTCCCCCGGTACGTGTATCAAGTTCAGATCTGATGGTTGATGGTGGACAACGATCAGACATAAGAAGGCTGAAATCATTCACCTGGTGACTCCAATTCAAAGTCTGGAGGACTGACTCTTTCTCTGAGAAAATGGAAGGATATTACACAAAGTTCAGGTATCTAAAGTGGAATGGTATTCAGGATCTAATCTGCTTTCTCGTAAATTACTTATTTGCTGGTCTTGAAGCTATCCTGAAAGTTTTTCAAAGTTTGTTGTATGAGAAAGGTGATCAAAATCTTCACTCGACCCATTCAAAAAGTGTAAATGCTGAGTTTCCCTTTGATCCTGGTCTCCTTACTTTTCCCACATATTATGATGACTTTCCTCAGAGTGATGAGTCAGAAAACAAAACTGATCCCACAGCTCTTGTACATGCCCCTACACCTTGTAAAATTCCAGATCGGTACAAACCTCTTGTTTTACCTTCTGTTCTTCATGCTTTTCCTGCAAATTATGATCTATATCTACCAAGATTTGACGATGAATGTAACAATGTCAACGCTGAGCAACATGTGCATAATGTTGAGACTTTTCTAGATCTTTTTGAAGTTGATGAAGAGGATGTTAGTATTAGGCTTTTCGCTCTTTCTTTGCAAGGCCAAGTGAAGAGTTGGTTTAAAGCCCTGCCTGATGCGAGCATTTCAGATTTCCAGCAGTTTGTCAAAGTTTTCCTTGACAGGTGGATGATCGGACGGAACTTTTTGTTGATTATAGAGGAGTATAACCAGCTGAAAATATTGCCAGGAGAGACAGTACAACAATTTTCTGCTAGATTTAACCAAGTTTATTATTCGATGCCAGTTGATATAAGACCTTCTCCTAGATCTGCTCTCTTGCACTACCCGAGTGCCTTTGATCCAGAAATGGAGTTTCAGTTGAGAGAAAAGAATATTGCAATGCTTCACGAAATGCAGAACAAGGCAGTAAATGTAGAGGCTCATTTGCTGATCTTGAGGGCAAGGTTGAAGGAAGAAGAAAAGAAGAATGTTTCAGAGCAGCTGACACCTTCAGAGGAAAAAATTGATCTTTTTGTAAATGCAGTAGAAGAGATGGTGCGGAAAATGACTGCGAAAAATGAAAATGACATTCAAGAACAAGTTGCTGATCCAAAACATTTTGTTTCTGATCCCAATAGTCATAGTGATTGTTTTATAGATCATTGTGAAGAAGAGAGAGCTGTTGATATGATGTGTATGTTTGATGATGTGTTTTATACTGATGAATTGCCTCAGTTTGATCAGTATGATGATGATTATGTTCTCCAAACAGAAGCTAATCTTGCAGACAAATCAGCAGCTAGTTTGTGCGAGGAGGAAGTTCACTTTCAGCAGCTCGAGTACAGTGATCAACCGATGCATATCAGCTATGACAATGATGAGGAAAGTGCAGAAAATTTTGAAGTAAGTGAAGGATCTTTGCCTTTTTGTTTTGATTCATTTCAGTTCATCAGAGACAACTACCATGCAATCAGAAATCAAACATCAACAAGTCTTGATCTGGATCGTCTTGAGGGCAACGAAAACTTCTCATATTCAGATTTTCAGCCCCTGAAATCCATTGATTGTCAAGTTGCAGATGAGGACATGGAAGCTGGTACATGTGATCAAATGATACAAGGTGACTCCGTACCATTCTGTTTTGAATCATTTCAGTTTTTGAGAGAGAATTTGCATAGTAAATCTTCAAATGAGCAGCCTATAAGAAATCAACAATCTTTCAATTTCAATGTTGAGGATGAGACAGATGACGAAATTCTTGAGCAGCCTGTAGCATTAGATTTGCAGCCACCAAATGAAATTGAAGGTCAGATTACAGATGAAGGTGTGGAAGATGAAATACATGATTTGATGATGCAGGAAAATTCTATACCCTTTTGTTTCGAATCATTTCAGTTTATAAGGCAGAATATCCGTAATATATCTCAAGAAAAAGAGGAACAGCCAGTAGGATGTCATACAGTTTTAAGGGATACAGTGCAGCAGTCTTCTCAAGTTTTTGATGATCCTATTGCTCGTGTGTTGGATGATGTTTGTTATAAAAATTCTGCTCCATTAGCTAACCATGTGCCCGAAAAGAATGTTGATGATAATCTTATTCAAAGGTCACCTTCATTGTCTTGTTTAACAGATTTTTCATTGCATAGCACATGTCAAGATTTCCATTCATATGAGGAGATTGATGAAGGAGACTTTTGTTCTGTCTGGAATCAGCAACAAAGTTTGATTTTTCATGAATTTCAGGATCCTTTTGACAGCTTGCCGCAATCACCAAAGAAAAGCACCGCAAATGTGAGGAAAAGTTTAAGATCAAGGTATGGAGATTATCTGGACCAGAGCTATGTTTATGAAATTCGCAGTATTCTTGCAGTCATCCAGTCAATTTATGCTTTGCAAGTTTATCAGCAGTCCACTTGGTTCAAAGTTTCCATGGGAGTTGCCTTTCAGTAGTTATTTCTCGTTGTTCATAAGCAAGCATGTGGGAAGAAATCAAACAGCAGCCAACATGCTTACATGGTTGCATTGGCGGTTCCATTTCACTTGATCGGGTGGTGTAAAGCACAATTAGAGTAGGTTGTATTGAATAAGCTCTACTTTGAGCATATTTCCAGTTTGTCGGTTGTGTTTAAGTATCGAGTCAGTTTTTAGTTGAGTGAGAGTCAATTTGTGTCGTCAAGTCATCAGTTTTCAGTCATGCATTTCAGTTTGAGTTTTTTATTCCATTGCCCAATGGATAAGGCACTGGTCTGCTCTCCCAAAGATCTGCCGTTCTTGGCACCTCCAAGGAGCTACCATCCCCATTGGAGCCAATGTTAGTGTCAGCCTTTGCAACCTTCCTTCAGTGATCAAACATGCTCTTACAAAGTGATTTTAAGGTGTCAAGGTCAAATTTTGTCATTTCAATGAGTCTTCAAGCAAAATTTGGTCACTAGGCATTAGGTCTAGGGTTTGCTTTCACTCCTTCCAAAGTTGTCCAAATGTCAGTCCATGTCACCATTCAGCTGAGTGTACCATCATTCAGAGGGTTGTCATCATCATGTCAAGTTCCATTGAGTCATTTTACACCTTGTTCATGCTTCAGTTGTGCCTTGGTAAGGTCCATTTCCCTCTCCTAGGGTTTTGGAGGTAATTTCTCTTGGATGGTCAAATCATCGGAAAAACTTGTATCCTGATGTTCACACACCTTCCCCTATCCTTAATATACCTCATTAAACACTTCCCATCACTGAGATCCCCCAAATTCCTCATTTTTCCACAAACCCTAGTTTCTTGCCACAACTTGGCAATTTTCTAGGCTAGGCCTGTGTTTTTCCCTTTTGGACCCCTTCCCCTAACTCAATCTCTGAGATTCCACTTTCCCCTGCTTCCTAACATCTCTCCCTACTTCCCAAAATTTCCCCAAGAATTTAGAAGCCCCTTATCCCCTTCATTTCGCTTCATTTCGACAAAATCCCTTGTTTCACACATCGGGATAAGTTTCACTCAAAAGATGTTTCAGAGCAATCAAAGATGAATTTGGGAAAACTGAGAGATTTTTTTGTCCAAAACATGCCAAGGAAGAAAAACCTCCTTCACTTTTTACACATGTATCATGGTTTTAGAGAAATGTCAAAAATACCGTTGCCTCAGGAGAATTGAATGCACCTCTGAAGTGACCTTGGGAAAATCAAGTTTTCTCCTAGCATGTTTGGCCAACTGACTTTCTTGATGAGTCAAATGATAACTAGACACAAATACCTTTCCAACGACCTATCACACGCCCGATTTGGACACTAGGAAGGCCTCCAAAAGCTTCCTGCAAAATGCACTATGTGGCAAGAAGCATGCGACCCACTTGAAGTGGATGCGACCCACTTGAAGTGGTTGCGACCCACTTAAATCAGAACCCAGAAAATTCATTTTTTGCGCCCAGATTCGATTCTAATCGACTCCAAAAGCTTCCAAACAAGTTTTAATCATTGTTCAATGGATTTTTAGCATGATTATGATATTATTGATGTTGGGAAAGAGGCCATGTTGGGAGAAGAATCTATAAACCCTATATTCATTTCAAAATTCGCTCCATAGGGTTTGAGAAGTGATGTTGGTCATTTGAAATTGGTGTCAAAACCTACATTTATCAAAACACTCTTATGCCATTGTTGTGTATGCTTTATCACTACTGTCATTATATTATTTCCCTCACTGCTGAGATCACTGTTATTATACCACAGTCCCATTTTTATGCCACTATTTCACATCCTTCATTTCCTTTGTTCCCATGTGGTAAAACCCTAAATCTATCACCTGTTATCCCTTCCCTCCATAGGTAAAATTTTGATGGCCCAATATTCAAATATTATGCCTTAGATTTCATTTACATTTTGTTATTTCACCTATTCCCATTCCCAAAAATCCTCACTATCACTATTTTCCCATATCACTTGCAAATTGACCATATCCCTAAACCCCTCAAACAGTGGTTTTCCCCACACTTGACAGTACTTTATCACTGTGGTTTTTCCCATAGCACTGTATTACATATGTGACACATTTGGGCATTGAAACAAAAACACCAAATTGCTCATTTTCTAAACAACCAAGCATGCAGTTGACAAACACATTTCAGCAACGCGAGTACTATCTCCACTGGATGTGGAAGGGGTCTCGCCTTCTTCATCAGTGTAGGTACATTCACAGGATCATGATAGAAACAAGGACATGCTTCATCACATGAAAGGCCATTATTGGGCTCGCATGCATGTTTGCAAAGCGAGAATGAAGATTCTGAAGAGGAGGTTGAGCGAAGCACTAAAACGGCGGAAAAGGCCTGATCCACTCCGGATTTTGGCCGATGCTTCGTTGGCTGGGAAAGATACATGATGGAGGGTCTTCGCTCTGAATTTGAGCAAATTTGGGAAAATTTTTGTCATTTTGAAATTTTGGTCTCAAAAAACAGGTTTTTCAGTTAAGTGGGTCTCGCACCCATATGCTCACTTTTTTTTGGGACACTTGCTGAAGGAAATTTTTTCATTTTTGGATTTTTCATGGTAATTTATGCATCCTCAGGCATTACCGAAGCATTTCATCAGGTTCTGGATGGTCAAAAAGCTCAAAAGCACCATAAAAACCACCTTGCTGCCACCTTTTGCACCAGCAGGAAGTACTTCTGGGATAATGAGGTTTTGGAGGGTGAAATAAACTCCAAATTGGAAAATTCCACTTGGGTTGGATAGTAAACATCCAGGGCTTTCCAACAAGATATCATGAGCTCAATTTTGATGCCGGGATGTACTTCAAAATTGGGCTGAAAGTCATGCGACCCACTCGTTTCAGGCATGCGACCCACTTAAATTTTTCGTTGAATTTTCAACTTCCAGCTCAGATTTTCGGCCAGTTTGGACCAGTTTTGCTTGTGGATGAAATTTTTGGGTTTTTATGATGTAAATTGATGGTTGGCATGTAACTTTGGCTTATTTTTACCTATTCTAGAAGATTCACTCTCAAAAAAGTGAAAATCATGTAAATGAATCAGTTTCCACTCTTTTAGAGGCAAGTTGTTAGCTGCCTAGATTTTAGTTCCTTGATTAGAATTTGGTTGAAACTGACCCCTGAAGGAGGAATTCGACTCCTAGAGGTGTGGGAAGGGGTTAGGATGATCTATATGATGTAATTTCTCAATCATTTTCAGGGGTTGGAGAGGTTGGACTCTTGGGAGACTTTTGGCACCATTGTACATATTTTTTTCATATTTTGGCTAAGGAAAGATCAGAGGTTTTGCGGCACTTGTTGGGATCCTTGTGGTGTTTTGTTCTTGATGGTGTTTTCTCTCTGTTTACTGTAAGTTCTTCATGTTTAATGTATGCTATTCCTTTCATATGCTTCTGAACTAAATTGAATGAGTAGATGAGGTTGAATCCATCGTTTACCGTGCTCTGCCTTTGAATTCATTTAGTTCTATATGTTTTCGACTGTTTGAAGAGGATCCAAGTTCTTCTTTTCCCTCTTCAGCTCCTCGTCGGTCTGATCTGTCCGTATATCCAATTAAAAGCATCAAGACAACCACCTACCTCGCCCCAACTCGAAATCTGCAAAGGTCTGACCTTATCCCCGGACCCAAAATTTGTTTTCCCATTTCTCCAGCGAAAACCCAAAAATCAAAAAATCAAACATACCTATCTCTTTACTAGCCTAAAATCAGTTCCCATTTTAAGTCATCTCGCACTCTGTTGTTCATTTTATCGAGATTGACGGAGAGAGCCCTCTCCTGTCCTCGTAGGGCTAGCTACGAGGCTGAGCGTGGTTTGATGTGGCCTTGAGTTTTACCTCATTTCAGCCTGAGGTAGATTTGAGCTAACAACCCTTTGAGCCTGAAATTGAAAGATCTGTGAACCAGTTGACTGGGGTAGAAAATACCTTGCAGGAAGCTGAAGAGCAGTTTGTTTCTACTTCAAATTCACAAAATCTTGTTCCTTAGGAGAATGAAGGCAAGAGGCGGAGAGAAGAAGTGTCACCTTCAGTGATAGAAAATGTAGGGAAGGAGTTCAAGATTATTTACAAAAAGAGGACTAAATTGAATCCTAAAGTAGATTCAGAGAAGAATCTAGAACAACAAGTTGCCATGATAGTCAAGGAAACACCATCTTCATCTCAAGCAGGTAACAAATTTGCTGCATCTCCAATAGTATCATCAGTATCCCAGGGTTAGCAAGACACAGTCCAAACTTCAAAGGTTGTTCAAGGAGAGAAAGAAAAGAGAATTTTTGACAGATACAGAGAAATCAAGCTTAAGAATGAAATTCTTAAGAACAACACTTACACTTAGTTTTGGAAGAAAAATGCCAGCTCACAGAGTAGACCCCTTTCAACTTTTGATTTAGAGAAAGGGAGGATGCAGATGACCTTCCCTGAGGCTCAAATTCCACAACCCAAATCAGTAGTAGATTATAAGAAGACATCATTTGAGTTTGACACTAAATATATACATCCCATTGACTAAATGGAGATGCACAAAAAAACTGGTGAGATGATATGTTATACTCTAACCAATACCACTATGACTGCCTCTAAATTACATGTTTCACTTTTCAACATTCAGTCCTAGCTGAAAATGGAGAATATTTATTCTTTAGCAAAAGATACCAGGATGAAGTCTTTGGAGGATTTGTTTGTGAAGATGGGTTATGATCCATAAAATATGAAGGTTTTAGAGGAGTTTATTAAGAAGAATAATGTTGACATTATAGCATTAGGAAAATTGTTGAAATTTCCAGCAATTGAAGATCCTCTCACTAAAGACATTGAAGAATCCGAGACTCAGAAAGGAGACATGATGAAGTTAATCATGAAACGAAATTCTTAGATAAGACAAATGGAGACAGAGCTGGAGAAAATGATTAAGGAGAAAGAAAAAAGTTCAAAAGTGTCCATGGTTCCTCTAGATGTTGTACCTCTCACAACAATCCCCACCATAGGAGCTGCAACATCAACTACAACTTCTGCCCAATCTACAGATGTTGTTGAACAATTGACAAAGGCTGTTGAGGATTTGTCAATTAAGACCGAGGAAATAAAGAAGTTGCAGGGACAAGTCAAAGCTCTGCAATATCAAAAGACCAAGAGTGAAGCTTCACATCTGGCTGAATCACATAAATTTCAGAGACTAATAGAAGGGTTACAAAATTAATAGAGTCAACTATTGGACAAACCCTAGCCCAAGCCAAGGAAATCATATGGATGGACATTTTGAATTCTATGAATGAAATTTGGCCATGTATCCAAATCATTTTTTAGCAGAACGACCTAATAAAGAAAGCAACATAAGAAATTACAAAAGTTAGAGAATAGTTGGGTGACATGCCAACTAAAGCTACCAACATCATCAAATTCCTAAATTCAAAGAATAAGTATGAAATAGATGACTTAGGAATTGATGACATTACTGAAACCATTTTGGAGGTCAAGAAGATTCTGAATAAAAAGAATCTTTTTACTCAGTTGGAGGAAAAATGTCAAGGTCTAGAAATAGTAGTAAACAGGTTCTTCAACAGGATAGAAGCATTAAATCAGAAAGGGTTACCAAATGTGTTTTTAATTAATGATAGATTAATTACTCAAGAAGATTATGTTAAAAAGCTAAAGGAAGTAGCCATAGATAGTTCTAAATTTGCTAATATCAAAGGTAGTATGACAGGTAGAGCATTCTTGGAAGCAATGGGAAATGATTTCTATATTAAACATGAGGTAAATCACATATTTGTGGTAAGACCAAAATTTTCAAAATAAACTGAGGTAGATTAGATTTACCAGAAGGTAACCAAATTGACCATTCCAGATGAAGATAGACGAGACAAGTTATGTGAATTACTAGATTGATTGGTAATTCAAATACAATTACAGGATTTTCCAGTAGACCAAACAATGCAGCAACAACAACATGCCAGTTTACCAACGAATTCCTCCAAATCAGAGCCACCTCTCCATGCATTTTTCCACCTAGCCTATTACTCTGCATAAATAGATATTTTGTTTAGATTAGTGCTAAATATACACTATCTGTTGAGACAAAATTTTTGTAATTATTCTATAAATACTTCACACTTCGAAGTATTCTAGGTTGATTGTTGAATATAATTTTCTCCAAGCTATTGTGATTTTCTGGTTGATGGATTGATCAATAATACAAGAAAATTCTTCACATGATTCATGTAGTACGAATTGGTGATGTGTTTCTTTCATTCATGTATTGATTCATTGTTTTCTTTCACGGTTATTTATTAAAAATGTTAATTACCTTACAGAAACGATGAAAAATAGAAGTTGTATGAATATGCACCTATTCTGGCTATATGTAATTTTTATGTTTTCTTCTGAAGTCAAATTAAGTAATTCTTAATTGCTCCTTAGTTTCTAATGAGCCATTCTTTTCTTCTGTTTCATATCATTTAAATTCTAAAAGGTCCAACTAGTGCAACCTAGCTTTCCCTGTAAAATTCCTTTAAAGTTTGATGCAAATCCAGTTAGCTTTTAGACTCCATAGCCTAATGGAATTATAATAATTCAATCAACCAAAACAATGCAATCAAATCACAAACAAACAAACAATTACACAATCATAACTAGCCTAAAATTTACATAAAACAAAGCTAAATTTTACAGAGGGATCCGTCTCTGAAGCTGGAAGAGCTAGATCCGAGCTTCCAAAGTGGTTTTGATGTTTTCTTCTGTGTTTACTCTCACAATCTCAAAAATTACATAACGATAACATAGTGGCAAACATACTGGGGAAAATTGAAAATACTATAATTTTTTGTGAATTCATTTCCCTGGTTAAAAGAAGTGTACTTTAGGAATATTTCAATAGATTGTTCCCCTTTCACTTTTGTTAATAATAGTGTGTGTGTGTGTGTGCTTTATATTTTAATTTTGGCTCCGAAAAGAGCTTATACCAGATCTCATCCTGATCCTAAACCTGCAACTATTATTGATTATCCTTAAAAATTGTTTAGGAGAAGAAGTTTAGTTGAAAGCCAAGGAAGTATTAGTCCTCCCCTTAGGGAAGATTCTCTTCCAAATAAATTTGTCACTTTACAGGATATTGAGGTTTAGGACTAAGTCAGTAAATTGGCTGGACCAAACTGTGGTAGATCAATCTACCTTGCAACATCATTCATTTGAAGGGATTTCTAGCATAACTAATCCTGATCTTCAAATCCTTCAAGAATTTGATAAATTACAAGATTTAGTATCAGTTCTTGACCTATTTTTCAATGAGGCACACATCTAGTAATCTGTTGAACTCTCTGCCTTCACTTCTTTTGCAATTTTTGTAATATCCCAAATGGGATATTTTAAGAATTTTTCCGGAAATTATGCAACCATAAAATCACCAAAAGATTGCCATGTAAAATAACTTCATAATCTTAAGCCGTTAATATTATAAACAATTTTCATAACATCAACCACAATATTTATAGAAAAACAAAAATATAATCTACAACTGAATAATAGAAAATATAAGTATGCAAAAGAACTCAACCTTATTTTATTAATATAAAATTGCTGGTACAAAAACTGGAAATGGATGAAATAATGGCCCAAATAGATATACAACAATGCCACAAATGGACTCCAAAACAAACTGGAAATAAACTGCAACCTGTGAATCCTGAATGGACCCACCAAGGGAAGAGATGGGTGCTCGCCCACTCTCACTAAATCACCCGAGGGTTTCTGTCCTGGGGCTACTCTTGAAGTAGAGAATCAAGTTCTCAAACCTCTCACACAAACAATGATCCAATCCAAGATATCTCCAAATGACCTTCACTTCTCCTTTTATATATCTGATGGATAGATCTCCAATCCTCTAGAAGCATATTATTTTATTATTATTCTAGAAGATCCACCATTGAATGTATCAAAGTGACTTTAACTTAATTATATTTCACTTAAGTCACTTTTGGCCCCTTTTCCTCTAAATATTGTTTTTCCTTTAATTAAATGACTAATTAAAGTCATTTTTAATTAAGGAAAATAGTATATCGCCCATGGTACTATCTCTGGCCACTATAAGTCACTTCTCATCTTCCCATCCTGAAGATCTCCTAATTCTAGTTCCAACGAGCTATTGTGCTATGGTGTTCTATCATGTATTCCTCCCGGAATGCCACCTTGAGCGTAATTAATTGAGTTAAGCCCAAAAAGAGCTCAATTTTTTGAAAGTTGTCGGAATGCATCAGAATGAAAGGAAAACTATGTGGATGATGGAATATATCAAGAAAATGCCACTGGTCCTCATAGAAACTCCTCAAAATTCCTCCAAAAATCCCCTGGGCCTGCTGATGACACCAACTTGTATCTATGACCTATCTGCTCCCAACTCTGGAAGTCCATCCTAAACCTGTCATAGGTGATACCAAAAAAAGGAATATTACAGAACTTCCACCCCAAGATTGCTTGCCCTCAAGAAATCCAAATATGTGGGCCACCCTGTTGGCCCGATGCAACTGAGACCCAATGCCTAGTGTTAGTGTCGGTATCTTCATCCCTCCGCCAGTGATCAAAATTCTCTTGTTGCATTGCATATTAGGTGTCTCACTCAGTCAGTTGCATTCCATTAGGAGCATGGATCATCTGATGGTAGTGGCTTGTTCTAAGATTTTTCCCTCATGTCCTTTACCTGCTGGCCCATTCCCTTTCATTAAGATCATCTGCAGTCACTGTTTGTCTCATAGTTTGCAAGAGTCATTTTTTAAGAGGTTTCAGTCCCATTAGGTCTAGGGTTTCATCAATAAGGTTTTCAAAATGCCCAATAATGGTCAGCAGGCACATGAGGAGTTTGAATATAGTCATTATCATATGCTTAAAATTGTATTTTTCCTCAAAACTCTGTTTTGAGAAAAAATAGAGTATTTTATCCTTTTATGTATAAATATGATGTAATTTCAAGTTTTCTCATATGTAAATAAATTCAAAGGCAACCCTGGTCACCTTTTCAAACTTTAGCAACCCTGCAAAGTAGACAAAAATCAAGTCATTCAGTTAATCAGAGCCAAAATGAAGCAAATTGCCTAAAACAGAGTTTAAAAGAAAGTGTCGAATGTAAAGAAAGTGGGTTTTTGGAATGAAAAATTAAAATATTTTGTTATTTAAATCATTTTTCATATTGTAAAGGGCTCATTTGCATTCCAAGAAGAAAGAATGAGAAAAGGAGAACTGTGATTGGAGGAAGGGCGCAGTTTGAAGAGAAATTGGCAAGTTTCAGGTGCGCGACGCATTGGCTGAGTGGTGCAGCGCATAAGACTGGTGCAACGCATTGGGTCAGCCTCCACAGTGATGAAAATACACCAGTGCGATGCATAGAGCTAGCGCGGCACGTAGGACCGCAAAGCAATTTTACCACGATTTCATCCCAAAACCTCAAGTTTGCTCGGTCTCCTCTAGTTTGAAGTAGGTCATAAGCTCTATCAATGTCAATGAACGTGTGTCTTATGATTTTTAATAGGATTTAATTAAAAAAATTTAAAACCCTACTTCCTTGCTCAAGAAATCATAGCCTAGGGTTTATACATTGGTTATTTGTGCCATCACTCTCACACCCTTTATTTCTTTACTGTTTTTCCAATTTTCATCAACCCATTTCTCTATTCCTCATATCCCTAAATTCACTCATTCCCTATCCCAATTTTCATTATCCCAAACCCTAAGTTACAAGATTCCCAAACCCCAATTACTATCCCAAAGCCTAGAGGCTATCCCTAAAACCCCTCAATTCCCCAAATTCCAATTGGCAATATTCCCAACATTCCCCTTACCCTCTCCCTCCATAGTCCCTCACATATTTTCATACATTTGGTAGCAAAAACCAAAGACACCTAAAACTCCTCATACTCATCTAAGACAACACAAACATGGAGACAAATTCCTCTTATGACCGAGACAGTGACTCTACAACCGAATTGCATGCACCAAGGAGGCCTCACAAGAGTGGCAAACATTTTAGAGAGGAACCTACTTCACTTGCTGAGCTGCAGGCCTGCCCTCTTGCTATCTCATGTTTTCAACAGTAGTCTTGTTATCAGTTTTGTGGGACGGTTGCTAGAGTCCAGTACCATCATGAGTTGGATAGATTGTTTGTACTTCATTTACATAATGGCCAAGTCACTCTTGCAGGTGTGACTTTCACCTTGACACCTGAATCTATCTCCCTAGCAACCGGTATTCCAAATGTCGGAGAGCAATGGAACAAAAGGCAACAAGTTGACAGGGAAAACTATGAGCCATACATCAAGCCCGGTTTTTTTGAGACAACTTAGCAGAGTTTTTCCCTTTCGGTTCCTGAAATATTCATATGCTCCTTTGATGAATCTCATCATCAAATATTTCAGCTGTGAGGGCCGGTTTTCTCACTTATATGCTTATCATATTAGATTGCTGATGCATTTTACCAGGGTGAGAATGATGAACCTCCCCTACTTCATGTGCTGAAATATTGAGAAAATGACCACCCTAGTGCAAAAGAAAACTCCTGAGCAACAATATAATAGTATTTATCACTTTGCACTCATCAAAATTGTGGTTATGCATCAGCTTGGTTTGTAGGATATTTCATGGGAAGATTTCATTTCTCATGAGCTCTTCACAGCTCCTCAGGTACCTCCGGAAGCTTTCCATGAGACATGTGAACCTTCATATTAGCATGAGGGTCATGAGACACAGACTGCTAGTGTGCCGATGTTTGTCACCTATTAGAGGGGCACTAGAGGGTTGTTTGCAGCAGCCAAGCGAGTATTATCTCCACCCGAGGTGGAAGGGGTCTCGCTTCCTTCATCAGCAGTGCAGGTACAGGACAGGGGTAAGAGGCCAATACATGATGAGGGGCCTTCAGGTGAGCAGGAGATGGATTTCATCCTCATTCAGGATGATGACACTGATTTGGGCCCACAAAGCTCAAAGTTCAGGGAGACCATTCAGGAGCAGAAGGCAGAGATAAATATTTTGTCCCTCAAGCTAGAAAGAGCCTAGTGGATAATAAAATACCTTGAGCAGAGAAACAAACAGCTATAGGATCAACAAACTATCATGGAGTTACATAACATACGTAAGAATCGGCGAGCTGCCAAAAGGAGCAAAACCGAGATAACATCACTTGAGCAGGAGATTGAGGCTGATCGCGAAAATTGGCTTGAAAGGGATAATATTAATTTGGAAAAGCTGTTGGAGAAAGCCAAAAAGGAAAAGAACATGTTGAGGCACATGGCCAATCATTATTGGGCGAGAAATCATGTTTGCAAAGCAAGGATCAAAATCCTGAAGGACAAGTTGAAGAAGGCCTCAAAGCGTCGGAAAAGGCATGATAGACTTCAAATCTTGGCCAAATATTCCTTGGCCCAACGTAGCACATAATGGAGGACACTCAACCCAAATTTCAAAAAATTTGGGACACTTTTTGCATTTTTGAAAATTTTGGCCTAAAAACAGATTTTTTTGCTCTATGCACCGCGCCACTTGGCGCGCGCTTTTGATTGGGGGCTCCTTTTGATGAAAAATATACATTTTTGGATTTTTAATGGAAAATTATGCACGCCTACCTATGGACAAGAAATTTTAACAGGTTTTTGGCCTGCAGAAGGGTCAAAAACACCCAAAAAATGAGCTTTCTACCCCTATTTTGAGACACAGGAAGCAGTGTTGGGAGAAATCAGTTTTGGAGGGGAAAATGAAGACCAAATTCAGAAATTACACTTGTGTTGGAAAGTAGACAGACCGAGCTTTCCAACAAGCCCACTTGGAGCAAATTTGGATTACGGGAAGGCCTTCAAAATCAGCTTCAAACTGGCACAATGCATAGAGAAATTAGGCGCGGCGCATAGGAGGATTTTGCTAATTTTTGACTCAGTAACTCTGTTTTTCGCCTAGTTTTTGAAAGTTTGATTTTATTACTTCTAAATGTCAAAATATTGATGTAATTGGATGTAATTGGATGGATCTTAATGTAATTTTGTTAAATTTTTACTCATGGAGGTAGATTCATCCATCAAAAGGTGAATTGCAACTGAATGAATCAGTTTCCTATCTTTTAGAGGCAAGCTGTTCCACTGCCTATTTTCTAGTTCTCAGTTTAGATTTTGTTGAAACAGCTCCTAAAATTGTGAGCTCGACCCCTAGAGGCTTGGATGACTGGTTGCTTGTCTATATCTTGTGGTTTTTCAGTCATTAGCATGGTTGGACATTTGGGATTTCTTTAAGCATAATTGTACATCATTTCTGCAGTTTGGAAAAGGAATAGACCAGGGTTTGCAGCACTGTATGGGATCCATGTGGTACTTTTCTTTGATAATGCGTTTCTCTCTGTAAATGTAAGTCTACTGATGTTTTATGTATACCATTTTCCCTCTTATTTCTTCCTAATTTAAACAAATAAGGATAAAGGTAGAATCCATTAAAATTTGCAGTGCTCTACCAAGGATTTGTTTAATTTTTCATGTTTTCAACTGTTTGAAGAGGATCCTTGAAGATTTCTTGCCCTCTTCAACTCCTCACCTGTCTTAGCTCTCCATTTCATTCAAATTTGAAGTGTAAAATCAATTTCCTACCTTGCCCCATTCTGATCTCTACAAAACTGAGCCTCATTCCCTAGACCCATAATCTGCCTTCCATTTGATCCAACAGAACACCCTTAAAATCAACCAAACTAATTTTCATACATACCTAGCCTAAAATCAGTCTTCATTCAAGTCATCTCAAACCTAATTGATCATATTTTGAGAGATTGACAAGGAGAGAGCCCTCTCCCGATCTGGTAGGGCTAGCTACCAGGTTAAGCGTGGTTTGATGTTACCCTAGACACTGCCTTCTTCAGCCTGAGGTAGATTTAGGCAATAACACCTAGATCCCATTGTTTGGTCAATTTAGTGTGTCCTAAACTTCTACATTAATTTATCAATCCGGGATTTGTAAGTTGATGAAGTGTGGCGCACTATATGTGCAAGATAACCTATCTCTTACTTTTTGGTCATTTTTGGATTTTTTATGAAATTCTGAAAAACAAGTATGGAGACAAATATTCAAGACAACAATGTCTTTCTAATGATTTTCCAAACTTCAAAAGAATTTTAAAAACACACAATGACAAAATTAATTCTTCAAAGAAAATGAAAATTGCATCACTACTCTAATCAAACAAGCAATGAGACTACTGATCATGAAACTCATTATTCTTGTCATTTGTTCAAACACAAAAGAAACTATGCTTAAAGAAATCCAAAAGTTGCAACAAAGTAAATCTAAATCAAATTACATCAACTTATCTTCGATCCCTCACCATTAGTCCACTATGGTTTTCGGAGGTAACCATAAACAACTTGAGTAACTTTGATATATAACTTGCGAAAGTAAACTAATATCAAACTACACATTCATAATTCAATCCCTACGCCATTAGTCCGATCTATGGCTTTGAGATGATTGAAGATGTCATGAGAAATTTAATATTTCTAATTTGCAAAAAGTAAACTAATATCAAACTACACATTCATAATTCAATCCCTACGCCATTAGTCCAACTATGGCTTTCGGAGTAATCGAAGATGTCATGAGCAATTTAATATATCTAAATCTTAACTACTAAAGAAAATGAGCAAAGACTGAAATAAACAGAGCAAAATGATCGAAATTAAACGAAACTAAGAGAAGCAAATTAGCGACGAACAATATTAATTCCATGTCATTAGTCAAAAAAAGTTATGCAAATGCCCAGTTCGCCTATTTGTAATCTAAAATAGGAACAACGATCAGTTTAACAACAACATAAAACATGAAAGATTATGGACGAAGTAAGGTGTAAAGCATGAAAGATTATCAAGCAAATGAAGCATAAATACCATGAAAAGATGTAATGTATAAACGCATGAATGACTTATGGCACAATGAGCTTAAAGAAATAAAACAAGAACTATACAATAATGCACAAAACCTCAGGGCAGTATGTGGGGCCCTCTACACCGGCCTTTGGAAATAGCTTTCAAGTACTGAATTACGCTTGGAAACAGAGTCTTCTTATATATTAAAATGCAAGTCATGATGAGAAAGGTGATATTACGACACGGTGGCAACGTAATTACATTACGTAGAACTATCGCGAGGCTAATCTAATGTGCGTATGCAAACGCGTTATTTATAACAAAGGTAACATAACTAATTCCCTAAAGTTTGTCTTTGATAGAGAACACGTAAACCATTACGTCCAGAGATCTAGGATCATGGCCGCTGAGGAGTAAATCTATGAAGAGTGGATGTTGAATTCGGCTTTATGGAGCCACTGTACGGGGTGTTGATTTGTCTCGCAATTCAGAAACGGCCATATAAATCTTCACGTGACGAGAAACATAGTTCACGTCATCGTGGGACTCTACGGTTGACTTCCACTTGGCCACCTTTGACTGCGATCCTCCTTAGGTGAATTTTCTCGAGCCAATAGGACACGATCCATGTCCACATCATTTACGACTTGCCCATGTGGCTCGTTTTTTCCCGAAGACACAGTAACATAGACTTTCACAAAATGGTCACGGATAGTTGCGAGAGTGCGCAGGAAAGTGGCAAGATTCCACGTAAATGAGAAAAATCTAAATCAAACAATGAGACACAAAATATAGTTAAAAACCATTTTAGATGCTCTTTCGCAATTAATATACAATGATATTGACAACTTGGAAGGCTCGGGTGAATGAAAAAAGGTCTAGGAAGATGTATAAGAAAAATGCAGATTTGAGACTCAACATACCCCCAGTCAGTGAAGGTGTTGCATGTCCTCATGCAACCAAAATTTTGATAATCCTTCTTTCAGTTCATATGCCTTGACACTTCAGACCAGTACATCCAATCCTCTCCTCTTCTTCCTTGGTGTTTGCTAACATCCCGGGCTTCTTCATTAAGCATCTAAATTTGATATTAACCCGATGCTCTGCTAACTTCGGCATTTCTTTTTCAATTTCTTGTTCTTCTTTCGCCATATTCCCGGATGTAGCATGGTATTATCATGAATGATTTTTGTCCAATTTTCTTTGTTCCTTCAATGTCTCATTTTCATTTTTAATGTGTCTATTTAAAAGCTCTAGCTCAAAGACTTCCGTTTCGGTGATTGGACTAGATCATTTTGTGATATGTGAGGTCTGAATGGACGAAATCTTGGGACTCGTAGTCGCTTTTTCTAAAGATTCTATATAATCATATACTTCTTGCTTCTTAGGGTCTATATCGAGTGTCATTTTTATTGGGTTGTCCCCAAAAATGCCGTGAAGGAGAGTTGTCTTCAAAAATCAGGTAGAAGGGCTCACATCAACATTTTGCTGAGAATGGGATGGACTATGTTCAATGTCTGACTGAGAATGAAATGAAACAGGTTCACTAACTGACTGAGAGTGAGATGGACTATGGTCAACTAGGGATTGTTCAGATGTTTCTTCTCCCAAATCGATGAAATGAGAACCCTTCATTTGATTTTTCCTCAATTTCCCCTTAAGTCTGGAACTTCTTCTCACACGCTATGGACCACTGTCTTTTTGCTTTTGTTTTCCTTTCTCTTTCTTCTTGGCTATAGATAACTGTTCTTGAAGATGAACCAATCTTTCAGATAACACTTGATGATCTTCTTCTTGGAAGAAGGGGTTTGATGTATAGCCTCAATACTTTTTCTCTTTTTGATGTTGTGGCTTTTTACCCTTGGTTTCTTTCTTCTTCCTTTTTGACAATCTCTCTTCCCTACTAATTATTTTAATTGTAGTTGTAGGAGTACTTTGAGTTTCATCATTTGTTCTTTTTCTCCTAGTCCTTCTTGATGTGCTACCTTTAGGAATTTCTTGAGGTTCCTCAAAGAAATTTCTAATCAAAAATTGTTCCCATGTGTCCTTCTTCTCCTTTAACTCTTTTCCAATCAAAATTTTTACAAGACCGTGGTGATATAGATGTGGTTCTACATCCCCTAAATGTTTCTGAATAGTCACGAGACATCTTCTTCAAACTATTTAATAGAAAATATGGGAGATTGAGAGTTTGATTATCTAGAAAATTCATTAGCAATCTGGTATGGTACATATACATGGACCCAAACGGCCTTCACGAGTGATGAATTTTTGAACAACTAGCAGCAAAGTATCCCATTCCTCTTTTAAAGCATGAACAAGAATTCCTCTTTTAAAAATGGTTATGTCCATACCTTGGTTTCGTAAGATTATTCTCCAAGCTTCATCACTAATTCTTTTGTTCTTAAACCATCGTTCACCCTCTTGAGGAAGTTCCGTGGGCGGTTGCTATAGATGCCTCATTCACGTGAACTTAAGGTATCCAATCTCTACCTCC
Organism: Pinus albicaulis; assembly: GCA_034641835.2. Classification (NCBI taxonomy): domain Eukaryota; kingdom Viridiplantae; phylum Streptophyta; class Pinopsida; order Pinales; family Pinaceae; genus Pinus; species Pinus albicaulis. The sequence continues at coordinate 1,352,926,287 of CM076578.1, read as the reverse complement.
CAGGCCATTAAACGACCTTGCAAATGCTTTTGTCACTTCTTTATGGCAAAGCCTCCGAACTTTTTGGATAAACCGTGACCCACTTTGCTTTCTTCAATATATCCCGACTTGCGGATATCCTTCCATGAATTTAGGTCCTTCACGTTCTCGCTCTCTTAGAAATTTACCCATCCTTCTTTCTGCTCTTCAAAAACTTGCTCACGTGAGGAGGGTTCAATGGAAGTAGAACGACTAAATGCACGGAAATGAGCACAATGACTGTAGGTAGATATCAGAGAGTGGGTATACAGACTGTAGTGTAACATAGAATGAAATGGAGTGAGGCGGAACAGAGAAGGGTTACATGAGCATGACAGAAATGCGGCTGTGAGATTAGTAGAACAATAGGAAGAGTATAACACATCCGGTAGTGTTTGAAATTTGGTGACTGCAAAATAAATGTAAGCGCATTTAAACAATGGCTATGGATTTTATGCGGCTGAAAGAAGCCGTAGTCAAATCAACTACGTCTCATTGTCACAGGTGGAGTATCGGAGTTTGAATGAAGATCGGAGGTTTAATTATGGGACCGTTTGAAAATGAATGTGGGAGGATCATATGGAGATCGTGAAAGGGTTATGGAGTTTGTCAATATAATCATTGCACATAATGGAGCTTATGGTTCATAACTATATAAAAATGTGTTTTCAATGCTAGTTGAAATAAATTTTACTCATACCTTGGAATCTTTGCCTTTTTCCTTGGTCTTCAATTAGTTTCTCCTCATTGGTATCTTGAATGCCCCATGTCTTCATAATTGGTCCTCTCACCTGCATTTAATTTCATGATTATGGAAATAACATCTAGCTGTACATTCTTTTGAAAACGAGTGGTAGTGCGTGAATCGCTACAGTGCAGTGAAACTAGAGTCAGCTCGCGGAAAGCATATGTCAGTCGCAAGTAGGCTGACACTAACTATTATTTGGGTGAATGAAAATGAACAGGATGACAAATGACTAGATGGAAATGGTCATGAAAAAAGAATTTTATTGGTGAAATGGAATGAAATAGATAAAATGAAGTGGAATGGAGTGAAATGAAGTGGAATGAAGTGGAATGGAATGGAGTGGTTACAAAACTTATGAAATGAAAGATGGAAAATATAGAGTGTCGGGTGTTCTTGATTTTCACCCTATATTTTTACGTATAAGACTAATCATGATTGGTTTTTAGGGCTTATACAAATATATATATATATATATATATATATATATATATATATATATATATATATATATATATATATATATATATATATATATATATATATATATATATATATATATATATATTTATTTATTTATTTAATTGAAAGAACAAAAAGCTAAGCTGGTGGAGAAGAAGAATTCTTACATGCCACCGATTGCGAATTTTCTTGAAACATTTTGACAAATTCCTCTTTTGAGAGTGGCTTATGATAAGTTTTCAATACTGTGGCCATTCACAATAAGAGGAGTTTGAAAACTCATCAATGGTCTTGATTCTTACCGCTCCATTGCTAAAGATCTTGTCAATCTCATATGGCCCAAGCCAATGAGTCCGAAATTTTCCTTGAAAATCTTTAAACTTGGAATCAAATAACAATGCCCAATATCCTTCTTGAAACTTCTTCTCTTTGATGTACTTGTCATGCCATTTATCTCTTTGATATTGAACTAGATCAGATTCTTAGAATTGCCTCTTGTCCGATCTCATCTAGCTCATTTAATTGCTCCATTCTATGCTTTTGGGCTTCGATAATTTCATCCCCAATTGGACTCGCTATCTTGAAGGTCTTGATTTGGAACTCAATGGGGGAGCAAGACTTCTTTCCCATAAACAAGTTCATAGGGAGAATGTCCCGTTAGTATTTCTCCATGTAGTTCAGAGGGCCCACAAGGCTTGGGAAGCCTTTCTCGCCCAATCTCTTCTATGTAGATGAACAGTTTTGGTGATGATACTTTCAACAACTTTGTTTGTAGACTCCACTTGACCATTTGCTACGGATGGTAAGGAGTAGATTTTCACGTGCTTGATTTTGTATTCTTCCATCAACTTCTCCCACCAATTTGGATGTGAATTGGCTTCCGATCTGTCACAATTTCTCTTGGAACACCAAAGCGAGTAAAAATATCCTCATAAAGAAAAATGAACAACTGAATTTTCGATAAAGCAAGATACTAATGCTTTGGCTTCTACCCATTTAGTAACATAATCGATGACAAACCAATATATACTTCTTTTGCTTAGATGGTGGATTAATAGGTCTAATGAAATCTAAAGCCCATTTTTTCAAAGGGTTCAATGAGTACTAGTGGTTGCAATGGCATTTCATTTGAAAGGGTAGGTTTCCCTACTCTTTGGCAAAGTGTCACACCTTTTGACATATTGTTTTTGCATCTTTGAAGAGGAAGGCCAATAATATCCTAAAGAGAGGATTTTATAGGCCGTCCTTTTTTTCCGCAAAGTGTCGCCGCATGGTTCATCATGACATGACTTAAGAATATCGGGCATTTCATCCTCCCTAACACATCTTCGATCACAAGATCCGCCCCTGTTTTAAACAATTCGTTAGAAATCCATGAATATTTTGAATTCTCTGAATAATTTTTTCGTTTTTTCACTTGGAAATAAATGTGAAGGCAGTTTCACGTAACCAAATAGTTAGCAATATCTGAATACCAAGGAGTCTTAATAGTTACTGCAAACAAGTATTCATCAGAAAGCTTATCCTCTACGGAGAATCTTCTTTAGTATTCTGAATTCTAGACAAGAAATCAGACTCTCTGTATTTTGTTTTTCTGGTCTATCCAACACATTAATATTGAATTCTTGCAAAAGTAAGAGCCATCTTGTCACTCTGCCATTAGTAACAGGTTTTTTCATTAAATATCTAATTGCAGAATGGTCGAGTATGAATAAAAGTTTCATAGCTTTGTTATGTAATGTCTAAACTTATTAATTGCATGAACAACAACTAAAAAACTCTTTTTCGATCACGGTATAGTTCAACTCTGTGGGAGTCAAATTTTTACTTGGTATAATAAATGGCATAAGGAACTAAATCTTTTTTGACCCAACACGAGCTCCTAGAGTCAGTATCCGAGCATCTCTGTAGAAATATGGAAAGGGAGTTTCCAATTTGGTCTTCTCAAGATAGGTGCTTCGGATATTCTTGTTTTCAAAGTTTCAAAGGTTGATTGACAATCAGGGATCCCATTTAAATTCACGGGTCTTTTTGTAAGCAATTTGAAGAGTGGAGATGCTATTTTAGTGAAGTTTTCTATAAATTTTCTATAGTAACCCAAGTAAATCCTAGAAAAACTTCTAACATCTCTTTGACAATTTGGAATAGGTAACTTGGAGATGACTTCAACTTTTGATCTATCAACATTAATCCCATCTCCTGAAATATGATGCCCCAAAACAATCCCTTCGATAAACATCATAAAGCATTTTTCATGGCTTAATGAAAGGTTTGTTTCTTTACATCTTATAAGAACTTTTTCCAAATTTTCTAATGCCTCTTCAAATGAATTACCATCAACTATAAAATCATCCATATAAACCTCTACACAATCATGGATTAGATTAGAAAAAAATTCCTAGTACTTGCTCTTTGGAATGTTGCGGGTGCATTACATAACCCAAAAGGAAGCACTCGATAGGCAAAATTTCCCCATGGACAAGTAAATGTGGTCTTATCTTGATCTTCGAGTGCTACTCGAATTTGATTATAGCCACTAAAACCATCCAAAAATGAAAAGTACTTTTTACCTCGCTAATGTATCTAATACCCGATCGATAAAAGGCAAAGGAAAGTGATCCTTCAAAGTTGCTTTGTTCAATTCCACGTAATCAATGCATACCCTCCATTTACCATTCTTTTTTAGGTACTATAACCGGAGGAGAAACCCATCGGCTATCCGAAATTGGATAAATGAAGTTTACATTGAGTAGTTTTTGGAGATCTTCTTTCACTATCTCCTTAAGATTTGGATTCATCCTTCTTTGAGGTTGTCCGATTGGTCTCTTGTTTTTCCTCAATATAGATATGATGGATGCAAGTCTTAGGATCAATACCTTTCATGTCAAGTATACTCCCATGCAAATGCAGTAGAATGTTTTTGCAAGATTTTGATTAGTTATTTTTGTTGTGACTTTTCCAAATGTTTGTTGATATTCAATGTTTTTCTTGGAAAAATCTCAATGGTAGAACTACCAAACTCTTCCATAGAGTAAAGAGACATTTGTCTTGATGGTAAATATTCTATGTCAGATTCCATTTGAAATTGTGTGGGGTCATATTCTGAAGATGTCTCAAAATTTATTAATGTGTTCAGAATTTGACTATCCTCACTAATTTCCGAAATGGTAAAGATAGGTTGTATAATATCCTCATCATCGACCCATTCATTGTCTCCTACTTCGTAATTGCTTTTTCTCGGAGGATAAAAATTGAATTTCTTTGTCGAATTACCATTAGAAATGTACATATCCCCGGATCTACAACTAATAAAAGCATCGATTGTAGGCTAGCCAAGGTCTTCCTAAGATAAGTGGGTGCCCTCCTAGATTACTCTTAGGGAGTCAAAATCATAAAATCTGCTAGGATATTCCCAAGAATCTAAGGAGACTAAAATATCTTCTAATACACCATATGGTTTAATAATTGATCGATCTGCAAGTTGTAGTAAAGTAGGTGTAAAAGAAGGTTAGGAAGTTTTAGCTGGTCCATAGTCATGTCTACTCATAATGTTAATAAGCGACCCCTAAGTCAATCAATGTGTTTGGAATTTCTATCCCATTTATGTGTCTTGACAATTGGACTTCCCGGATCTACATACTTCTGCATGGTAATTTTTCCCATCATAATATCTTCAATTTTTCCTACCAGGTGGATTCTTCTTATGTCTTTTAGTTTCCTTCCCTGGTCTTTTGAAACTCAACTCCTTTATTGTTTTTTGCTAGAATAGGAATCTCTCGAATGGCTTGTAGCAGGGAATCTTGATACAAAAATTCTTCAATTCATCTAGAAAATCATAGTTTAGGCAACAAGATTTGTTTTTCCACCCCCTTGTCAATTTGTAGTCTTTCAGGAAAAGGAGGTGTAGATGAAGATGTGGGTTGCTCAACTATAGGAGTTGTGGGTGTTAAATTTTCTTTTTTCTTTTTGAATATTTGAGTTTTGAAGAGATACTTCTTCGAACCCTTATTGGCTTCAAGAGAGTCCTCCTCGGGAGGTATCTGCTCTAGGTCATCTATAGAAGGTTTTTCTAAAACTCTACCGGATACGAGTTGTACATCATTGAGAGGAACAATCATATAGGTAGGAAATTGTTGTCCTTCAATCATGTAAGTATTCAAGGATTTTTATTGTTAGGATTTGGAAAATGGTTGAAAGCTGGAAGTTGATTTGTCTTTTTTTGGTATGGGAGCATGAGTTGAGGATTTGGATTTTGTTGAGAAGGTTGTTGTTGTGGAAATGGCAATGAAAGTTGTGTATTTGTGTTTGGAAGTTGTGGAGCTTGTTGATTTTGAAAAGATGGAGGATATTGATAAAATTGAGAAAATCTCCCATAAGGATTTTGCATCCCTTGTACCCATGGCTGATATGGATTTTGATGTTTGGGCCAAGGTTGTTGCCAAGGATTCCAATTTGGTGGGGTTTGAAGATTCATAGGGTTGTTAAACCCTTGAGTTTGTTGTCCCTGCCAAGGTCTTCTTGCAACAAAACAGAGAGATTCTACTTGAATTTGGGTCTTCTTGAAAAACGGCTTTGAGTCCAGAATTGAAGGACAATCCTTGATCTCATGATTCTCTAAGCAAAATCATACATGTTTCTACAACTTTTTTCATCCAAGGGACATTCCCTTAAAGCATGTTTCTTCCTACATTTCGGACAAAAGATAGCTAAAGCATCTGTTTTACGCTTCGCTTGTTTTGGATTTTAAGGGTTTTCGAGTTGTTCACTAAGGCTCCCTAAGATATCAGTTTTGAATTCATCAAGCATATTACCAATCTCTGCCCTACTATCGATCCAGATTTGCATATTTGTTAGCCATAATAAGAGAAGGATCCCTAGGCCCTTTTCTTGTTTTATATTTTTCCTCTTGAGAGATGGACACATAGTTCTGTTATGTCACGAAGTGGAAGTTGAGAAATGTCTCCTTTCCCCCATCATGTTTAAAATATCTATCCATTCATCTCTAATGGCTTTTAATATGAGGGCTTTCAAGGTTTCATCATCTAAGTTGCTCATCTTTGCTCTTTTCAAGTTGTATTGAAATCTTTCAAGTAAGTCTTCCAAATTTTCATCTTCTTTTTGCATCATTTTGAATACCTCATCCTTGTGATTGGTGGGCATACAATAGTCCAAGTATCTATCCAAAAATGTTTTTTTCATATCATTCCAAGTCCTAATAGATTGAGTGGCTAATCCCATGAACCATTTCAAAGCGACTCCCTTCAATGTTGAAGGAAACAATTTGAGTTTTTGAGAGTCTTCCATATAGTCATAAGTTCGGCACACAACTTCAAACTCAAACATAAATGTTTTAGGATCCTCACTTCGCAATCCATAAAAGTTAGGAAGGGACGAGATGGTGAGATATTTTTCATCGTTGTATGAGTTTCCTCATCAACTATAGGGAATCCAAACAAGTTGTCTCCTTCCCTATTTCTTCCATTATTTCCTTCACCATTGTTGTCTCCATTGTTTCCTCCTCCTCTACCTCTACCTCTACCTCCAAATCCATCTATTATTTCCTCTCGCCATGATAGTTTCTTTAGAGTCCTTAAAGTCCTCTAGTTCTTCTATCAAGGGAGGATGAGAGGGAATCTCTTCCTTTTCTAAATGAGATTTAGTAGGTGGTATAGGAGAATCCTCTAATTCAAATTGCTCCTTGAATTCCAAAAATCTTAAGGCTAGGGGTAGATGGTGGTGATTCTTGTCTATGCCTTGAAGAAGATGGAGTTGTGAGAATTGAACTCTTGGCTTTAGCTATAAACCTTCCCCTAGAATCTCTTGCTCTATGCATGTCATAAAGTAGCGGATAATAATTCTCTTTTCGATCTTCCGGATCACACTAGGTGCAAGAAGAGAGCATACTTAAGAAATTACTAAACCAATAATTCTCTTTTTACGATCCTCCAGATCACACTAGGTGCAAGAGGAGAGCATACTTCAAGAAATTATCAAGTTTTTCCCTTCTTTTGTTTTTTTGTTTTTTTTAAGAAATTGGCTACCTAGTTACACTTCCCTCGACAACGGTGCAAAATGTTTGGTCAATTTAGTGTGTCCTAAATTGCTACATTAATTTATCAATCCCGGGATTTCGTAGTCGATGAAGTGTGGCGCACTATATGTGCAAGATAACCTATCTCTTAATTTTTGGTCGTTTTTGGATTTTTTTATGAAATTCGAAAAACAAGTATGGAGACAAATATTCAAGACAACAATGTCTTTCTAATGATTTTCCAAACTTCAAAAAAGAATTTTAAAAAACACACAATGACAAAATTAATTCTTCAAAGAAAATGAAATTGCATCACTACTCTAATCAAACAAACAATGAACTACGATCATGAAACTCATTATTCTTTTTCATTGTTCAAACACAAAAGAAACTATGCTTAAAGAAATCCAAAAGTTGCAACAAAGTAAATCTAAATCAAATTACATCAACTTATCTTCTGATCCCCTCACCATTAGTTCCAGATATGGTTTTTGGAGGTAACCATAAACAACTTGAGTAACCTGATATCTAACTTGCAGAAAGTAAACTAATATCAAACTACACATTCATAATTCAATCCCTCGCCATTAGTCCAGCTATGGCTTTCGGAGGTAACTGAAGATGTCATGAGAAATTTAATATTTCTAATTTGCAGAAAGTAAACTAATATCAAACTACACATTCATAATTCAATCCCTCGCCATTAGTCCAGCTATGGCTTTCAGAGGTAACTGAAGATGCCATGAGCAATTTAATATATCTAAATCTTAACTACTGAAGCAAATGAGCAAGACTGAAATAAACAGAGCAGTACTGAAATTAAACAGAAACTAAGAGAAGCAAATTAGCAGCAGAACAATATTAATTCCATGTCATTAGTCAAAAATTTATGAAAATGCCCGGGCTGCCTATTTGTAATCTGAAACAGGAACACTGATCAGTTAACAACAACATAAAACATGAAAGATTATGGACAGAAGTAAGATGTAAAGCATGAAAGATTATCAACAGAAATGAAGCATAAATACCATGAAAGATGTAATGTATAAACACATGAATGACTTATGGCACAATGAGCTTAAAGAAATAAAACAAGAACTATACAATAATGCACAAAACCTCAGCGTGTGCAGGGGCCCTCTACACCAACCTTGGCAACAGCTTTCAAGTACGAATTACGCTTGGAAACAGAGTCTTATTATATATTAAAATGCAGTCATGACAAAAAGGTGATATTACGACACAGTGGCAACGTAATTAAATTACAGAACTATCTGGAGGCTAATCTAATGTGCGTATGCAAATGCGTTATTTATAACAAAGGTAACATAACTAATTCCCTAAAGTTTGTGCTGATAGAGAACACGTAAACCATTATGTCCAGAGATCTAGGATCATGGCCACGTTGAGGAGTAAATCTATGAAGAGTGGATGTTGAATTCGGCTTATGGAGCCCTGTACAGGTGTTGATTTGTCTCCCGCAATTCAGAAATGGCCATATAAATCTTCATGTGATGAGAAACAGAGTCCTGTCACCGTGGGACTCTACGGTTGACTTCCACTTGGCCACCTTTGACCGCAGCCTCCTTAGGTGAATTTGCTCGAGCCAATAGGACACGATCCATGTCCACATCATTTCTGACTTGCCCATGTGGCTTGTTTTTCCTGAAGACACCTGTAACATATACTTTCACAAAATGGCTGCGGAAAGTTGCAGCAGCTGCGGAAAGTGGCAAGATTCCGCAGCTAAATGAGCAAAAATCTAAATCAAACAACAGACACAAAATATAGTTAAAAACCATTTTAGATGCTCTTTTGCAATTAATATACAATGATATTGACAACTTGGAAGGCTCAGGTGAATGAAAAAGGTCTAGGAAGATGTATAAGAAAAATGCAGATTTGAGACTCAACACCCATACAAACCCCTGTCAAGCTATCCGAAATAGACCCCTCAATGCTGGGATCCCAAAATGATCTCTCACTATACCTGTCATAAAAAAATCCTCTCGGATCCCAACACCACCATGGCCAATTATTGCCCAAGTCCCATGGCTTAGACTGTGTAATGCCTCTGGCTATAGTTACTATCCCATGAGGTGAAGTCTGCTAGCGAGCATCAATGCTCCATGGCTCCTACTATAATGTACCTCTAATTGTATAAGCTGTCCCACCAACTGCGTACCAACTCATCACCTCTCTCTAGTCCAACTCCCGATTTAGGCCGAGGTCAATCCTAATTTGTGGATGTCAAGCTAGTGCTACTGAAATATTGATGGACTGTTGGTCCATAATCCATGGCCCAATGGAACATGTAACATCTCTCTCGTCCAAGTGCTCCTGCCCAAATGTACCCGGGCCTAAGAATGATACTCTTTCAATAGAATACCAACTCATCACCTCTCTCCAATCCAACTCTGAACTCGATCTAATGCTAACCTTGCTCTCCTGAAGTTGAGATGGAATACTGAAGAATTGTCGGCCTGTGCCGCATTGCCAATGGGAATCTGTAGCATCTGTCATGTCTAAGGGCCCTTGCTCCGCTATGGTCCCTACGAAGAAGATTGTACCATCAGGAGGGTACCAACTCATGATCTCCCGCCAGTATAACCTGGAAGAAGAATCCAATGTACTGACATCTGCATACAAAACATGTCTGGAGTGCTGTCACCAGCCCATACTCAACTCACGCTGCTCTGTCCCATCTGCCGACGAGATCTGTTTGTAGAGGAAGGCCCCTCTCTCTGTAAAAGGCCAAAGTGGGTGAGATATGTTGCAAGCCCCGTCGATGTACTCCTGGAGAGTGCTATTCCTTGAAATCAATGCTTCTATGCTGACTGCACGTGAATCTATCTGCACCTCATTTGTGTATCGACCCGAAGATGGATGCTTCACCATCTCTAACAACTCATCCCTTTATTAGTAATTTGGCTTTTGTGATCCATAAATTATGCATCAAATCTTTCGGTGAAAATCACATTCGAGTTAATTATGTCGGCACATTTCAAACCAGCCAGTGTGGTTCATCATCAGGATAAGTGGAGAAATCTAATCTAGGACCCAACTTTAATAAATAAGAAAGCTCCGATTAGTCGTTGTAGAATAACGAATAGTTTGACTGTAAAAAATAAAAAATACAAAAGTAAGAATCAAATAATACTCGTATTATTATTATTATTATTCATTTAATTTATTATATTCAAATCTTAAAAAAAAAAAAAATTTAAAAAAAATAATAATACTATTAATAAAATAAAAATAAATATTATTATTTGAATGTAATTATATATATATATATATATATATATATATATATATATATATATATATATATATATATATATTATATATAAAGAAAAATAAAAATAAAATTATGAAACTAAAAATTAAATAAATAAATAAATTATTTATTTAATTAAATAAATAAAATATAAATAAATAAATAATGAAATTAAAAATAAATAATAATAATACTGATAAATAAATAAATAATGAGTAAATAAATAATAAATAATAAATAAATAAATAGATAATAATAAGGCACAAAAATGAAAAAGAAACACGGGACCAGAGGGGAGGAAAAGACCCGAGGAGGAACAAAAGGGAAGAAACCCAATAACTAAGAATGAAGGGCAGGGATCCAACATCTTCTAACACTCCACCCATCATCCCTGTTAAGGTTGACCAACCTCTTTTCGATTTCTATGGCCTCCCTCAACTTTCGGTGGTGGAAATGGTCCACCCTCGCAATAACCTCAGCATCTTCAATGCAAATGTGATGCTTCGTATTTTCAGCATGCTTTGCTAAGGCAGAGGAGTGAGATCTATTATGCTTTAGTTCAGCGACATGTTCATGAATTCTTTCATCAGGAATGTCATGCTCCTACTGTATACCAGCCTTCCGCAGAACTATCCCATCAACCTCCAACATCTCATGAGGATAAGTATATGCAACTACCGCCTCCCTGCTTTCCCCACCCATGGCTGACCCTAAGGGTAGCCATACATCCATTACAGACTCAATGTGAGCCTCCATCTGGCTCTCCCCAAAAGTACTATCATGTATCATGTGCATAGCCTCCTCCTATGTTGACTCATGCTCCATCATATTATGCTCCGGCTGAATTGTCACAAGTGACTCATCACCCAGAGTATCTCCCGTAGAGTCCCCTCACTGCTCACCCTGCAAACTGGAATATAGCTCTAGCCTACTGTCATCAACTGCTCGCTTCCCAGAAGCATCCTCATATGATCCCATGGACTCATCTGACAAAGAGTCCTCATCCTAGCATAGAGAAGGAATTTCCTTCTCTTCTGCCTCTGCCACATCATCTGCATCATTCAAGCATGAGTGATCAGGCCCCCAAGGTTCTTTGCAGATGAATCAAAGTCCCTTATTCTGCAACTCATTTCTGCTGCCTGATCCACAATACTGGAGTAGCTCCTCCTTGGTCAAATGTCTCCTAAATAGCTATTCTTCTCAACTAACCCTTGGGCTAGCTCATAAGCAGCAGGTGAGACCAACTGCTCTCTCCTCCAAATGCTCAACACCCTAGTCTGCAATTCTAGGCAAAAGGCCTCACAGTCTCTCATACATGAAGACAGGATGGGATGCATGTGTGTTATGACTGTATCAACATGATGTTTCTTAATGCTGAAGAAGCATTAGAAAATCTGTAAAATCAAACCATCACATTCAAGATCAAACATGATGCAATATGTTCTGAATGTGGCCATACCTCCTAAAACCTCAAGCTTCTTCCCAAAGGTAGAGCCTACACCATTGTCAAAATCCTAAAAGGTCCCTACCATAATTTTAGAAACTCTCCTCATAATGTCATCATTGTAAGGGGTTGTACGGGCAGTTAGTCTCAGGATGTTGCTGAGAAAAGCTGCAACTGGAAGTGTGTGTTGGGTGTGGAGCCTGATTATCTTGTTTATTTTGTATCACAGCGTTGGACCCCTATACCTTAATGGGGGCGGCAACACCACCCGTAAATAAACGTTGCCTGGGGGGTCCAGGGGGGTTCGGCTGTGACTTTATGGAACCCCCCCTGGCGGGGGGTTTCGAGGGCAGTGCCCCCGAAGCTAAAAACAGATGTAAAATTGCCTTGTAAAAGTATAGTAATTTCTAGTCAATTTGGGTTGTTCATTAGGCAAATGATCTGACGGTAGAAGTTATGTTTAGTTTAGGGTTTTTTTCCCTAGAAGGCAACCCCTTGCTTTTTATGAGGGCATTGTATTGCAGATGTGTACCGAATGTGTATTCTCAGAGTGAGAAACAGATAGGGAGACTGTGAGAGAGAACAGAGGATATTACAGTGGATCTGCTGTAGGTTGTGTCTCTTCATTTTTCTGGATAATAGAAATGAAGGACTAGCTATTCGGGGTGGACGTAGCCCAAATTGGGTGAATCACGTATATCTGTGTCTCTTTGGTTTTATGTGTTTTTTGTGCTTGTGGTTTCCGCATATTTTATGCGTTTCATTGCTCTATAATATATAATTTTCTAACAACTGGTATCGGAGCCGAAGGTATATTTGGCTGATAAACTCGTAGGAAAGAAGGGTTCTTGGTTCGAGTGGGAGAAATGGCGGAAGATGGTAAGTTTAGGGTAGAGAAATTTAATGGCCAAAACTTCTCGCTTTGGAAGATGCAGATGGAAGATTATCTGTATCAGAAATATTTGTACCTACCATTGAGTGGAAAAACAAAGAAGCCGACGGCTATGACAGATGAAGAATGGGAGATTCTCGATAGAAAGGAACTTAGAACAGTACGATTGTGCCTTGCGGCATTGGTAGCCTTCAATATTTCGAAGGAAACAACAACAGAGGGTTTGATTAAGGCGTTGGAGAAATTATATGAAAAAGCCTCAGCTTCAATAAAGGTATTTCTCATGAAAATTTTATTTAATATGAAGATGTCAGAAGGTGGATCTGTTGCAGACCATTTAAATCATTTTAATACAGTTACCAGTCAGTTAAGTTTTGTAGGGGTAAACTTTGATGATGAAGTTAGGGCTCTTTTATTTTTGTGCTCATTTCCAGAAAGTTGGAACGGTTTAGTTATGGCAATTAGTAACTCTGTCTCTAGATCTAGTACTTTAAAGTTTGATGATGTTGTCGGTGCTATCCTTAGCGAGGAAATGCGACGGAAAAGCTCCGGTGAGACATCGGGTAATGCTTTGAGTGCAGAGTCTAGGGGAAGAAAAATGGAAAGAGGAAAGAGCTCAGGATATCGCAGTAAATCAAGGAAAGGTAGATCCGAGTCCAGATCAAGGATAGTGTGCTGGAAATGCGAAAAGAAAGGACATCTGAAGAAAGACTATAGATCTCGAAAGGGAAAAGAAGGAGACGCACAACAAGAAAACAATCATGAAGCAAATGTGATAGGTTATGTGTTACAAGATGATTTGATTCTTTATTTCAAAAATGTTACTGATTCTTGGGTTGTAGATTCAGGGGCCTCATTCCATGCCACACTTGATAAGAAATATTTTCATGACTATGTTCAAGGAGATTTTGGACAATTTCGTTTGGGTGATGATAAACCTTGTAAAATTGTTGGAATGGGTAAAGTTCTTGTAAAACAACAGAATGGAAACCAGTGGCTATTAAAGGAGGTAAGGCATGTTCCAAATCTGAAGAAAAATATGATTTCAAGAGGGCAGTTAGGTGGTGAAGGTTCTGTGACAACTTTCACAGATAAAACTTGGAAGGTCACCAAAGGAGCCCTGGTAATAGAAAAAGGAGAAAAGGTTGGTACATTGTATTTATGCAATGGTATTTATAACTCTGTTAATTCTTTAACTTCCAAAGGAGCAGATGCAACATTATGGCATCATAGGCTCAGACACATGAGTGAGAAGGAGATGAAGATTCTTCACTCAAGAAATTTGTTGCCGGGTTTGAAGAATGTTGATTTGGATTTCTGTGAGAATTGCATTTATGGAAAACAGAAGAGAGTTAGATTTCTCAGAGTTGGGAAAGAAAAGAAGAGTGAAAAATTAGAGCTTGTGCATACAGATGTATGGGGACCTGCTTAGGTATCATCTCTTGGTGGCTCTCGTTATTATGTTACTTTTATTGATGATGCAACTAGAAAAACTTGGATTTATTGTATTCAGAATAAATCTGATGTATTTGATACTTTCAAGAAATGGAAAGCTTTGGTTGAGATTGATACAGGAAAGAAGTTGAAGTGTCTCAGATCAGACAATGGAGGTGAATATTGCAGCAAAGAGTTTGATAGGTACTGTTCAGAGCATGGAATTCGTAGAGAGAAGACAGTTCCAAGAACACCACAAGAAAATGATGTGTCAGAAAGGATGAACAGAACAATCATGGAGCGTGCAAGGTGCATGAGATTGCATGCAGGATTGCCTTTACAATTTTGGGCAGATGCTGCAGATACTGTTGTTTATCTAATAAACAGAGGGCCTTCAAGTTCCTTGGATGGTGGTATTCCAGAGGAAGCATGGACAGGTAAAAAGGTAAACTACTCTTTTTAAAAGCCTTTTGGTTGTGAGGCCTTTGTCCATATTAATAAAGAAAATAGAACAAAGCTTGAGGCAAAATCAAAGAAATGTACCTTTATTGGATATGGTGTTAATGATTTTTGTTATTGCTTATATGATTATGAAAATCACAAAATCATTAGGAGCAGAGATGTAATATTCAATGAAAAGGTATTGTATAAGAATCAGTTGCAGGAAAAGAAATAGGAAAAAGAAAACAAAGAATACACAGTTCTTGATGAGATCACAGAAAAGGTAAAGGTGCCTGAAAATAATAATAATCAACAGCCACAACAACAACAACCACCACAACAACAACAGGCACCTCAAACACCTGAAAGTGGTGTTAGAAGATCTACCAGGATAAGTAGACCCCCTGAACGATACTCTCCTTCATTATATTATTTATTGTTGACTGATTCTGGTGAACCTGAATGTTATGAAGAAGCAATGCAGGTTGAAAGCAGGAAGAAGTGGGAGCTGGCCATGGAAGAAGAGATGGACTCCTTAATGCATAACCAGACTTGGGACTTAGTCAGGTTGCCTGCAGGTAAAACTACATTGCAGAATAAATGGGTTTACAGGGTGAAGGAAGAAGATGGAGGAAAACAGAGGTACAAAGCTAGACTTGTGGTGAAGGGGTTTGCACAGAAGAAAGGTATTGATTTTGATGAAATATTTTCTCCTGTTGTTAAAATGAATTCAATCAGAACTATTTTAAGTCTTATAGCAGCAGAAGATTTACATCTTGAACAGTTAGATGTAAAGACAACATTTCTCCATGGAGATTTGGAGGAAGAGATATACATGCAGCAACCAGAAGGATATGAGGTCAAAGGGAAAGAAAAATTTGTGTGCAGGTTAAATAAGAGCTTGTATGGCTTAAAACAGGCTCCAAGGCAGTGGTATCTAAAATTTGACAAGTTTATGTCTGAACAAGGTTATACTAGATGTCACTCTGATCATTGTGTTTATATGAAAAGGAAAAATGATGGCAGCTATATTATATTGTTATTGTATGTAGATGACATGCTTGTTGTAGGGTCTAACATGCAGGAAATAAATGTGCTCAAAAGAAAATTGGCAAATTCATTTGCAATGAAGGATTTGGGAGTTTCAAAACAAATCCTTGGTATGAGAATAAGTAGAGACAGGAAAAATCGTAAATTAACACTGTCTCAGAATGAGTACATACAAAAAGTGTTGAAAATATTTAATATGTAGAATGAAAAACCAGTTAGTACACCTTTTGCTAGCCATTTCAAACTTAGTAAGGAGATGTGCCCCAAGACCTAAGAAGAAATGGACTATATGTCTAAAATTCCATATGCATCAGCAGTTGGAAGCTTAATGTATGCAATGGTCTGAACAAGGCCTGATATTGCACATGCAGTGGGAGTTGTAAGCAGGTACTTGAACAGTCCAGGAAAAGAACATTGGATGGCAGTAAAATGGATTCTTAGATATTTGAGAGGTACCACAAATCAAGCATTATGCTTTGGTGGTTCAAACATTTATCTACAAGGATATGTTGATGCAGATATGGCAGGTGACAGAGATAATAGGAGGAGCACTACAGGATATGTATTTAATGTAGGTGAAACAATTGTCAGTTGGGTTTCAAAAATCCAAAGTGTTGTTGCACTTTCAACAACAGAAGTAGAGTATGTTGTTGCTACAGAGGCTAGTAAAGAGTTACCAACAAATGAAGCATCGGCGGAGTTGCTACAATCAGTCTCCAAGTGGGAGATTGTTGGGTGTGGAGCCTGATTATCTTGTTTATTTTGTATCACAGTGTTGGACCCCTGTACCTTAATGGGGGTAGCAACGCTGCCCGTAATTAAACGCTACCTGGGGGGTCCAAGGGGGTTCGATTGTGACTTTATGGAGCCTTCCCTGGCGGGGGGTTTTGGGGGCAGCGCCCCCAAAGCTAAAAACAGATGTAAAATTACCTTGTACTGAGTATAGTAATTTCTAGTCAATCTGGGTTGTTCATTAGGAAGATGATCTGATGGTAGAAGTTATGTTTAGTTTAGGGTTTTTTGCCTTAGAAGGCAACCCCTCGCTTTTTATGAGGGCATTGTATTACGACTGTGTATCGAATGTGTATTCTCGGAGCAAGAAAAATATAGGGAGATTGTGAGAGAGAACAAAGGATATTACAGTGGATCTGCTGTAGGTTGTGTCTCTTCATTTTGCTAGATAGTAGAAAGGAAGGACTAGCTGTTCAAGATGGATGTAGCCCAAAATGGGTGAACCACGTATATCTGTGTCTCTCTGGTTTTATGCGTTTTGTGTGCTTGTGGTTTTTGCATATTTTATGTGTTTCATTGCTCTATAATATATAATTTTCTAACAGTTTGACCCCTCCACAAGTTTCCTCCAAGAACTTGGGTTGTATGAGAGCGCATCCATGATTTTAAGGCCCAAATTAATTTTCTCCCTTCTGACTGTTTTACTTTGGAAAGGAGTTTATCAAGTTCCTCAAGTTTGGAAAGAATTCTCCATGTGATCTTCACGTGTTTCAAATCTGTCCCAAGCACAAGGATTTTGTTCCCTATTTTTGGTTCTTTTTGTAGGCCCCAGGATTGTCCCTTTTGAAGAATGGCATAGACCCCCTTTGAGAAAGGCCTATTGTTCTGCTTGGTTTCTTGGTCCATAGAAACATTGTGGTTCAAGGCTTCAACAATTGTGCTGCTATGTGGGTTTAGGAGGTATTTTAAGAACTCCATGTTTATGGAAACAATACAAAGTTATGATAAAAATGAAATGTACCACAAAACACCCCACATACATTAATACATTGCACAACCGTCAATAAAAAATTAAACTAATGCCAACAACAATGATGAATTATTGGCATGTTGTTACATTGCTTATTTCAATACCCTGACCTAACAGATAAATCTAGCTCCAACAAATAATTTAGGATCTAGAAATAAATTGGGTTGTAGGAAAAATCATTTTTTCACAGCAAGATGAATTCATCCTCGCAAAGCAAGATAAAAAATGTTACCCCAGATGCAAGGAAATGATCTCTCCTCAGCTCTGCACTGAATTTGGAAATTCTGCAATTTTTGGAAATGTTGTTGCTGGTTGACTTCATACTGTCGGTTGGGCTTCTTCTACTGCTCATTAAATTCTAGGAATTTGGGAAGGTGATCCTTTTCCAAAACCCATAAAAACCCATAAATAGTTTCCTTGAATTCCAACCTTCAAAATCTGACCTTTTTTCTCCAAGCTCCTGTAGCTGATGGCTAAGTAGAGAATGCATAAATGAGCTGATATAATGCTAAGAAAATTTTGAGATTTTAGCCACGGAATCTACTCACAAAACCCAAAAAAACCTAGAAAAATATTGGGCAAATTCTAGTTGAATAATTTTGGCACTCCAATATAAAGTTGGCCCAACAAAATGCTCTCCAGCAGCGATTCTGCACTAGCTGCTGAAATGTATTGGCCAAAACACCCACATCTAGGGCTCATTAAATTCTCAAAAATTACTCCTGGACTCCTCAAGCCAATCCTACAAAAACCCAGAAATGGTTTAGCCAAATCACGATCCTCCAAAATCGATCCCAATAAGCCCTACACTCTCCTAGTATCTATTGAATACGATGTCTACAAAATGAACAACGAAATACTGAAAAACCCTCCAAATGTGAAACAAATAATCCTTCTTGCACTTCGTTTATCTCCCTCAATAAACAAGGCTCAAATGGTTGAGACCTTCTAGGCTCAACTCTCCTCCTCTTTGCTGGCCTAGAGATTACCACGTTGCTCTAGAAATAGAATATCAATATCCACCCTTAGAGGTTTTCCTATAGCTGAAAAGCTAATGAACCTTGCAACCAATAAAAAAAAAAAGAACCCAACTGTGTCCTCCAAAAATACACACTCCAAATTGAGGCAACCAAATGCAGAAGTTGAAGATAAATAGCTCGGGCAACTGAGATCAGAATCAATGGTGCAATAATGCATGCAAAAGTAATAAATCTTCTATATTATTATGAAGTTGACGTGAAGTGAAACCCTTGAACTTGGCTTTTTTGGTAATTTGGAAAGTAAAACCTCACGCTGGAAAGATTAGCAGCTCTGATACCACTGTAATATCCCAAATGGGATATTTTAAGAATTTTGCCGGAAATTATTCAACCATAAAATCACCAGAAGATTGCCATGTAAAATAACTTCAAAATTTTAAGTCGTTAACATTATAAAAATTTGCATAACATCAACCACAATATTTATAGCAAAAATGGAATATAATATGCAACTGAATAATAGACAATATAAGTATGCAGAAGAACTCAACCTTATTTTATTAATATAAAACTGCTGGTACAAAAACTGGAAATGGCTGAAATAATGGCCCAAATAGATTTACAACAATGCCACAACTGGCCTCCAAATCAAAATGGAAATAAACTACAACCTGTGAATCCTGAATGGATCCACCAAGGGAAGAGATGGGTTCTTTCCCACTCTCACTAAATCCCCCGAGGGTTTCTGTCCTGGGGCTACTGTTGAAGTAGAGAATCAAGTTCTAAAACCTCTCACACAAAAAATGATCCAATCCAAGATATCTCCAAATGACCTTCGCTTCTCCTTTTATAGATCTGATGGATAGATCTCCAATCCTCCATCTTATATTATTATTATTCTAGAAGATCCACCATTGAATCTATCAAAGTGAATTTAATTTAATAGTTGAAGAGGTAGAAGCTAATCAAATAAATATGATGGGAATAAATGATGATGAAACATATTTTCTTACTCAAGAAGAACAAGTAATTTTTCAGTTATCTGAAACATAACTTGATTCTGAAGAATCAGATGATTATAAACAAGGTTTTGAGAATGCTAT
This sequence comes from Pinus albicaulis, assembly GCA_034641835.2. Classification (NCBI taxonomy): domain Eukaryota; kingdom Viridiplantae; phylum Streptophyta; class Pinopsida; order Pinales; family Pinaceae; genus Pinus; species Pinus albicaulis. Next base: position 1,352,906,645 of record CM076578.1, on the reverse strand, counting down.
CATGGAAGTTCACAAAAAATACAACCCTATGAGTAAGAAAACTCCAGATACCTGTTGGGGCAAAGTGATTGCCTGTCATTTAATTTGTCAACCCGGGGGTTTCGTAAACTTGTGAAGCATGCATGCACTATATGTGCTAGAAATTTTCTTTCAGTTTTGATCAATCTAACTACAAAATAACGAAAACCAATTCATCTAATATATGAAATAAAATAATGAAAATGAAATTCAACTAACTTGTGAAACCAAGTAATGAAAAGAAAGAAAAAAAATTCAAAAGAAAATATAGCGCACACAATCAGACTTGCAGGAATTGAAATTTTAATCTAAGAAATCATTTCAAAGCATGTAAAGAAAAAAAAAACAACTAAGGTATGTTAAATCAATCCAACATCCAATATATAAGTATGATAGAATCACCCTCTTGAGATGATAAGCAACTGATTATACTTTAGTCTTTAAATCTAGGAAAGCAATTAAAGCATGCAAAAGGAAAACTCAATAATTGCATAAGTTAGGTCTTCAAGTATTTAGTTTAGAAATATGATAAAATCGTCTTCTTTAATAACACCCAATTACACAATTGAATGAGGATCTCAAAAAACAATGTAAAAGCATGTAAAAGTAAAGCTCAATGATAGCATAGGTTGAAAATTCAATCACCCAATTTGGAAGTATGACTTCTTGGCTTGATATTTTATTCAATTATACAATGAATTTATAGTTTGATCTAAGAAATTAAATAACAGAACATGAAAGGAAACTAAATAATGGAACATAAAAGTAAAGCTCAATGATTGTATAGGTTGAAAATTCAATCGCCCAATTTGGAAGTATGACAAGTCACCTTCTTGGCTTGATATTTATTCAATTATACAATGAATTGATGGTTTGATCTAAGAAAGTAAATAACATAACATGAAATGAAACTAAATAACTATGAGCTCTACTGCCTCAAACTTAATCCAATTGGAAAATAGATAGATCTTTCCTATTGAAATGTTTTTAGAAAAGCAAAGATTACACAGTCATTCTAAAACTAATACTAAAAAAGAAAATGAACTTTATTCTATAAAAGCAAGTAAATCTCACACATTTTAGGTAGCTGATCTAAAAGTATGAGAGATGGTAAATCGAGATGCTTCATATATAAGTATAACCAAGTCAAAATGAAGGAACATTCATGAGTAAGGTGCCACAATCTGATTATGTATTCAAAGCTTGAGCATAACTCCAAATTTACACATGATTTGATAGGAGAAAGCTTCCCCTATTTATACAAAAAGATGAGAAGTTATCTCATTAATTAGAGTCCATGAATATCTCCCTATATATCTAGAGTTACAATCCAAATAGAAAGTGATAAGGCACATGTCTTCTTCGAGTTACAATACAAATAGGAAATGAGAGACATATCCTTATGATCAAATGATCTTCTCCATCCAAATTCGAATTTGGCCTTAGGAGGCCACATAAGGGTCTTATGGAAGCTTCTTTTTGACCTACACATGGCAACAAACTCATTTCACTTGTTAGGTATGAGTATGTGCATATTATTTTCTAATTTTTAACCACAAATTCACTTAAAAATACTAATAATTAAAAAAGTTTGGAAAAACATAAATGTAACCGAATAGTGGTAATGGTAAGGTAAATGTAATGAAATGGAGGTGGAGTGAAGGTGATAATATGGAAATATAAGTGAAATTGTAATAGAAGTAAATGACAATTTCAAGACCCAACATACCCCCCAACTGAAGCTATTGCATGTCCTCATGCAATCTGTTACATTAATTCTTTTTGATCCTTTAAGCTTTGGCTTAACTTTGCATGATATCATTTGGTAACTTCATACTTCTGCAAAGTATTTTAGTTGAATTGCAACATGGTTGGTTCTTGTGTTTCAACCATATTTTGTTGTTGCATTCAATTTTGATCTTTGAACTTTGCATAATGATAATTTGATTATTGTTGCAAAGTATATCTTTATTGGATTTTTATCATGGTTGGTTCTTGTGTGACAACCATGATTGTGTTTGCATCCAATTATCTTTTAAGTACTTTTGAAAAGCCATTGTATGCTCTAATAATAATGTAATAGTTAATATATTTTGAAAGTATGTGGGCTTTTAAATGTGATATGATTGTGGAAAAATGTGAATATGAATTTACACCCCCCCCGCAATTGATGGTATTGAAAATTTTATGAAATGAGGAAAAATAATATTTTTTTCCAAAAATTATCATTCTAGATCTTCAAGGAATTCTATGGTAAAAAGTTAGAAAATGACATACCTTAACTTATCCTTTGAAAATGGATGAGTTGCATCTGTGGTGGTTGAAAAATTCTTATTATAATATTCTTCATGTGGATGTATAAGTTATGGATAAAAGAGTCAAGATGACTTTTTATTGCTTCTACTAAAACTGCTGAATTTGTTGCGAAATGATGTTGATTCTACAGCTGTTCCCTAATTCTGCAGCTGTCATTTGATTCTGCAGCTGTAGAATGGTGTTGATTATGCTGCTGTCATATGATTCTGTAGCTGCCATCTGATTCTGCAGTTGCCTTCTGACTCTACAACTGCCATCTAACTCTGCTGCTACCCTCTGATTATGCATCTGTCATTTGATTATGCAGCTGCATAATAGTGATGTTCTATTGTAGCTGCATATCTGCTTCATTTGATTCAAAATTTTGAAAATGATAGTATTTATGTCTTAAAAAATTGTTAGCATAATTCCTGTTATGTGAATAGATGTTCTGATGTTGAACATAGCAGGAAATTTTTGACTTAGTGGCCATTAATGTATGTCAATAGTCAACACGAGAACTCTCACCATTGATGACAATGAGAATCAAGATGCCCAAACACATGTTGCTAGGTACAAATAATTTTGTTATTGTCGAGTACCTAGAAGATCCGATGAATAAGGGACATTAATGTATTCCCATTGTTTGTCAGCAAGAAGACTTGCCATTAAGGCATGCAAGCCTCAAGGTGTTTTTGTAAGGATTTTAGACTCAAAGGACTATGGACTCAATAATTTGCATTGAAGCAAGGTTTATTTGCGAAATGAAAAGGATAGGAGAATGAAAATGGAAATGGAAGTTGAAAATGGAAAATGACAACGGGAAATAAGAATGTAAGTGAGCTTCTTTCTTTTATTTGTGGGTTAGGAGTAGACAAAGAGTAATGGAAAGTGTATGTGAATAAAAATGAACAACCGACTCTTGTTGAGAAAATAACTGTGGCTTGCTTTGAATTGCTTGGTTTGATCTATAATTCAAAAGGGAGGAAAGGTAATGGTCTTGATGGATATGGGCATGTACTTGTTCTTATGTTTCTCATGAAATCAGTCCTTTGAAGACCAATTGTGCCGGAAAATTGGTTTCCTTCAATGATCATTCGATCATCCCAAACTTGCAAAAAAACTTGACATAAAGAACATAAGTGTGTTAAAAAAGAAATGGCCAATTCCTCTTTGATTCTTATGTGCAGATTTGAATGTCAAATGAAACAGATTAAGGAAAATCAAAATTGTTATTGTTATCAAAAAATCTGACCCTGATAGGCTACTGATCAAGTAGACTTTGAGTAACTCTTTCAAACCAATTTGTGACCGAGGCTTAGCATCCTCAACCCGAGAGGGAACTCAATAGGTTTAAGATTTTTAATTAATGATTATATGGCTAACTCTAGAAATTGGAGTGGACAAAACCCGTATAAATAGTTGAATTACAAGACATCAAACACTCATTGGGCCATGGAGTCAAGATAGTCTTCAAAAAAACATTATGATCTGTCAAACATGGAAGTCAAGGCACTTGGAGTCTAGGTTTATGAGAAAAACAATAACACAGTGATAAAACATAGTCTATTTGCATGTGAAGGAAGTTAGAGAATTGTCAAATGAATTATAAGTAACACACACAAATACTACTGCAAGTAGGTAATTGAAAAAAACCATAGAAAAATGATACACTTAAACTCCTTGTGAATCTTGAGTAGTCAAACAAATCTCTGTATTAAGTTTAGAAGAACACAGTGACATACAATAACATAGTTCCCTTGCTAATGAAAAATGCCAACCTTGAGGAATTCGACCTCATGCTTCATATAGAGTCTTTAAATTCTTGGATTCCATGATCCATCATTAGGAGAATTTGAATTTCTAAAATTGACACCTATCTACTCATAAAACAAACTCTTGATTACAAACTGACATCTAACTGCCTTTTAGGAGTTCAAATACAAATATGAGTGAAACTCCTAAACATGTTTCAAAAAACCTTATCTAAAACTTAAATACTTTCTTTGACAACTATTAATCCATGTCTTCTACCTTTATGATGCTTCCAACCTTGTTGTAAATCCCGCTGATTCATGACCTAACTGTCCTAAAAACCAGGAGATAGAGTTCTTGATTTTTAGCCCTTAACCTCCATGCTTATCTTCGAACATATTTTTTGGAATTGATGACTATTTTGTATATGTGACATGTGCTAACATTCCATTAACACTTCAACCTTCCACATGTGCAAAAATAAATCCTCCAAAAAATGGAAAGGAGATGAGACATGACTGCGCTACGAAAATATCCTGTTTTCATAGTGCAGTTTTTATATCACTATAAAACACTTCTTTTGACCATTCTTTCTTCTGCTATTCAATATGAGTCTTCATCTGTGATCTTGATATTTCCACCAGCAACACCAAAATTTGAAAACCAATAGTCCTTACCTCCCAAATACATGCATAAAATGCCAAAAATTCACCTTCAACAGTTTCGTAGCGCGCTACGAAACTACTGTGTATGCTCCCTTTAACACAGTTTTTCCAAAAAATTATAGTTTTGAGGATATTTAAATTTTTTGAAGGATTGATATCAACATCAAATAGCTTTAAAATATGTTCTCCTTCAAAAATGATCTTTCTCTTCATGACAAAACTGTTTCAAGGTTTTATCATTTATTGCCCTGTTTCATTGTTGCTATAGCTTCTCTTCAGATTTTGTCAACTGTATTTCTAGGTCTTCAATATGCCTCCTCAATTTCCTGTTGGTAGCCCTTAACTGAACATTCATCATTCTCACAAATCTAGCCTCTTTAATTGCAGGAACACTCCAAGTAAAGTACTGAGCTTCACTGGTTATTGTTTCTGGTTTGGAAACCTTTTCAAGTTCCCATAGAGCCTTTATCCTCTTCAAATTTTCCTTTTCAGTAGCATGCCTTATTTCTCTCTTCCATAGTCTAGCAATTTCATAATTAGCTGATTTCAACCTTTCTTCCATTTATAAATCTTAGTTTTTTCTCATTCCAATGAAAATACCCTGTTTTTGTCACCTTCAGGTATTGGTGATGAAAGGTCTATAAACTCTTTTTGAACAGTGGAAGCTTCCTCTGTTTTCCCTAACTCAATATTGAACTTTTGCATATTTTTAGATTTCCTGGTTAAAGGCTTTATGGGCTTGAACACAAATGCTATAATCTCATCCTCGAATTCCAGTTTCTTAGAAGATTTCATCTTCTTAGGCTTTCCTTCATCAAATTTTATGAAATCTGCCTTTACCGAAGGGGATTATTCAATATCAATGGCTTCTAAAATATCATTTAAGTTATCTTTTAAGCCTGGAATTTCTCCTGAGATCACTGATTTACCCTTCTCCTTTGCAATTTGACTTCTATTCAATCTCCTTTGAATTGGTTTTTTAGCTGACTGTTCTTGTGTCATTTCTTTAATTTCAACTATCTTTTCTTTTGTAGGTTGAGAAGTCTCAAGAATAACCACTGATGCTTTACTCACTTGCTTTCTAGGTTTCAGCTTAACAAATATTTTTGACCTGGTCATTACAGGCTTACTGGTTTCTGCTGGTGGGGTTTCTTTAGCCTTAGGGTTAATGCCTGTATCTTGGTTTTCCACTCCAAAACCACATAAAAACAAAAATGAAGACCATTCTATGTTGATCCTTTGAAGTTCATGTAAAACTATCAGTTTAATTAGACCATGATGAAAAAGGGAAGTTTCACATCCTTGAGTTTTCATTTTCACTTTATCTACCATCTTAGCTATACTTCAATACAGAAAGAAAGGCAAATCTAAAGAAATCGTGCCAGTAAAATGCAACAGGAGTTTAAAATGATATGAATATACTTTATGATATCTTCCCTCACAGGTAAAATACCTTTGAATGTTGAAGAGCAAGTTGGCATAGATGTATTTAATGTAGCTCCTTGGAGTTGCCTTGGTTAAGTCTGTTTCTGCAAACTCTGGCTTCAGAAACACTTTACATGGTTCCATATCAAATTTGAAGTTTTTGAACCATCTATCTTGTCCCCTAGGAATCTCTGTCACCAAAGCTATGATCTCCGGGGTTACTGGCAAGTTTAAGATTCCAATTTTTGTGTTTGAGCCAGTAAAATGTAGAGCAAACTCCTTTGACACTTGACTGTGTCCTCCCTGCAATTTTTTACAAAATCTCCAACACCCTGTTTTCTTGAAAGCCTCCATCACTGATTTATCTTTGGCTAGGGCCTCTGTGCTTTTAGGCCCAGTTCTTAAACAATGACCAGACCTTTGGTTTTTCTTTTCTTCTGTATTCTTTGCCTTTGAATTCCTGTAACAAATCAGCCTTGCTTGAATTTCTATTTATCAACCTCGCTTGCTTATGGTAGTCAGCCTCGTTTGTTAATGGTAATCAGCCTCACTTGAAAAATAGATGAGAGAAGCTTTGGTAAGAGATTACCATAAGCTTAGCATTCGAAAACGATCTGTTTGAGTGTTTGCATGTAAACTGCAATAAGAAACCAGCCAGTCCTTTAGAATTTGAAATTACCTATCATGATGACCCCTACATTCGAAATGATGGATTTGAATGGTTGAATGCCTTAGAAATGACTCCTAGCTGACACCTAATAATGAAAAATTAATGGAATTTGAATGAATTGATGATTTGACAAGACTGCCTACGAATCCGCGCTTTTGTAGCATGCTTAGTTCATTTTCAGGGGTTTGCGCTACAAAAATAGCAGTGTTTTCGTAGCGCAAAACAGGATTTTTACACTGTCTACGCTACGAAAACGTGGTTTCGTGGCTAATTCCAAAATATTTTCAAATGGTTTAAGATATGACTTCTAAAGAGGATGTGAGACCTTTAAGACATGGAATAAGGTTGTTAAACTTTATTTGGATATGAAAATCAAACTTTTGAGACTCTTATCCTTTCACCTACCTTTAAAGCATGAAATGACCCAACACCTATCTAAGACCATGACTAGGAACGATGTAAATTGTCCAAGTTTAGAATTTTTTTTTTTATGGTGATAACAGTGGCTCCACTTGGGATAGTGTGCCCCTATGGTACACTAAGAACCCACAGCTCCAGTGCTATCCATTTTTGATAAAACAGAAAAAAAATTTATTTGATTTGACAAGAATCTTCTTCAAACTGTTTGGGCCTTCACCTCGGGCTTAAGCTCTCTATTTCAGCTTGTCATTATTAGAAATAAAACTGACAAATATGGAATATGTACAATGTCATGAGTGATTGATAAAACTTCAGCAAATATAATGCTTTAGGAACTTGCCATTAACAGGCCCTCCAGCATATGATCCTCCATCAATTTCCTGCAATATATAAGTGTTGTTCCCATGAAAACTAGCAATCTGAAAAGGACCCTTCCATAAATTCTCAAACTTACCATGTTTGCTCTTTTCCTCAATTTTGGCCTCCCTTTTTAGCACTTTGTCTTGTATTTGGAAACTGTCTTCTTTAATCTTCTTGTCAAATGTATTTTTAATTCTGTTTTGAGCATGCTGATGGCTGTCATAGACTTTTCTCTTTTCTTGCAAAGCTATCAGATTGTTGATCCTCCTCTGAATGGCATTTGGTTCCTCTTCAAGTCCTTGAATTAATTTCATGACCGGTACTCTAAGTGATGTTGGAAAAATAGCTTCATCACCATAAACTAATTCATATGGCGAAGTCCAAATTGATCTCTTTGTACATATCCTATCAGCCCACAAGGCATACTTCAGCTTTAAATTCCAAGCTTTTTTGTTCTCCTACAATACCTTTTTGATGATTCTTACAATACTCTTATTTGATGATTCAGCAAGACCATTTCCTTGTGGATAGTATGTTGTAGAGTGTCCAAGAGTGATATGGTATTGATGACAGAAATTGATCATTTTCTTAGACTTAAATGCTTGAGCATTATCTGTTATAATTTTCATGGGGCAACCAAATCTAGACAATATATTATTCTCCAGAAAAGAAATAATTACAGAGTCATTGGCTTGCCTTGTTGGGATCGCCTCTATCCATTTGGTGAAGTAGTCCATTGCTGTGAGAATCCAGCGATGCTGTCCTGATGATGATGGATGTATCTCTCCAATAAAGTCTAACCCCCATTGCTGAAAAAGGTGCTTCCACATAGATAGGAACCAAAGGTAGAGGTACAAGCTTTCTTCTTCCTTCAAAAATTTGGCATTCATGACATGCAACAATTCTTCTGTAAATGTCTTTAAACATTGTTGGCCAAAACTATCCTGCTCTTAAAATCTTATTTGCTGTAGCCTTCGAATAATGGTGTCCTCCACAATCACCTTTATGGAATTCTTCAATGACTTTATCAGCCTCTTCTTCAAGTAAACAATTCAGCAAAATTCCACCTGTATCTTTCCAAAAGAGATTTCTGTCAAATACAAAATATCTCAAATATTTCAGCTTAACAAACCTTGCTTTGGACTTTGTTAGATCGGCGGGAGCTTTGTGATGTTGTAGAACAAAAACCGCATCCTTATACCACTCTGAAGTAATGTATTTCTCATCAATTTGGACCAATTCTTCCTCATCATCAGAAATTTCTGATATTTCTGCATTCAGATTTATATCAAGACAGTCCAAGTTTGATTGAGTCATTAACTTCACCAAGACTTGTCCCTTCACCAACTTTGTTGGTTTGATATCTATATCATATTCCAGCAATTTTGCGATCCATTTTCCCCTCTTACCATTAGGATCTACCTGAGTTAGAATGTCTTTTACCACAATGCTTGGAACAAATGCCACAATGTGAGAATGCATAATGTAAATTTTGAAATCTATAATTGCTTTCACCAAAGCATAGGCTTGTTTTTATAGAATATTATACTTCAGCTCCACATTTTCTAATGTTCTACGAAAGAAAGAAATAGGCTGTTCAGTACCTTGCTTTCCTTTTTGTAGCAAAACTCCAGCAATATTGTTTTCGGAAGCAAATGTAAAAATCAGAAACTCTTTGGAAAAATCTGGACTGATGAGTACCAGTGCTTGTGTGAGGGCCTTCTTGATTTCTTCAAAATAATTCTTTACTTCAGCTGTCCATTTAATATCAACTCCTTTCTTTAACATCCTTGTTATATCTTTGACAATCTCAACAAAGTTAGGAATGAAGCACCTAACAAAATTCACTTTCCCAAGAAATGATTGAATCTCTTTCCTACTTCTTGGAAAATCTACTTTTTGAATTGAATTAACTCTGTTAGGATCAATCCTAATTCCATCTTCAGAAATAATATGACCAAGTAATTTTCCTGTAGTTAAAGCAAAGATGCTTTTGGTAGGATTAAGAGAGATACCAAACCTTCTACATTTCAGCAGAATTTTTTCTAGGTGTTTCAAATGATCTTCTTCTTTCTTTGAAAAGACTACTATATCATCAAGATAAACAACCACCCTCTTGTCCTTTTCTTCAGAAAAAGCAATTTCCATTGCTCTTTGAAAAGTAGCTCACGCATTCATGAGACCAAAAGGCATCTTGGCGTACATGAATGTGCCCCATGGTGTTGTGAAAGATGTTTCTTCTTGATCATATGGATGCACAAAAATCTGATTGTAACCTGAAAAACCATCAAGCATAGACATTATTTGAGAACCAACAATATTTTGCAGAATTGAATCCATCTTGGGAAGAGGATATTTGTCCTTTAGTGAAGCCTTGTTCAAATTTTTGAAGTCAATACAAATTCTGATTTCTCCACTCTTCTTTCTAACTGGTACCAAATTTGCAAGCCAATTGGAGAATTTGATTGGGACAATGATTTTAGCATCAAAAAGTTTCTTAATCTCCTTTTCAATCAAAGGCATGAGAAGGGGATTAATTCTCCTCAATTTCTGCTTGAAAGGTCTTTCATTTTCTTTGATAGGAATAGTATGCTGAATAATGGAGGGATCATACTCCTTTAAATCAACATAACTCCAAGAAAAAACATCAATAAACCTCTTCATCATCTCAACATATTTGAATTTCATATCAGCTGAAAGAAACTTTGAAATTTTGATCATTTTAGGCAAAGCTAATGTACCAAGATGACAACTCTCTACTTCCTCTTCATCAACTTGTATATTTGGTGATTTGGAAACATCAATTTGATCAAAAAGCTTCTCAAGGGGAATACGACCTTTTGGTATTGAATTATTCTTTAATTGCAAAACTTCAGAATTTCCCTTTGATTCAACAAGCATGTTTTGTTGATCTACTTGTGTACTTTCAAATTCTTCTTTCAGCTCAATAAAATTCTTTACCTGTTGATCATCTTCAAAAACTTTCCAATTAGTGATATTATCTAGTATAGCTGGTCTATGGCGAACTTCAATCTCATATTTCTTAGTATAATGTATAGGAATGATGAAAAGACTTGTAGAGATAGCAAGAGAATCAACAATGGAATTTTGATCTCTAGTTTTAACTATGAAAGAATAGGCTTGAAAATTCTCCAACATGTCTAAAACTAGATTTTTGTATGCTCTCATTCTTACATCCTTTGTTTGATAAACACCTTCAACTTGTCTAATAACCAATTCAAAATCTCCAAAAATGGAAATATTTTGAGCCTTCATTTTTTTCAAAACATCTAGACCCATAATCAAAGATTCATATTCAGCCATGTTGTTTGTGCAATCAAAATTCAGTTTGTAAGAGTAAAACTTACTCTGATCATTTGGACTTGTAATCAAAATCCCTGTTCCTGCCCCTTCTTTTCCTGCTGATCCATAAAAGTACAATGACCACCATCCCTCCATCTCTTTGTCATTTACTTGCTGATTTTCTGCTCTCATTTCTTCCTCAATACTATCAGCTGACTCATTGAAAAGAATGGCAGATCCAATTTCAGTATCAAAGGAAAAAATAGGAAATTTTTGAGGTTTATCTTTACTACTTACCATGTAAGCCATTCTAGTCTCCCGATACAATTTCCTTTTCTCACCAAAAACAAGAATAGTGACATAGGTAAGGTCCATCTGCATTGTGCCTTTGATTTTTGCTGCCCATGGTCTTGACAATAACATACCAAAATTTGGTGGAACATCAGCCACAATAATGTCCATAACAACCGTCTTTGCTGGGATTTTTGTTAGACTAACAACAACATCCTTGATTAAACCAATACATTGAACTCTTTTTGAATCAAAGGAAAATAAATCCTTATATGGTCTTGTTATTTGTAATCCCATCCTTTCCATGATTACTTTGGGCATAAGGTTATGAGAAGCTCCTGAATCCAACATATCATTATGTAAAGTCATATCATGAATACTAATGCTTACATAAAAAGGAGGAAACTCTTCATTTTGTTCATCTTCTAGCCTTGGACCGAAATATATAGTAGAATTATCTTCTTGGACATTCAAAATATCAGCAACTCTTGGTTGTGAGTTTAAAAACTTAACAATCTTGTTTCTATATTCATTTACCTTGAGAATCTCGCTAAATGGGACTGATATTTTAATCTTTGAAATTTCATTCTCAAGGTTGAAAACAGAAACAAATTTTTCAGCTTCTTTGATAGGAGGAGGAAGTTGAGTGTCTTTCTTACCTTCAGAAATCTTTGGGGTATCATTTTTGGCTTCAACAACCTTTGGAATATCTTTCTTAGGCTGCGCTTTTTTTGCAATGATAGGCACATTTCTGTTTCTAAGATTATATTGTTTTTGCATCTCAAAAATAGCATGCTGATACCCCTTAAAATAATCTGATGTTTCTTCTCCTTGATTAGCCAAATCTGACTCATCATGTTCTTCTTTAGTCAAGAAAATTCCTGACATCTCTTCATCAAGACAATGGATAGATTCTTCAGGAATTTCAGGCTCATCTTCTTCATCTACCAAATTCTGCTGAAAAGGAGGTCTCACTGGAGGATCAGGCTGCTGATTTCTATTTTCTCTTGGCCTTTGTTGGTTTTGAGGTCTCCTAAATTGGGGATTTCTAAATTGAGGTTCATGTTGCACAGGAGAAGCAGAAGCATTTCCAAAAGCTAACCTATCCATCAACTTCTCCATAGTTTTCATCATTGAGTCAAATTTATCTTCAGAAGTTGAAGTGGAAGGTTTCTCTTCTTCTTTCAATTTAGTTTTTCCCATTTTTGAATTTTTAGCAGCTATCATGTTTACCTCTACCTTTACTGCATCACTTTGCATTTCAGCAAGTGAAGGTGATTCTCTTTCTCTCAATAAGATAGAAAAGTCATAATCAAATGCTTCAACATATCTCATTTGTGCTAAGGCTTCTGGAGGTTTCAAATGAGTTGGAATTGAGTCAAAAAATTTATTAAATATTTTTGAAAATTTTTGGACAGATTCATCAACTGCCCTTCTAAGACTGTTATATTCAATAAGTGCTTGAACTGGATTGGTTTCGTTTCCCCATTTTCTCAAAAAATTGTCTTCAAACTCATCCCAAGTTCAAATACTTCCTGGTGTGAGAGCTTTAAACCATTTTCTAACTTCACCGATAAAACTTTGTGCAAATAGTCGTAACTTCACATCTTCATCATCAACTTCTTCTCTGTTTGTAAAATCATTAAATCTATCTACATGTTCTTCTGCTGTGATTTCTTCATCACTACCCCAAGTAGGGATCCTAGCAGCATATTTACTAGGAAGGTCATGCAAAATAGCAGGGAGTACATGTGGTGCATATCTAGCAAGAGCAACCATGCTTAAAGGATGAACAATAGTTTTAGGAATGGCAGAAACATAAGATGAAGAACTGATATAAGGAGGACTACTTGGTTTTTTTAAGCCACTAACAATTGAGCTCCAATTTGGAAGGGGTAAACCAACTCTAGATTTCAGCAAGACTTCGAAAGGGTCAAGTTCTTTCAATTTATCTAGAGACTCTTTTTCTAACAACTCAGAGGTAACAATTTCCAAAAATTCTTCTTTGTCTTCTTGTGTTACTAGGGCTGAAGTGTAAATTCCTCTGTTTTTTAATTCTAAGATAATATCAATGAGTTCCTTTTCACTTTCCGATCTAAACAACACTTCATTAATTTTATCATCAACTCTTTTGTCTTCAGGACTTCTTAATATTCCAGAGGAGAAAGATTTCGAATGAGATGGAGTACCTGATATTTCTAAAGTTATTTGACTACCTCTTGAAATAGTGTTTGGATTGTCCACATTGGTAGGTGGATTGGGATGAGGATTGCTCTGTGTGTATCTCCATCTCGAACCCACCTTTAAACTTTTGAAAATGTATGGAGTCACCAAGGTAGATGCAACCTCGAAAAAAAACTTTCTGAGCTCTTGCTACCTTCAGAAGTTCAGCATCTTGATTTCGGGAATGAGTAATCTTCAGGCTCTCGACAAATGCACCAAAATGTTATCACAAAATCTGACCCTGATAGGCTACTGATCAAGTAGACTCTGAGTAACTCTTTCAAACCAATCTTTTGGCCGAGGCTTAGCCTCCTCAACCTGAGAGGGCTCTCTCAATAGGTTTAAGATTTTTAATTAATGATTAGATGGCTAACTATAGAAATAAAAATGGACAAAAATGTATAGCTAGTTGAATTACATATTAGCAAACATCTGTTGGGCCATGGAGTCAATGTAGTCTTCACCAAAACATCATAATCAACTAAACATGGAAGTCAAGGCACTTGGAGTTTATGTTTATAAGTGAAACAATAATACAGTGAATAAACACAATCTACAAGCATGTGAAGGAAGTTAGAGCATTATCCATTTAATTCTAAGTAACACATGTTCATACCACTGCAAATAGGTAATTGAAAAAGGCCATAGAAATATCAAACGCATAAACCCCTTGTGAATCTTGAGTAGTAAAACCAATCTCTGTATTAAGTTGAAAACACATAGTTTGCTACAATAACACAACTTATTTTGCTAATAAAAATGCCAAACCCGAGGAATTCGACCTCATGCTTCATATAGAGTCTTTACATTCTTGGATTCCATGATCCATCATTAGGAGAATTCAAATTTAAAATCGACTCTTTTAAAATCGACACCTATCTACTGATTCGACACCTATCTACTCATAAATCTAAAATTGACACCTATCTACTCATAAAACAAACTCTTAATTACAAACTGACATCTAACTGTCTTTTAGGAGTTCTTATACAAATAGGAGTGAAACTCCTAAACATGTTTCAAACAACCTTATCTAAAACTTAAATACTTTCTTTGACAGCTACTAATCCATGTCTTCTACCTTTATGATGCTTCCAGCCTTGTTGTAAACCCTGCTGATTCGTGACCTAACTGTCCTAAAAACTATAAGACAGAGTTCCTGATTTTTAGCCCTTAATCTCCATGCTTATCTTCGAACATATTTGCTGAAATTGATGAATGTTTTGTATATGTGACATGTGCTAACATTCCATTAACACTTCAACCTTCCACCTGTGCAAAAAGAAATCCTCGAAAAAATGGAAAGGAGATGAGACATGATTGCACTACGAAAATAGCCTGTTTTCGTAGCACAGTTTTTATATCACTGTAAAACACTTATTTTGACCATTATTTATTCTGATTTTCAACCTGAGTCTTCATATGTGATCTTGATCTTTCCACCAGCAACACCAAAATTTGAAAACCAGCAGTCCTTACCTCCCAAATACATGCATAAAATGCCAAAAATTCACCTTCAGCAGTTTCGTAGCGCGCTACGACACTGCTGTGTATGCTCCCTTTAACACAATTTTTCCAAAAAATTACAGTTTTGAGGATATTTAAATTTTTTCAAGGATTGATATCAACATCAAATAGCTTTAAAAGATGTTCTCCTTCAAAAATGATCTTTTTCTTCATGAAAAAACTGTTTCAAGGATTTATCATTTATTGCCCTGTTTCATTGTTGCTGTAGCTTCTCTTCAGATTTTTTCAATTGTATTTCTGGGTCTTCAATCTGCCTCCTCAGTTTCCTATTGGTAGCCCTTAACTGAACATTCATCATTCTCACAAATCTAGCCTCTTTAATTGCAGGAACAATCCAAGTAAAGTACTGAGCTTCACTGCTTATTGTTTCTGGTTTGGAAACCTTTTCAAGTTCCCATAGAGCCTTTATCCTCTTGAAATTTTTCTTTTCAGCAACATGCCTTTTTGCTCTCTTCCTTAGTCTAGCAATTTCATAATTAGCTGATTTCAACCTTTCTTCCATTTCTTCATAACTGGTTTTTTTCTGTTTGAGTGGAAAATACCCTGTTTTTGTCACCTTCAGGTATTGGTGATGAAAGGTATATAAACTCTTCCTGAAAAGTGGAAGCTTCCTCTATTTTCCCTAACTCAATATTGAACTTTTGCATCTTTTTAGATTTCCTGGTTAAAGGCTTTCTGGGCTTGAACACAAATGCTACAACCTCATCCTCGAATTCTAGTTTCTTAGAAGATTTCATCTTCTTAGGTTTTCCTTCATCAAATTTTATGAAATCTGCATGTACCAAAGGGGATTCTTCAATATCAATGGCTTCTAAAATATCATTTAAGTTACCTTTTAAGCCTAGACTTTCTCCTGAGATCACTGATTTACCCTTATCCTTTGCAATTTGACTTCTAGTCAATCTCCTTTGAACTGGTTTGTTAGCTGACTGTTCTTGTGTCATTTCTTTAATTTCATCTATCTTTTCTTTTGTAGGTTGAGGAGTCTCAAGAATAAAAATTGATTCTTTACTCACTTTCTCTTTCACTTACTTTCTAGGTTTCAACTTAACAAATATTTTTGACCTGGTCATTACAGGCTTACTAGTTTCTGCTGGTGGGGTTTCTTTAGCCTTAGGGTTAATGCTTGTATCTTGGTTTTCCACTCCAAAACCACATAAAAACAAAAATGAAGACCATTCTATGTTGATCCTTTGAAGTTCATGTAAAACTATCAGTTTAATTAGACCATGATGAAAAAGGGAAGTTTCACATCGTTGAGTTTTCATTTGCACTTTATTTGCCATCTTAGCTATACTTCAATACAGGAAGAAAGGAAAATCTAAAGAAATCATGCTAGTAAAATGCAACAGGAGTTTAAAATGATATGAATATACTTTATGATATCTTCCCTCACAGGTAAAATACCTTTGAATATTGAAGAGCAAGTTGGAATAGATGTCTTTGATGTAGCTCCTTGGATTTGCCTTGGTTAAATCTGTTTCTGCAAACTCTGGCTTCAGAAAAACTTTACATGGTTCCATATCAAATTTGAAGTTTTTGAATCATCTATCTTCCCCCCAAGGAATCTCTGTCACCAAAGCTATGATCTCAGGGGTTACTGAGAAGTTTAAGATTCCAATTTTTGTGTTTGAGCCAGTGAAATGTAGAGCAAACTCCTTTGACACTTGACTGTGTCCTCCCTACAATTTTTTACAAAATCTCCAACACCCTATTTTCTTGAAAACCTCCATCACTGATTTATCTTTGGCTAGGGCCTTTGTGCTTTCAGGCTCTATTCTTAAACAATGACCAGACCTGTGGTTTTTCTTTTCTGTTAAAGTTTACAACAAGAAACAATGAAGGAGGCATCCTGAAACATCATCCTTGATCCTAGTTGGAAAATAATCACCTAAAATAGGTGGGGCCCACACAGACTATTTTTAGGTGTATGTATATTTTTAGACATGGTGAACATATTCTATATGTAGCAGGAGGCTATTTGTAGATGGTTGGTCAAATGTGAAAAATAGATGAGATTCTTTTTTTATAAGAATGGGCGAAGTCTATTTATAGATCGTTGATATAAAAATAGATGCATGTCGGTTATTATTAGCTCTTCATAATAATATGACAATAAACAACAATTTATTCTCTTGGAGCACTTAATTTGAGTATATAGATTTTTCAAATCAATGGGTTGAAGGAATTACTCAATTCCTAAGGGTTTACTGGAGTTCATGCATGGAGGACTCAGTTAGAACTGAAGTGGCAAAGTTATGACAGAGTTGGAAGAGTAGTTCATGGAGTTGTATTCAATTTAACTCAGTTAGAATCAGTTGAGCTAGTTGTATCTAATCTAACTGAATGATACACTAGTGAGAGTGGAGTGAATTAATTAGTTAATTAATTCACAAATAATAACTCATTAATCAACTGAACAATACAACAGTTACCTACAGTGCATGTCAGTTCCAGTGGAGACCCGGTGGAGAGATAGGTGAAAGGGAAAGATGGACTATCCGTTGTGACCATAGTGATGCATGGATTGCATCTATATATACATTGGAGTTGCCAATGATAATCACGTAGTCAAGGAGAGTGGGATTGCATCGAATTGGTCTTTGTAATCAGCTTGGATTGCGCAGTGGAGGTAGGCTAGTAGGAGGGCAGATATTGGTGCATGGATTTGTAGATTTCTTCTATGTTAGTGTGTGACGATTGATTGTACTGAGAGCTTGATGTACTAAGCTTTGTATGAGATTGTTACATTATCTCCATGATACATAATACATGATAGTTGGGGTTTTCAGCTTCAATCTTTCCCGTTAAACAACTGTGTTATGTGTGTTTTTATTGCTTCATGTGTTTTGCAATTGATGATTAAATTTCCGCAAGAATTATAGTGGAAGGATTTTGTATTTAGCAAGAAGATAAATATTGTTAAATCAAGAGAGTCCGGATATATACATGCATATTGTATATAATTTCTACAGGGTATCAGAGCTATGTTATAGATTTTCTACATGGAATGAGAGCAGGAATTTTTGGGCACGCGAGTTTGCAGAGAATATTTGAAATTTTTGGTGAAATATTTAAAAAAAAATTAGCATATTTGGATTCCTTGCGAAAAAATATCCAAATTGAAGAAAAAATCGATCAAATTGGAGCTCGGATGAGGAATATATCATCTATTTAAAATCAGCTCTTTTGTTAGAAAATTTTGCGATGGCGGGACAATTACAATGTGCGCGAGCCAAGAATCTACATGCACTGAGGTACAATATGCATGAAAAGCTTTGAGGAGTAAAGCAGAGGTTAGTGACTTGGTGGTTGAGAGGGAGCCTCTCAACATGCAGCTTGAGAAGTAGTCTCAAAAGGTTGTGGAGCAAACACAACTGGAGATGCAGAAGAATCTTTATGGATTTTATGTAGATGGGATTTCTATGGAGCTTCCTACTGTTGGGAAGTGTGAGAAAGCCATGCAATTGATGCTTGAGAGGGATCAATTTTTACATGTAGGTAAGAATGAACCTTGGGATGTGGAGCAGCCATAAGTTGAGGATCATGGACTGGGAGTATTTTCTCATGCAGATAAATTTCGTGCCAGATGGTCAGAGGGAGTGCATGCAGCTATACCACCAGGTGAGAGGTGGGGCGACATGCATGAGTAATCCCAAAATGATATTTCTGGGTAGGATTCATTGAGATGGTGTGGATCTCATGAATTGAACCTGGATACGAGAAGCCCACAGAGTAGCAGTAGCATGATCAGTTGGATTGATGCAGGTAGATCAAAGTGACAGTGTCAGATACTGGAGCGCAGTTCAGAGTTGACAGCAAGTGCAGAGTGCATGGGTGCAGAGTTCAACAATGCACTGGTTCCTGAAGACATGCGCAGTAGCTAAGCAGAAGTCGAAGAATTTGATGATAGATGCATTAGGCTGATTGAGTTGTTTGGAGCCTTTCAGTTTTGGAAGTGTTGCAGCAAGAGTTGCAGAGTGGATGCATGGAGTTGCAGGGCACTTGCAAAGGTTGCAAGGTAAATGCATGGAGTTGCATGTCACATGAAAAGACAATCCTTTCTTGTTTAGAGGGAGTGTTGAAGTTTGCAACAAGAAACAGTGAAGGAGGCATCTTGAAACATCATCCTTGATCCTAGTTGGAAAATAATCACCTAAATTAGGTGGGGCCCACACAGGCTATTTTTAGGTGTATGTCTATTTTTAGACATGGTGAGCATATTCTATATGTAGCAGGAGGCTATTTGTAGATGGTTGGTCAAATGTGAAAAATAGATGAGATTATATTTTTAGAAGATTGGGCGAAGTCTATATATAGATTGTCGATCTAAAAATAGATGCATGTCGGTTATTATTAGCTCTTAATAATAATCCGACAATAAACAACAACTTATTCTCTTGGAGCACTTAATTTTAGTATACAGATTTGTCAAATCAGTGGGCTGAAGGAATTACACAATTCCTCCGGGTTTACTGGAGTTCATGCATGGAGGACTTAGTTAGAACTGAAGTGGCAAAGTTATGACAAAGTTGGAAGAGTAGTTCATGGAGTTGTATTCAGTTTAACTCAGTTAGACTCAGTTGAGCTAGTTGTATCTAATCTAACTGAATGATACACTAGTGGGAGTGAAGTGAATTAATTAGTTAATTAATTCACAAATAATAACTCATTAATCAGCTGAACAATACAACAGTTAACTACAGTGCATGTCAGTTCCACTGGAGACCCAGTAGAGAGAAAGGAGAAAGGGCAAGATGGACTATCCGTTGTGACCATAGTGATGCATGGATTGCATCTATACATACATTGGAGTTGCCAATGATAATCACGCAGTCAAGGAGAGTGGGATTGAATTGAATTGGCCTTTTTAATCAGGTTGGATTACACAGTGGAGGTAGGCTAGCAGGAGGGCAGAGATTGGTGCATGGATTTGCAGATTTCTTCTATGTTAGTGTGTGCCGATTGATTGTACTGAGAGCTTGATATAATAATCTTTGTATGAGATTGTTACATGATCTCCATGATACATAATATATGATAGTTGGGGTTTTCAGCTTCAGGCTTTCCCGTTAAAAAATTGTGTTATGTGTGTTTTTATTGCTTCATGTGTTTTGCAATTGATGATTAAATTTCCACAAGAATTATAGTGGAAGGATTCTATATTTAGCAAGAAGATAAATATTGTTAGATCAGGAGAGTCTGAATATATACATGCATATTGTATATAATTTCTACATTTTCTTCTGTCATCTTTACCTTTGAACTCCTGTAACAAATCAACCTCGCTTGAATTTCTGTTTATCAGCCTCGCTTGCTCATGGTAGTCATCCTCGCTTGTTAGTGGTGATCAGCCTCACTTGAAAAATAGATGAGAGAAGCTTTGGTAAGAGATTACTTGATGCACTATATCACTGACTAGATCATCAGTAGAAACGGGCATGGAATAGGTTGCCACATAATTAAATTGTGGCGGGGAAGATACCACTTGCATATAAGGACCATTTAGGGATGTTGGTTGATTGGGAGTTAGATTAGTACTAATGAATTAAATTTGATAAATGGTCACGATTCTTCCTTCATGCGGGAAACACATCACATGAAAGAGAGAAGATAGAAGAGCTCCCATGACATAAACATAGTCACAACCAAGGAGTAAATTAAAATCCAAAGGGCCTTGGAAAACCATGACTAGTTCATTTTTTAAACACCAACAAAATCTGAGTAACGACCACAAGCTGTGGAGGACCTAAATCTTTCCAAATAGTTGAGGACAAAATACTAACAAATGCACCTTCATCTGCGAATGTGCTAGGTATGACCACATTATAATCCCGTACTATTGAACGGAATTTATGAAGAAACATAATAAAATATAGAAATAAACATAAACAGAGAGATGCAACATAAACTATACTTCATTTCATTATCAAATAGCTGAAATAAGCTTACACACAGAATGGAAATAAACTAGCTCAGGCAATGGTAGCTTATCTCTAAGAAGAGATGTGGTGGCTAAATGCTTATGAAATATATTACAATGAGGGTCAAGGGCCTTTTTATTATTGAAAAACATGGGAAAACCCTAAAAATCCAAAAAAATAACCCTAGGAGATGAAGCGCCAAAACTATTGGCCTCGTTTGGGTAAATTGGTACATCAACTTCTCAGGGACATAACTTTGGCATACAATATTCGTTTGACATGCACAATACTTTGTTAGAAATATATATTTGAGGACTACAACTTTTGAGTGATAAACAGTGATTAAAGACCCATGTTGGTCCCTATTTTCCCAAAAAATGTCTTTTAGGGCCTCAAAACATCTCCAAAAATTCAGGACTCAAAAACTGCCAAAAATAGTAAATTGTGCTACAATTAAGGAAAATGAAAAACTAAAAGAAACAATGTGGGGGTCCAAGTGGAGTAGGCGGGTGGCCACCAATATCCACCTAGATCAGTACTCCCCCCTTAGTAAGTAATAGTCCATATTGCATTGAGTTCCTCCATGAGATGAGGAAACTTTTACTGAACTTAGTCCCTGGTGAGCCACTTGCCTTGGTGCAAGAGTTGGCCAGCTTTGATAACCCGATACAACTAGATCTTCTATTGGTGAGTGTTCTTGATATGCATGTGCATGATCCGATCAATTGTGGCATGTTCTGTGAAATCAAGGTTTAGCTATGTTCATGTGAGTTGTTCTGCAATATATGATGTGTCCAGTAATGGAGGAATGTATGGGCGAAGGTGGTCCACATTGAACACTCGGTGCAATCCAAGGAATGGAGGAATTCTGAGCTCAAAATAATTGTCTCCCACAACCTTGATAATGGTGTAAGGACCATATCAGCGTGGTTTGAGCTTCTGATGAGCTCCGATTAGGCATTCTTTTTGCAAATGTAACCAAACTTTGTCGCCCACTTGAAACATGTGTGGCACCTGATGTTGATCATGTTGCTGGTTGTACTTAGCATTGGCTTTGTCCAATATGTCATGGACCTTATAGAAAATGTGCTGAATGCACTCAATGAATTTGTTCGCCTTATCGGCTTCAGATTGGACATGAGATGAATCTGCCTGAGTAGCTGCAAAGGGTATGGCCATATCAATGGGACATAGTGGTTATAATCCAAAGCCCACCTAAAAGGGTTTGTGGCCTGTTGAGTTGTGGAGAGCCCAGTTATAGCTGTGTTGGACATAACGGAGGTTTTCATCCCATGTGAGTGGATGCTTCGAATTGTATATGTGCATAATGTGTACGATCATCCTATTGACAACCTCTGTTTTTCCATCAGTTTGGGGGTGGAAAGTTGTGGACTTAGTGAGTTTGGTGTCCAACATCGATCAGAGACTTGACCAAAATTTACTAAGGAACCCGCTGTCTCGATCTGAGATAATGGACTGTGGGATCCCAAAGTGTACCCACACTCGCTCAAAGAAGAGTTTATCAGTGGCCTCTGCTATGATATGCTTCTTATAGGCCTCCATAATGGCCATCTTGGAGAATATGTCGACGACCACAAAAGCACAGACATTTCCATGCTTGGTGGAAGGAAGGCTCGACATGTAATCCATGGAGTTGGATTCCCACCGCTGACTAGGGGTAGGTAGAAAACTATATAGGCCTTGCTTCTTGATGGTTAGTCTAGAAATGACATAGGCAATGTAGGATATGATGTACTTCTCAACATTATGTCGAAGGTTCGGCGATTAGATATACTTATGCAGTACTACCATTGTTTTCTCAACCCCGAAATGTCCAGCGACCTGACTATAGTGCGCTTCCCAAATCATCTTGGCACGCTCACTTGAAGGAACATAGAGGTGTCCCAGGTGGCATAAAAAAACTTCTTGGAGGTGAAAGTTTGGAGCTTTCTTACCCTCCAGGAGAATATATTATGTGTTGCCAAATTCTAGATCATTTTTGTAGAGATGTGTCCAACCTGAAGTCTCGTGCCAATAATATTTTAGCACAATGGTTAACGCCACGATCGGTTGAGGCAGTCTGCAACATTATTGGTGCTTCCCTTATTATACTTGATGTTAAAATGGAACTATTACAAGTATGTGGCCCATTTCTGATGGCGATTTTTCTACAACTTACCTTGTGTCTATATGAATTGCAAAGGTCGATGATCTGTGTGGATGACCGTTTCCTTCCCCAAAATGTAATGCTTCTATTTTCGGCAGGCCTACACAATGGAAAACATCTCTTTGTCATAGGTGGGATACTTTCAGACTCTGTCTGAAAATGTCTCACTATGATATGCCACTCGATGCCCCTGCTGAGTAAGTACTACCCCAATAGCATAGTCATAGGCATCTATCTTGATCTCAAATGGTTGCTGCAAGTATGGTAATTGAGCACTGGTGCAAATAGAGGTGATGCTTCAACTATGTGAATGCCCTCTATTGAGATTTAGAACAAAATAATTTTTCTTTCGCTCCTCCTTTTGTGACTTGAATCAAAGGCCAAGTGATATGAGAGAACCCTAACATGAACCTGTGGTAGAAATTTGCAAGACCCAGAAATATGTTAAGCTCTATTAGAGTGTTTGGGGCTGGTCAATCCGAAATGACTTGGATCTTGGCTGGGTCCACTTGCACCCCCCGCTCATCAATACTGTACCCCAGATATTAAACCTAGGTCATGCCAAAAGTGCATTTCTCCAAATTGGCACACAAATTATGTTGTCGCAGTGTTTGGAGGACCTGTCAAATGTGGTGGAGGTGTTCTTACCAACTATGGCTGAAGATCAGGATGTCATCCAAATACACCACCACCAATGAGTTAGTGAATGGTCGCAATATGTCATTCATAACCCTCATAAAGGTTGCGGGAGCATTCGTCAACTTGAAAGGCAAGACCAACCATTCAAAAAGGCCCTCCTTTGCTTTGAAGGTAGTCTTCCACACATTGGAGGGTTCGATTGGTACCTGGTGATATCCAGAATTCAAGTCAATATTGCTGAAATATTTTCCCTCCTTGAATTGGTCTAGAAGGTCATCCATTTGTGGGATCAAATATCTATTCCAAAAAATAATCTTGTTCAACGCCCAATAGTCAATACAGAGTCTCCAAGTCCCATCCTTCTTCTGCACCAACATGATCTAGCTCCCACAAGGCGATGAAATTGACCAGATGTGATATTTTTGCAGCAGCTCGTAAATCTACCTCTTGATTTCATCATTCTCCAGAACATAGTGCCGTTAAATTGGTCCATTGGGTAGAGGCGTGCTTGGGGTCAGATCGATGGAGTGCTTGGCCCGACAGTGCAGCGACACCCTTGTAGGTGAGGTGAATATGTACCCGTACTCCTACATGACCTTGTCCATTTTTTGTTGCTGTGCAGAGGAGCCCTATCCAGAGGTCATGGCCACAGTCTTATTCTTGCCCTGAGGGTGGATCATAAGGAAAAAAAAATCCCGATTTTGGAAATGAGCTTACTGCATTGCTTCGTAGTGATCAAAGAGATGGAAATAGGTGGTGCTCTCTTCGATATCCTATACAAATTATTACCCAAAGTAATAATAACAACGTGAGGTTGAGACTCATGCATAAAAAATTGCTTCCACAAGTATGGTTAGCCTAATAATACATCACAAACTTCAAGAGGAGCAACATCACATAATACCTCATCCGTGAAGGGCTTGATGTTGTAGGTAAGGCGAAACTACTAGTTGACGCAGAGATCCCATCCTTGGTGAAGCCACCTGATGGTGTATGGTTGTGGGTGTGTTGTGATTGGCAGGCCCAATCGGCTCATGTCCTATAATGAAATGAGGTTCTTTTTCCTCCCATTGTCGACAATGAATTGCAGCGTGGAACCCTTCACCCACATCTGGGAATGGTAGAGGGACTCTCCCTCCTCTGGATCTTCAGGTTATTCCTTCTGGATCTTGGTGGTGGTAACGGTGGCACTGGGCTCCGCATCAATAATATGATTCCCTTTTTCATTCCCCTTGTCGGGTTTTGACTGAGAGTTGGAACATGCATCTGTTTCAGAAGCCTTCAGCTCGACCACTAGTGACTGCTTGGTTCGACACTCACTTGTGTTGTGAGTGGAGTTCTTATGGAACTAACACCACTTTCGTGTGTCCTTCTTTGGCTTCGCAGTGTTGTTCTTCACTTGTGGCTTTGATGGGTTGTCCTCCGCCATCCTGCTTTAGCCTTGTCCTTTGTTTTGTGGTTTGGGGGCGCCTTTCCCTTGCTCTGATTTGCATATCCAAAGTCTCATTTCTTCTGTTTGAATTCTTCTTAATCTTGACAACATACCGGTTTGATGCACCAAGTGAGGAGATGTTGAGGAACTCCATTTCCTCCTGGATGTATATGTGCAACAAACTGCGGTACTTAAGCACCAAATGTTTCTCTGAATCTTTGATACTCAACTTTGTGCATAGGGTATGAAACATATTCTTCAGCTCATGCACATCTTGATCCCTTTGTTGTCGCAACATAGTCCATTGAATGTACTTGTCCTCATAGCTCCCCAAAGGGTAGTATTGTTCCTTGATGGCATCTCTGAAAGAATTCCAAGTGGGTGTAGCTGAGAACAGGGAGGATTCCCCCTCGTCCTTTTTGTAACAGTAGGTTTCCCACCAGTCCTTGACATGGGCGGCGACTTTGAGGAGTGCAAAAGTAATCTTTTCCCGATTGGAAAAGTCATGAAAAAAACATCCTTCTAATAGATTTAACCATATATCTACAATGTATGCATCTATTTGGCCCTAAAATATGGGAATGTTGAAGTTAAATTGTACCATAAAAGGAGTGGTGCCTCCAGAGTGGTTGTCGAATGAAGATGTGTCGTCGGTGGGTAGTCGTCGAAGGATCTGGGCAAAGTTATCCATCATCGCATTCCTATGTTTCTCGAGGGCCTCCTCAAGAAATATTTTGATAGGATCTCCTGTTCCCACATCTTTCTTTTCATCCACCATGGGAGGCCATCAGGGTTTGCGAGGCTGATCTTGCAAAGGTTCAACCAGATCGAGCCCTAAATCCTTATACCCTGATCTTAATGGGGACATGCAAAGAAAGATCCAGAAAGAGCAGATTGCTCTGATACCAATAATCCGGATTTATGCAAGAACACAATAAAATATAGAAATAAACATAAGCGCAAAGATGTAACAGATAATATAATTCATTTTATTAATATCAAATAACTAAAATAAGCTTACAGACAGAATGGAAATAAACTAGCTCAAGTGATGGTAACTTATCTCAGAGAAGAGATGTGGTGGCTACATAACTTTGAACTATGTTAAAGTGATGCTCAAGGGAATTTTTATTATTGAACAACATGGAAAAACCATAAACATAAAAAAACCTAACCCTAGGAGATGAAGCGCCAAAAATATGGACCCCGTTTGCGTAAATTGGTACATCAACTACCTAGGGAGGTAACTTTGGCATACAATATTCGTTTGACGGGCACAATACCTCGTTAGAAATATCTATCTAAGGAATACAAATTTCGAGTGACCAAAATTCGTTAAGTACCCATGTTGATACCAATTTTTCCCAAAAAACGTCATTTGAGGCCTCAAAACGGCTCCGGAAGTTTAGGACTCGAAAAACTGCCAAAAATAGTAAATGGTGCTAAAATTAAGGTAATTTAAAAAATGAAATAAAAAATGGTGTTGTTCCAAGTGGAATAGGTGGGTGGTCACCAATATCCACCTAAATCAACTGTGATCTGAAAAGACATGTATGAAGGAAGATGATATCTTGTCAGTCGACTCCAATCAAAACAAGTGACCAAACTACTAGGAGGGGTTGTTGTGGGAATGAGAGAATTTCCCCCTTGTGTTATTGGAACATGAGGATTACCCTCATGTACCATGGGAATGGGAGGATTTCCCTCCAATTCATGGGAATATGAAGAAACAAAAAGAACCTGAGTGGTATGAGGTTCACTCTCTATGGGAAAGGTACGATCAAATGATGGTGGAATTGAGTCAACCATCTTCTGAATCAATGGTTGGTTGGGAACTCAATCATAGGATTCACTTTCAAAGAGAATGTCATTAATTAGAGATGAATTCTGTTCAATCATTTGATAAACTAGTGGAGGATCAGGGGAAAGATTCTGTTCACTAGCGAGAAGACGAGGCTAAGAAGTTGTAAGGCCTTCCAACGCTTTGGAGGCTTCGTCCATATGAGGACAAAGGTGAATGGGATGATTCTCTTCACACAAATTATAGGGGAATTTGAAATTCCCATTTTTTCCCATGGGCCTTATTATAAATAGTTGAGGGTTTATGACCAACATGATCTCTAGAGGCTGATGACAAAGGCTGATGTGAGCCTGTTGACCACACTTCTAAGACCTCTCGAATACCAAGGCAATCTCTAATAAGGTGATCACCCTTGCATAAATTGCAAGGGAATTTGAATTTGTGGGGCTTATTGGAAGGTTTCTACACAGTAGTTATGTCAGTAGCAATGGTTGCTTGGTTGCCCCCTTGCTTATTTTTCTCCTCCTCCTTCTTCTTCTTCTTAGCTTCATGGTTACTAGAATCAAGACTTTCACTAGGCAAAGAGGAAGAACAGGGGGAAGGAAAAAAAAATGCCTTGCATAAATTGCAAGGGAATTTGACTTTTGAGGCTTATTGGAAGTTTTGTCCATCGTAGTTGCGTCGGTAGCAATGGTTGCTTGGTTTCCCCCTTGCTTATTTTGCTTCTTCTTATTCATTCTCTTCTTCTTCTTCTTCTTCTTCTTACCTTCTTGGTTACTACAATCAAGACTTTCACTAGGCGAAGAGGAAGAATGGGGGGAAGAAACAACAAGTGAAGAAGGAAAGGGTCAAATTTAGGATCAACACGAGGTTGACACTATTCAGGTGGAGGTGAACTTGGTTGAGAAGAAGTTTTGAAATTCAAACCATAGGGGTCAAAAATAGCCAAACTGGAAAACCAATGGTAAATCTAGGAAGGGACAACGTTTCTATATAAGGAGGGCCAATATTTCGAAAATAAGGAAAAGGAACAGGATTCCCATTGTTGGCTTGAGGGGTCCTGACCTAGGTTCAAATTTAAGGTTTTGCCAACAAACCCCTATACTACTGGCCCTTTCGGCAATGACCTGCTTGCGTAGGCCAAGGTCTCACCTGAAGTAGTATGCGAGGGTGTTGGAACCAGATTTTCACACCCTGAGAGAGAGGGAGTTAATTGAAGGGGGTCCTTGTAGATCGATCAGAACAATATCCTATACTGAGGTCCGTTAACTGCATGCCAGCAAAATACCTCTAGCAGAGCTTATAAATCATGCAATAGTAGATCAAGTGGAGCAACAACATTTAAATCTAACCAGATCTATGCATTTATCATCATATATATTATCACATCTACGTGCACCTCAACCATCATTAGTATGCAATGAACATATATAAATAACACAGTGCACAACCAATAATTACAATACAAAATGTTTCAGTATTTAGAAAGAGGTTTTTTATTCATTACCATTCATATCCAGCTTACAGACTCTATCTACTAGCTCGCGCACACAGCAGGACTTAGGGTCTTCGCGCACACAGCCAGCAGTAGCCCTTACGGAGACAATCGACCAAAAATCCACAAATTTGTATCTAGATTTTCTACTTCTTACTTCTTTAGACTTGACATATCCATATATTTATATCATGTTAGCCTGTGCTATCCTACAGTCCGCAAACCGTGGTTTGCAGACCCTTGGTCTACCCTCTTGACCCATTACAATTCATTAGTGGTTTTGACCCACCCTAAACCCCCTGCGCTAGACTAAATATTACAAAACTGGAAAAAATTGAGGCTAGGAAACCCTGTTCCAACAGTCCCCCAACACAATCTTGTGACTCGTCTCGAGTCACAGTGCCAGTGGGGTCTTCATCCTATCCTTGAGCTGCTCCATTGCGACAGTAAGCAGGGGAAAAATGTGAAGGCTTTGCGCGGCGGCAGTCTGCGCGATGTCCACTAGTTTCTGTGAGGTTGGTCCTTCTGTAGAAGCGGTGACACTGTCGAGAATCTAGTTCAATTGTCGCACCGCCAAATCTAAGTATTGTGAAAGCTTGAGGGCTTCGTCCAAACAGGGTGTTAGATGGTCTCCGAGTACCTGTTTCTTGCGTCAAAGCCCCACAATTTCAGTGTGAAGCATGTGGCTGGTTCGAAGTTAGGCTAAGCGCTGGGCTGCAACAAGGGTGGTCATCGTAGCTTCCAGCTGCTCAAAGTCTTACTCCTTCTGAGTTAACTCCTGATCGCTTTCTCGGAGGAGAGGGTCGTGCTATACCTGGGACCATAATTCCATAGCCTTCTCAAGAAAAATGACACCCTGGCTGATCAACGTCGTGATAGTGGTCGTGGCTTCTGTAACCAATGTGGCTCACTGGGCGCGTACTTTCGGAGGGGTCTCAGGCTGGAGCTTGGCCTGCAAAGATGCAAGCTGAAGTTTGAACTCAGCCTTGATAATCTGCACCTCAGTCTGGGATGCCTTCAGGGCAACGACCAATCCTTCGACCTTGGCTTGTGGTTCGACAGAGGCAGGAATGACTTCTAGCATTTCCTTGCAGAGCCTTTTGATCAGTTGTTCTAAGGAAGCTTGCTGCGCGATGGTGGTGACATGTGCGACCTGGATTTGGGTGGCTTCGGAAGATTGAGTCATAATGGTCTGTTCATCTTTGTTGAGGTGCTGCTGCATGAAGAGTTCTCGGTGCTGGATTTCACTGGTGATGGTGGTCAATAATTCCTGCAGCTACGCACCGGCCAGTCGACCAACCTCAAGGTTGACGGAGGAGCATGCCTAGACTTGGGTGCACAATTCAGCGGGTTCCATGATAAAAGAAACACCAGGGAGAGGGAAGATTTGACTATCTGTGATGGTTTCTAGGGCTGTAACAGGGACTGGTTGGCCAAAAGGTGGCTGCCTCACTTGATCCATGCTCGCTTGATTCCGCCTCGCTTGATCTATGCTCGCTTTAAGGGTGTCTGCTTTGAGCTGGAGGGCCTGTAACTTTGCTTACAAGACTTCTACAATGTCCTTGTGCTATTATTCCCAAGTAATCCATCGATCAGTAGACGCAGTGGTGACAACATCGACAATATGGTCAAGGTCATCCTCCGTTAGAGTAACCTATGCATTGGTGCTGGTATTACTAGCCTTACGCTTCTTTCTAGGCCCATGAGACAACCCATAGGGCTGCTTGAGACTATGCAAGATGAACATACCTGCATCATCAACATCATTTATGTTTTGATCCAATGGGAAGTCTGGTTTTGGCTGTGCGGTAGTGCTTCTGGGGGTCGCCTATGGCGTGGAGGCTGGAATCACCGACTTCGTTGTTGGGCCGAGTGGAATGGTTAGTTTTGAAATTGCGTTGTGGCCAGATGGGCTTGCTACGTCTAGGTCGATTGGCGGGGCTGAAAACTTCCACTATGGCGGCCAAGTGACAATTACCTGCTCAATTTTAGCCTCGGTAGTCATATATGGGAGATTATGCCAAGTGTGATCTTTATGGGCCCGAATTTTCACATTGTGCATGGTTACTTGAACTACTGTGATATACTTATACTTGCCATAGACTATTGGGGACAGGCGCGGTTGGGAATCAATGGCCGCAAAGATAGCCCCATTGTAGAGTACCCAGAAGGAATTGTTTTCCTCAACCCGCTTGCGGTCCTTTGATTCCCACAGGTTGGAAAATCACACCCCCTCGCACATGCTAGGATCAAGAGGAGGGAATATCGCTTCTTCCTGGGTATCCTAGGAAAATAAGATGATTAGAAAGATTAGCCACGGGTAGTAGAAAGATTTTCCCTACTCCTGAGCCTCACGCACATTGTAAAGAAATTCTTCGACCCGGTATTGGGACCAATTATAGTAGACTCCCTTTTCACACTGGTCGGTGATTTGAATTACATGAGCAGGACGAGTCACTGTCTAGCATTTCCGCATCAATTTTTAGGCAAGAAGTAGAGTGCCCATGCGCTTCCTTGGGTCATTTATAGTATGAATCTGGAAGCCCCGCTTGTTGTGTGTGACATGGTACTTTTCCTAGACAGCTTCAACAATATGGTGCTCAAATTTCTTACCCGTTCCGTCCCTAGGATTGGGTCTGTGCATAGGGAGGCCTGTAATGCGGTGAATGAGAGAAACATCAATCGGTATGCTGCCTTGGAGCCACAAGCATAAATCATGGACGAGTGCCACCAGTTAGCAAACAATGAGGCTGGTTATGTTGTAGTGACCAAAATGGGGGAGGCACAGCAAGTTCAAGATGCATGCGCCGGATAATCCCTTGATCTAAACTAGTGGCTCAAGTTTGAGCACACCATCTTCGACAACCTGTTTCAGGTACAGGTGTGGAGCTAACAAAGGGAAAGCATCCAGGTTCCCTAGGTCATGGTCGTCGAAATTTATGTGGGGGAGGTGGCCGAACATATCTCCCAGCTGGGGCACTTCCTCTGGGACTAGAGGCATCTAAGAATAGGAGAAGAAGACATCTACATTGGGCATACATACTACTGTTCGTCGCGGTCGAACATAAGGGGGTAACCAGGTCAGCGGAGTCGCATGTAGGCCTTCTGGTGTGAGCGCCATCGAGTTCAGGGATGTGGCAGGTGATTGCTTCTTATGCACTTTTCGGGAGGAGCGCCAAATCCGAGGGGAAGTACAAGGCTTCCCACCAGCCCATTTCGTCTGCTTTACCTTTCCTTTTCCCTTCCAATGTGATAAAGTTGAGACAATTTCTTCTGCTGCAGGGGTTACCTCTCGGACCTCATCAGATCCTATTTCCTTGGACGTCGTTTCAAGCAGAGGTGCATTTGGGTTGGTAGCAGTCATCCTTTTTTGGAAGATGAACTCAGCGTTGCTACTATCAGACGGCAGAGCTTGCTCAGTCATGCGGACGACAGGTAGACAGATGAAATGGTATATACCAGAATGGCCAATGTGCGACAATATTAAGCAATAGTTGAATATCATAAAACAAACAGTCCTCATCTTATATATTTCGCGAGGGATAAACGGCTAGTGGATCCTTAATTTCCTTTCACCATTACGGGAATAGTAAAAAGTCCTCATGAATCGCCACATTAATTTCCAGTTACCCACTTCAGCAAACAAGAAGTGCGGTTTTCCATGCTCCCTCTTTGTCCCAACGACTAGTTTTATCCACTGTGCACAACACCTGCGCTTGTATTGTACCCACTCGTCTTCCCAGTTATGTGCACCATCCCTGCACGTCCATTTATACGCACCATCCCTGCGTGTAGTGTCCCTGGTACAACTAATCCAGCCATATAGTCATTTGATTGGTATCGAGGAGTCCCGATAGGATTTAGTTGACTCCCATTAACATATCATGGCAGGGAATCACATCGTAGTGTAGCCAACCTGCTTGATCTTCCGTTGGTAATTTCCTTTACCACATACGGACCAAACTAGTGCTGGCAGAACATTCCCAGGTGTTTCGTGAATTGGCTACTATACAGTAGGACCAATTCTTCCTTTGAAAAGGCCTTCTTCCGAATATGTCGATCATGCCACACTTTCTCCTGCGCATTCTGAATGTGTTGGTGGAATTGGGTGACGAACCGGTCTTCTTCCAATGCTACCAGCTGCACCAGGCGTTCCTCCATAATGTTTGGGTCCGCCATATTTTTGAAGGCCGAGATGCGCAAGCTGGGAACAATGTATTCCATAGGAATAATAGCTTCCTTCCCGTAGACCATGCAAAAGGGTGTTTTTCCTGTGATATTCGTACACATAGTTTAATAGGCCCAGAGTACAGAGGGGGTGCGTACATCGTAATCACTCTATTGTGCGTTACAGACCTTAGTGAGCACTTGTTCCAAAATTTTATTGAATGCTTCTATGGTTCCATTCGCCTGTGGGTGATATGGGGTACTTTTAGCATGGTGGATTTGGAATTCATCAGTCAGAGCCTTAATTGTTTCATTAATGAAATGCCTCCCTCTGTCACTCGTCAGGACCCTTGGGCACCCAAACCTGGTTAAGATATTTTGAAAAATGAAGTGCGTCGCCTTGTCCGTAGTGCAATCCTTAACAACTTTAGCTTCTACCCACCTGGTAACATAATATGTGGCCGTAATGATATACCGAGCACCTGTCTTCTTATCGGGGGGGTTAATGGGCCCTACAAACTCAATGGCCCACTTTTCAAATTCCTGTAGGACCATCTGTGGTTGCAAGGGCATCTCATCCCGACATGAAGGTTTCCTGGTCCGTTGGCACGTGTCGCAGGCCTGATAATAAATATGAGCATCCGTGTGTAGTGTCGGCCACCAGAGACTGGCCCGTAATATCTTCTACGTAGTGGCTTTACTCGCGTAATGTCCCCCCGCAACTTCTCTGTGGGCTTTGGCTAGGATAGCTGATATTTCATGTTCAAGGACATACCTTCGCAGTACCTCATCTGCCCCCAGCTTGAAGAGCTGTCCTGCAATGATAGTGAAGTCGGTTGCGCGAGTGAACAAATCCTTCTGTGAGACCGAATAATCATTGGGGGCTTTACCTATAGCAAAGAAGTAGACAATATTGACAAAGTGCTCATCAATCACCTTGATGGCAAACAACCGCGCGTCAGGAAATCCATCTTCCAAGTTAGTTGCTTCTTCCCCATTCTCGATTCTGGAAAAATGATCCAGACGGATGTTCAACCTTCCTAGCTTCACAATAATTTAAAAATCATACTCCTGAAAAAGTAACAACCACCGACAGATTCCCCCCCGCAAACACAGGCTTGTCAACTAGGTATTTTAAGGTCGAATGATCTGTGAACATCTTGAAGTGCCCTCCAAATAAATAGTGCCTATAGTTTTGTTGGGCATATAACATAGCCAGCCCCTCCCACTCCGTGGTAGAATAGTTACACTCCACGCTTGACAAATTCCTACTAGCGAAGGCCACCGGGTGATCTATATCCCCTTCTCTAGGCTGTGCCATGACAACTCCTACGGTGATCCCTGATGCCCTATGTGGACATGGAAGATCTTTGCCCAATCGGGGAATATCAGGATAGGTGCAGTCACTATATTTTATTTTAGCAGCTTGAAGTTCTTCTGACATTCGTCATCCCAGAATAATGACACATCTTTTTTTAACAACTTTTCCATCGGAGCGGTGATCAAAGCATATCCTTGTATGAAATTTCTGTAGTAACTTGTGTGGCTGAGGATGGAGCGCAACTGTTTCTCCGTGGTTGGAACTGCCAAGTTGATGATAATCAAAATCTTATCCAGGTTAACCATCAACCCCTGCTGACATACCACGTGTCCTAACAGAATTTCGAATGGGACATAGAAGATACATTTCTTGATGTTTAGTGAGATTTGGTGTTTCCTGCAGGCGTCCAACATCATGCGCAGATTCGATACATGGTTCTTTACTAATCTGAATACCGTCCAGTCATCAAAATAGTCTTCCAGGAACTTGTGCATGAATTACTTGAACACGGCTATAACAAAGCATGAAAAGATGATAGTATAATGAAAGGAGCCCCACTCCATCGCAAAAGTTTTCTTGCTGTGGTCTTCAGGTGCAATACGTATCTGATGGTACCCTAAGAATCCATCAGTAAATGAATAAGCCTCCTGAACCCCTACGTTATCTAGGATTTCATCGGAGAAGGGCATGGGGAATGGATCATGGACACAAGCATCATTTAACTTCCGTAGGTCAACGCAAATCCTTATTTCTTCTTTATTCTTCTTCTCCTAGACTACCATGGGGCTTACCCAATCTGACTGCTCTACTGGTTCAATGATATTTGCGGCCACCATTTTCTCGATTTCCTCCTTAACGTTTTGCTTGTATTTTGGGTTTAGGTAATAGGGCAGTTGTTGGATTGGCCGTGCATCTGGTTGCAACGTAATCCTCATAACTCCCATATTTCCTATGATTCCTTTAAGTTCAGAGAACTTGGTTGGGAATAGGTCCTGATATTCAGTAAGCAGCTCAATGAACTTTCCCACCGTGCCATCATCATAGTAATCCCCAAGCTTGGCCATATTGGGTTGTTCCACCTAGCCAATATTGATTTCTTTTAGTTTCAGAGGTTTGGTGACATCGACTGTTTGTAGCAACGGACTTGCAACAACCCGTTCCCCTTCTAATTCTTCGATCATAATATTCCGGGGATCTTCATCACTTGCTTCTATTAACAGATTTATATAGTTTATGATATCTTGCACCTACACATCCTAAGCTGGAGCAATACGTTCTTGCTCAGGGCGGGCCTCACCGAAGACCAGAGCGTCTATATCCTGCAAGGCTTCATCAAGTTGCTCAGTACCTCCTGTTAGTCCTAATGTCCTTACAAAGTCTTCAACCATCGTACTCCAATGCTTGGTGCGTTGATGTAGTTCTGCATCCAAGTACCAGGTGGTGGTGATTGGTTATAATGTGTGAAAAATATGTGGACCCATTCATTCCCTGTGTCCTCATTCCATAATTCAAGATAGCGAGTTATGTGCCTACGTGGATCTCCTTGCCCCAAGAAGAGTTATATTGGTGGATTAGCTGCTATATGGAATCAGCAGGTCAACATCCTTTGACATTCTTGCCAGTCCCAGAAATTCTCTTTATGAGTTTCTCACCAGTGCATAGGGGTTGCGCGCATACCCAAGTCTAGGGCCCAAAATCGTCGTTCCTTAGGAACGCTTGCCTCAATTGCTGCAAGGAAATTTTCAACATTCCTGGAGCCATCAAAGTAGGGTAGTTCTCTTACCTCTGAGGAAATACATCGGAATATCTTCATGATTTTAGGAAATCTTAGTGTAGACACGTCATGCAGTCAGTTTTTCCAGTTTTCGATCTCTTCATCTGAGTCAGACAAGCACTCACTATATCTTTCCCAACATAGCATTCCATCAGCCATGGGGTTGATCCAGTTGTCATGCCGGGCGGTCAGTTTGTATATGTGGTCGACATCTTCTTCCTCCCATATCGATTCATTATATCGTTTTCCTTCCATCGGGTTCAGCGAGACTATTAACCTTGCGCATTCATT
The DNA here is from genome assembly GCA_034641835.2 of Pinus albicaulis. Classification (NCBI taxonomy): domain Eukaryota; kingdom Viridiplantae; phylum Streptophyta; class Pinopsida; order Pinales; family Pinaceae; genus Pinus; species Pinus albicaulis. Next base: position 1,352,870,682 of record CM076578.1, on the reverse strand, counting down.
CTCGAAGATCATGATTATTCTCTCTAGATTAATGATACCTCCCATGTCAATCGCCCAATCTAGACCCAAGAGCATAGGGTAAGGGTCCACGCCATCTACTATTTGGATTACCTCAAAATCTGCGTGGACCTTAACACCTGCAATATCTACCACTACCTTCGTCATTCTGTCCAATGGGATAATATTATGCTGATTAGCCATCCGTAGTTGAATAGTCAACCATTCCAGTTTAGGTTCTCCCATTAGTTGCCAGGTCTTCTTGGGTAGGACGTTAGCATCCGAGCCTAAGTCAAGGATAAATTGGTCCATTTTGTACTCCCAAATCTGTGCAGTCATGCGCATTTCTCGTCCTGTCCTTTTTTTATTTTTGTATATCTTATTCAATGTTTTCACCTCAAGCTATGGAGAAATTCATTCTGCGCAGTTGTCCATTAGGGCTTGGGGATTTTCTATAGCCTTCTGGTTGCACAACAACTTCATACATGCCTGGAGTAAAGGTTTAAATGCTTCGTCTTCTTTCAGATCTACTGCTCCTTTTGTGGCAGGTGTTTCGTTTTTAGTCACCTCCTTTCGTGCTTCGATGAAGGTTTCTTTTTCCCTTTTCCAGTCTAAGCCTTTCGCTTTGTCCTCAACCTTCCAGATGAATGGTTTGGTTTCCACGTTTTCCTCATCTCCTCTTGTGGAAATGCCACTGTGCATGATTACATTGATACATGGCCCATCATCTTATGGTTCCGCCTTAACTCTTTGCACATTATGCGTATGTGTCTCTTGCTTTTCTTGCATTTTTTCTATTAGCACTGGGCAGTCTTAAATGGCATGATCGAACTACCGATAGTATCTGCAAGACTGGAGTGCCAGGTTCAGGAAATATCATGCGAAATGTCCCACATTTCCAGAGTTGAAATAGATCAGTTGTCTGTGCCCTCGACCAACATCCCCCCCTCTTCCTCCTCCCCTCCCTCATGCATGCGATCCCCCCCCACCTCAAAGGAGACAGTGGTGATGAGGGGTCGACTTTTACTCTGTATAAATTGTCCCTATATACCATAAGGTTAAGGGTTCAACAGTTTTGGTCATCATGTCCTACAGATGAGCAGAATATGCACCACTGTTGTTTCAATTATGGTACATAAGCACCCAATCACCGGCATTGGTTTGTGTTGTGTCTTCTTGCCACCCAATAGTTAGCAAACCATAGCATAGGATTTCTAGGGCTAGTCGTTTTCCTGGGTCATAGAGGGCTTGGACCCTCAGCCTGCATGTAGTCTGATAACAACGGACATTGATCCTTAGTGTAGCACGGTCCCTTAAAAAATATGCACCAAACTTCTGGGCTAGCTTCCTTACCACGGTCATTTTGTAAGCTCTGAATTTCTAAGTGCATTGCTTCCAATTGGTTTTGGATTTGGAGAGTTGTGAAATACTTATCATCCCTTGGTGAAACTTCTAACTTCATGGCTTTTTTCAGCACTTCCTCTTGAGAGCCAATCTTTTGTTGTCCCATGGGCCCACGCAAGTGTGGTAGTAGCATAGCGATTAACCACTCTTTATGCTTCTTATCTTTGTAGACAAATTCCCCATCACTGATAACCTTCTTTAACCATTGGTCAGCCTCCCAAATGGACTATGTAGGTCCTTGCTTAAAGTCCTTTAGTTCGACTACACATTGAGCATATGACTTAGGCTTCCGAAATTGTTGTTTTAGGGCATTCTTAATATCTTGTATGGATGCATTCGCATGTTGACCAATGTATCCCATGAACCAATCTAGTGGCCTTCCTTCAAAAGCTATGGATAGCTGTGCTTGTTTGATAGCATTATTTTTCATGTTTTGCGCGGTCCATACAGATTCGGCTGCAAACCAGAATCGATCCATGTCCTCGTCCCCTATGCCCTTGAAGGTATGTAGCTTCATGTGTGTATCCATGTCGTCCTCTGATGATGGCGGGGGAGGCGTAGGAGATTTTTTACCCTTGTGGGGATTCGAGGTAGGTGTGGCCGAGGGGCTAGTTTCCATTTGCGCAGCCCCTTATTAGTTATGATCAAATGACTCCCTCAAGGGACTGTATACCGATCTATATCCTTCTTTATTAACCTGGTAGTATTTACCACTTTGTGTTGTGCTCTCACTCTGATCGGGGATCATTCACTCGGTGTGGCTACACAAGACACCTTTTTCGCTCAATAACATCTTAAATAATAGTGGCAAGGTTTTTAGGAACTTACCTCTAAATCCTTTGAAGAACCTCTGTCCTGCTTATGAATATGACACAAACTGATCAACAACAAATTCTGTCATGAATCTGCCCAATATACTATCAATCTAATGATCCACAGTCCTGGTAATATTATTATCGGTTTTTTCCAATTGCCGGACCAACTCGGGGGTCCACTGTGTGACCTAATCATCCTTCCAACAAGTCTGAAATTCTACAAGTCGAGCTAACCACTCTTCCAACTCATGTGCGAAGGATAAAAATTAGATTTTGGGTACTTCTGTAAAAACATACCTATTTTTCCACTCTTCTATGGACAACTTTTCATTCCTATTTTCTTATAGGAAAAATTCCTGAATCTGTTTTTCAAACCAATCTTCTAACTCAGCAGGTTTTAATGGCTGCTAATGACCACGTGGCATTACCCAGTCTCTCTCTCAAAATTCTCTTGGTCTCAACAACGGAACCATTTGTTAGATTGAGGGGTCCTGACCCAGGTTCGGCTTTAAGGTTTTGCCAAAAAACCCCTATACTACTGGCCCTTTCAGCAATGACCTACTTGCACAGGCCAAGGTCTCACCCGAAGTACTATGGGAGGGTGTTGGAACCATGTTTTTGCACCCTGAGAGAGAGGGAGTTAATTGAAGGGGTCCTTCCAGATCAATCAGACCAATATCCTATAGCGAGACCCGTTAATTGCGTGCCAGTAGAATACTTCTAGCAGAGCTTATAAATCATGCAACAGTAGATCAAATGGAGCAACAAAATTCAAATCTAACCAGATCTATGCATTTATCATCATATATTATTGCATCCACGTGCGAGTCAACAATGATAAGTATGCAATGAAAAAATATAAATAGCACAGTGCGAAGCCAATAATTACAATACATAATGTTTCAGTATTCAAAAAGAGGTCTTATTATCATTACTGTTCAGATCCAGCTTACAGACTCTATCTACTAGCCCGCTCACACATCCAGCGGGGTCTGCACACAGCAGGACTCAGGGTCTTTGCACACATAGTTAGCAGGAGCCCTTACCCAAACAATTGAACAAAAATCCACAAGTTCTTATCTAGATTTTATACTTCTTACTTCTCTAAATTCGACCCTTGGTCTACCCTTTTGACCCATTAAAATTCATTGGGGGTTTTGAACCACCCCAAACCCCCTGTGCCAGACTAAATATTACAAAATATTACGAAGCTAGACAAAATTGAGGCTAGGAAACCCTGTTCTAAAACCCATCTAAGGGGTTTCCTTGATTGGTAAACTCAGGAACTGTTGCCATTAGTCTCAACCTAATATCTACTAAGGAGTTATTTCGGGTAGGATGTTATTTTGTGGCTGATTAATTTTAGAAATTAACAAAAAAAATCAAATAGGGGCAACTAGGCATAGAGATTTACCAAGCAACCATGAACTTCAATATACACCTTCGCGAACCAAGGAATTAACATATGGTAGCCAATCTCATCGAATGTTGTGTTTTCTGTATCACGGTTTATAAGGCAAGCAACTTGGTTACCTATGGATGGATAGCAACCTAGTGGGGACTCCCAAAATATACACGATAGTACGTGGGAGTGCAATTCGTAGTAGTGTTGTCTAATGCGTAACCATTCGATGAGAGTGTTTCCATATACATACCATGCTAGGAGCACCTCTGATATACCTGAAAGTACATGAGAATGGTCCTATAAACTTTTGTACATGGAATGAGATATCACCCCCAGGATACAACGCTGGAAAACAACGACAACTCCTAAATTTAACGACGTCGGAACACGTCGCTAGCCTAGACGTCCAGATGTTTTCATTAATGTTAAAAATGATCCTTAGGTTAATTGAGGTAAATTTTAAGTTGATCTTGAATTATGTTTCAATTTCAAGGCTCAAAATCCATGTCACCTGAACATACCTATAATGCAACTAATATGAGAAAAAGACTCTTTCCATTTCAATGAAAGCTATCTAGCATAGGGAAGAAGTGAAAACATTGATGAAATAATCTAGTGTGCAACAAACAAGAGTTTCCTAACTAGATCTTTCACTTTCACAGTTCCAATTCAGTTCAAAGCATTAAAAGATTCCAAACCATGCAATGCAATCTATGCAAATGAAACCTATGTGCATTTTCCTTTTAAAATGAATGAGGATGCACTTATTAGCTTTCAACACTAAGCATTGTAGTCTATGCTCAACGACAATATAAAAAACAACTTTCAAATGCAATGTAATCTAATGCACTTATCAGAAGTAAACTTGTAGATGAAAGTCCAACAAATGAAAATGTAATTCTTTTCGATTTCTAAAAGAACTAAAATGCTCATCAAACAGACATGCAGGCAACAAAACAATAATTTCAATTACCCAAATAACCTAGGATTCACCTCAAGCTCATTTTCACTACTTGGACATGGAATACAATTTTGAAAGCCATAAAGAATCTAACAGCAAGCCATAAAAATGATAAGCACACAGAGTAGGAAGATGACTCCAGAGAACAAAACGTTCTAGACTTTCAGTCAATAAACCATAAAAAATTTCACTATGAAGACTAACATGGGAAGACAGTGGGAACCAGGGTGTTAAGTGAGACTTTTCATAGTTAAATACACACTAACAACACTCTATTTTCCCAAGGAAATGCGTTGTGCGAGAAAAGCTTAGGAAAAGACAATCAAAACTGAAAGGAACTCCAGACTTGACACTCTAAAGATCAAACTACTCAGAAAGCAGGCTTATAAGCAATCAAAATGATGTATTATAAGGTGGTTGGCCAAACTAATCAAAGCATACCAAAAAAAAAAGAAGGTTTGAAGGGTTATAGGCTCCCTAGTGGAGTCGCCATTTTTTTGGGGAGGAAATCCCTTTTGCAAACATAAACGATCCCTTTGGTACTATGGGAGGATCTAGTAACAAACAAGACAAATATATGAAACCTTTCCTAACTTATACTATAAAAACACAAAGGAGGATAGATGTCCTACCCCTTTCTGATGCTAGTTGTTACACAACAATTTGTCACTATCCCTGTACTCCTTGTTCCTTAATCCTGGAGGACCCATACAGTGACCCTTGTGTAATTTCCAAGCATGGAATACATACCCCTGAACCACACTTTGTCTGCCAATTCATCTCCCTTTATAAATTTTCTGGAAGATCCATATAAAAAACTAGTTTTCAAGGTCGACGCTTTGTCTTAGTGTCTGAATCGTGCCGATAGTAGATATTTTCACTGTGACCCGTGCCGGTTGGCGCTCTGTCTTAATGTCAGACTCGCGTCGATCCTATTTTGGAAATTTTTTAAAATAGAAACAAAGTTTCCACGACTAGAAGCTTTGCAAGGTGGCAAGTTGGAAGTTTGTTTTGAGGATATGGCCGAGGAATTCCCCTTTGGGCTTCTTGTTCCCAAGAAATAGGAACTACTCCAAAGGATAAGCTATTTTCCCATTATTTGAGGGCCCATATCCTGCTCCTTCATTAGTATATAAGGAGACCTATTTCACCTCTAGTACCTTAGTTAGAGTTAGCTAGTTAGAAGTAGCAATCATAGAGAGAATAAGCAAGTATAGCTGTGGGAGAATAGTGCAGAGTGTGATTGTTTTTGTGTGTTAAGAACATAGTGAGATCTTAGATCTTTGTGTATGAGGGTGTAGCAAATGTGCTTGGATATAGACCTATCGAGGAGAGCCTCAACATCAAGGCTTGGTTGTAAAATCCCCTTGTATTTATCATAATAAAATGAAACTGATGTTTATCTTCCACTCTTGTTTACATTTATAATGAGATTTATAGCATTCCTTGATCAGTTAGATAGGTTGTAATTGTTTAATGTTTTTCATGATTTTACGCTTTTCGTGGTGTCTTGATTGTCTGTACAGGTAATCAAACATCGGTAGTAGCATTTATCAAGCTTGAGGAGAGCGACGGATCAAGAAGCTTCGACGGAAGATGACAACATAGCATCAGAATAAGGTAGGTCATCTTCCTTGCTCTGAATTTCATTTAAAATCTAGGAAGGTAGATGTTAGTATGTTCTTGTAGTTGTTAGACCCACCTTAGGGCTAGAGGGATCACCTTTAAATCCGCAGAGGGGATTTTCCTACACAACAAATTGGCGACTCCGCTGGGGAGTTTTCTTTTGAGTTTGTCACTCTTTGACGTCTTAGTCATTCGACGCGTTTAGTAGAATGGCCATTTCCCTGTTTGTTCCTAGGTTTTTCATCAGTTACAATCTTTTAGTTTTTGCTTGAAGTGGTGAGTCTGGTCCTGGTTGGGGGAAATTCTTTGTTTTTTTTTCTTTTTCAAAAATTGGCACTTTTATTTGTCTGAAAGTCACGTCGATCAGGCCAATTGGCGCTAGTTGTTAGTTATAAAGTTGCGCCAATTAGGTTTTTGGCACTAGTTTCAGCCCAAAATCCGCACCCATTCGAGTGTGTGTGAAAAATTAAGATTTGTTCCCTAAGTCTTTCGCCAGTGTGTCTTGCCCTTCCGATATTTTTCTCTGTATGATTTACATTTTCTCCTCTTCACTCAAGTTGGTTTGATTGACTTGTTGGCTTGGTTTTTGGTTGTTTTTTTGGGATGTGCATCCTTACATCCTACGTTTCTCTAGGATTGTGCGTCAATTTCCTGGTTGCATGCTTCACAAGACATTGTCCTGTTGATTGAGTTAGTCTCCTTGCTTGGTGAGCCATCTCTAGTTGATTGCCTTTTGATTTTTGGTTAATTGAGTGTTCAAGTCTCAAGTGTCTATCCGAGTTCATTTGGTCTGCTTGTTTGCATGTGAGCATATATTACATTTCTCATTGTTCAACTAAAAAGTCTTATTTGTATGATTGCTTGATGTAAAAGGGAATGAATGCCTTGTTTTGAGCCCACGCGTTGGAAGTCCTCTTCATGCTTGAACTCATATGTCTTATAGCCTTTTGAGGAATTTCGTTACAAAGTGTTCAAAACAAGATTGTATTCTTAATGTTTGTTGCATCCTTTTTGCATTAAGGAAATTTGCGTTCATTTAGTTTTCATCTCAAAGTTTTCTTTTTGTTGAAATGCATTAGATCAAGTTGCGTTGAAAAGTCATGTTTGAAATTTATTATTGAACTTAGATTACATTATTTGATGATTGAAAACTAAAAGTCATTTTGAGTGCATTCTCTTCCATTAAAAGCATGCATTAAGTATATTCTCATTTCATCAAAAAATGCATTGAGTGCATTCTTATTCATTCAAAAGAAAAAGGAAATTGTGCATAGATTACAATTGCATAGTTTTCGAAAAGATAATTTTGCATAGATTACATTGCATAATTCGCATTTTTGAATGTTTTAGATTACTTTTGGATAGTGGAAGTCATCTAGTTAGGAAAAAGTTTCGTTTGCGATATTACTGTTTGTTGCATCATTGTTTGAGACTATTCCCTTAACTAGATAGCATTCATCAAATTGAAAAATTTCTTTTCTCATATAGCTGCATATAGGAGTTCTCTGATGATTGCAGTGGTAGGGCCTTGAAACTGGAACATAATTTCAAGATCAACCATAAAATTTATTCAATTAACCTAAGGAAGCATTGAAACTTAACGCTCATATTTAGAGGTCTAGGCTAGTGACGTGTTCCGGTGTCGTTAAATCTAGTAGCTATCGTTTTCCATCTAGCATTAGACATCACTAGCACGGACTTGTGCTCTCCGTACCATCGCGTATATAAAGGGATACCCTCATAGGTTGCAACCCTCTATCCATAAGAAGCTGAGTCTGTCGCCCTGTAACCATGATACACCGAACACAACATTTGGGGAGACTGCTTGCACGTACCTGAAGTCCTTGGTAATTTATCTTTCATTTGATCACCAAGGTGTATATTGCAGTTCAAGGGAGCTTGGTACACCCTATTGCTTAGATTTCCTGAGTAGTCATTTTTATCTTTTAGTGACTCCCTAAAAATTGAAAAGATCATCGAGCAATTTTCCTTTCAAGCTCGTTCAAACTGAAAGGGACTAGAGTCACCTTTTGTCCTTTTCTCGACTATTAAAACATGAAAAGTAAAAGTTTTGTTTTAGTGTCTTAAAATTGACTGCCCACGAAATATTCCTGGTTAAAGTTACATTCCTTATTGATTCTTTAGGGTTGATTCCAATGTCGACATTTCCATAGTTCAATAACCAAGGGATCCCCTCAGATGGGAATCATGGTTCTTTTCCTTCGTTCGGGAATGTTGGTGCCCCGTATATGGAAACTTTGTCCCTCTCGGGATTAACAATTGGTCTGCCATTTTAGTTATTTTCAACCCCTGTGGTGTCAAATATACCAAATGTCTCTCAACTGAGTTCTCATCCACCTCAACCATGTCAACCCCATGTTGATCCTAAAGTTGACCCCTCACATTCTTTGCCTATTTCTTCACCTCGTTCTTCCTCTTCGCTTGGTGAAAGTCTGGATTCTAGTAATCAGGTGGCTAAGAAGAAGAAGAAGAAGAAGTCAAAGAAGAAGAAGGAAAATTAGTTAGGGGGAAAATCAACAACTATTGCTACCCATGCAAATAATATAGAGAAACTTCCCACTCCATCTCGCAGAGTTAAATTCCCTTGCAAGATATGTGAGGGTGACCACCTTCTTTGTGATTGCCCTGGTATTCCCAAGGTGCTAGAAGTGCGGTCTGTTGGCTCGATTCATCGTTCATAATCAACCTCTGGGCATCATGCTGATGATGAGCCTTCACCTAAAGATAATGAGACTCGTAAGAAACATGGTAAGATCAAATTTCCCTGTAGATTGTGTGAAGGGAACCATCCCATTCACCTCTGTCCTTATATGGATGAAGCCTCTAAAGTGTTGAATACCATTTCAGCTTCTAAGTCCTATCTTCCTATTGGTTACCTGAACTTTTCTTCGAGTCCTCCAATATTTGATCAACCCATTTATCAGGATTCATCTCTGGTTGATTTCGCTCTCTTTGAAAGTTAGTCTCCTGAGACCATTTCCGATCAATCAATTGGTTGAGAAAAAGGTAGATCTGATTCCACCTACAGTTCATCAGGTCTTTTCCATCGAGAGTGGGTCTCATCCCACTCAGGTTCTTTTTGTTTCCTCTGATTCCCCAGGATCAGAGGGTGATCCTCTTGTTTCCATGATCTAGGAGGGTGATCCTCTGACTCCTGTCGCCACAGTCCCAGAAAGTGATCCTCCTGATCTAATTCCTAGAATTCAGAAGGATGGTTTTTCTACTCCCGTAATGCAAGGGGATAATCCTTTCTACTCCTGTAATGCAAGGGGATAATCCTGGCAAGATTTGGGTTCCCCACAACTTGTGCCTATTACTCAGAATTTGAAAAGTCAACCATTAGGGATCATTCTGAAGTTGCCTATTACTATGGGAGGGAAAAATGTCTATATAGATGTGATGGTGGTCCAAGGCCCCTTGGATTTTAATTTACTCCTAGGGAATGGCCATGCTTATGCCATAGGCATGCTTGTATCTTCCCTCTCTCGTGTGATCTGTTTTCCACATGAAGGTCGGATCGTGACCACTGATCAACTTTCATTCTTTGGTCCTGATGTGACATCTGGTCTACCATCGTCCCTTCCTGGTCCTTACCTACCGGTGATATCTTCCCCACCACAGGAAAATTATGTGGCCACCTGTTCCATGTTCGCATCCACTGATAATTCAGTCAGTGAGGTAGTACACAATATACTGGGGGAATTGGGTGCTTATTTCTGAGATGTTTTTCTCTCATTAGATGAGAAACCCTTGGAATCCATGACTTCTTATTCATCATGATCAGGTCGTTGGAGCATAGTTCATTTTCTTGTGTCAAGCTCCTTAAAAAATGAAACAATCTTCTTTTGGAGCAGAGTTCGTTTTATTGTGTCAATATCCTTAAAAAAATAAACAAGGTCTTTGGAGCATAGTTCATTTTCTTGTGTCAAGCTCCTTAAAAAATGAAACAAGCTCTTATGAGGATATTTATTTTACTGTGTCAACCTTATTAAAAAATGATACAGGTTCTCTTTTCAATTTGGTCTTTGATTAGATCTTGTAAAATCCAAGTCGAGTCTTTCGCTTGATCTTGTAACTGAACCTTTATTCCATTCACCTGTTAGTAACCAGTAGTCTACTCACATGAATGCCATGAATCTGGGGGGCATGTACCTCGAATTGAGTCATCATGTTGGGGTCATGCAAACTTATTTCAAGCATAGTTTGTTTTCGTTTCAAGCTTGTGTAAAAATGAAACCAACTTCAAGCAGAGTTTCCTGATTTCAAGCTTGTGTAAAAATGAAACCATTCTAATTTTACCTCTTGTTATTGCCATTTTATCAGCTTGTTTTTTCCAGATCAACCTTGGTTTTCTCATTCCATCATCACCATCTGCTTGGCCGATCATATGCTTTCACTTGACTGTTTTACCCATTCTTGAGGAACCACTACAATGAGTGTTATTGTTAGCCAACCTCTTAAACTTTACTTGTTCTGAGAAGTTCCACCATCACTGGAACCAATTGCTACCCTTAATACCACTTGTTCCTCCAGGAGGAGTCAACTTTCAGCTCTTTTTTTACTCTAACAAATTCACAAGATTGCCGAGACTCTTGTCGTTTTGAACTTGTTAAAGGCTACGAAACATCATCTGCCCAGTATACATTTACCCATTTTTTGGGCTGGGACAGATTATTTATGAAAAAGGAATACCTTAGTCGAACATGGCTAAGAGATTCTCTCATATTTTGTTTTCTACCTTTTCGGGTATGGGGGGCTATTTACGAAAAGGGCCTTTTGGAGTTTTATTTTTCTCTTATTTTCAAACTCTCTAAACATGAAAAGATTTCAAGCTTCACCTTTTTCAGGCTTGTTAAAATTTTACGACATTGGATCCATCATCATGACGATTACCTAGTTCCTCCTTCCTAGGGCTCGTAAAATGTACTAGGATGGATTTTTCCGAAGGAAGAACTTATATGACAAGCATATGCTATCCTCTTCAAGCTTGTGTAAAAATAAAGAGGTACTTGCCAGCAATGTATGGGTAAAATGGAAGTTATTCGTCAGTTGTGTCGACAGTATGTCACTCTTGAACATGACACTTGTCTGGAGTTCGTGTCGGGTTGGGATATCTTCAATCTGTCACTTTTCCTCATGGATTTGGGAAATCTGTTTGCCTCTCATTCGATTACCAATATTGTCAACATAAAATTTGATTCTATTTGAGTCAAATGCTGCTAAATTCCAGAGTTGTGTCACCGATATGTTTAAGAGAAAATCCTTCTGTAGTTTGTACATTCCCTGATCCTCTGTTTCAGTCTTGATTAACACTCATATTAAATTATCTATTTCATGTCGATGATGTGGGATTCATTATGACCACCTTTTGACAGGTCGCTTCCTATCAACTTCAGCTCATTATCCGGGAAGTCGATCTAGAGACTCCTATCTGGTACCTTAAAGCTTGCATGCCTTAATGGCAAGTTATTCGCATTCGATGACAGGTTCTCATCATTGGCCTTCAATAGAGTGATTTAACGGGTGTTCGACTCCAGCTCACTGTTCACATTCTGTGGATTGTACTAGTAGTACCTTGAGAACCATTGGCATTATTGGTGGTATCTCTCGCGCATGTTAACAGATTTCATCATTGGCTGGTAATCAGGTGATTTTCCTGCATGTTTGACTTCAACTCATTCATTCGCATGCTTGAAATTGAAGAAAATTGATTGGGTCATGACGGAGCGCAAGAACCTGGATTTTATTCTCTAGAGACCATGTTGTGAGGCGATATGATTTGTCCATGATTGGATACATGTTTCTTTCAGATGGATGGTTGTGACCATACCATAAGTCTATATGAGATCTTTCTCAGATGGATGGCTATGACCATACCATGGTGTCTTTTACGGATGGATGCGTCCATACCTTGATTCATGTATTTTCATAAGATATTTTAGTCATGTATATATTTATGCTTGATTTTCAGGTCTCCTGATGGTAGCGTCTATTTCCTTGCAAGTATTCATAAAGAATTTCACCCCTCATTCGTGTTCGAACTTCATGCTTTAGGGGGCATATGTTACACAAAAAATTTCCACTATCCTTGTACTCTTCGTTCCTTGATCCTGAAGGACCCATAGAGTGACCCTTGTGTACTTTCCAAGCATGGAATACATACCCCTGAACCACACTTTGTCTGCCAATTCATCTCCCTTTACAACGTTTCTGAAAGATCCCTATAAAAACCTAGTTTTCAAGGTCAACGCTTTGTCTAAGTGCTTGACCCGCGCCGATAGCAAAGATTTGTATTGGGATCCGCGCTGGTCGGGGCTCTGTCTTAATGTTGGACCCGTGCCAATCCTATTTTGGAATTTTTTTGAAATAGAAACGAAGTTTCCACGACTAGAAGCTTCGCGAGGCGGCGAATGGAAGTTTGTTTTGAGGATATGGCTGAGGAATTCCCCTTTGGGCTTCTTATTACCAAGAAATAGGAACTACTCCAAAGGATAAGCTCTTTTCCCATTATTTGAGGGCCCATATCCTCCTCCTCCAATGTTATATAAGGATACCTCTTTCACCTCTGCTACCTTAGTTAGAGTTAGCTAGTTAGAAGCATCATCATAGAGAGAAGAAGCAATTATAGCTGCAGGAGAATAGTGCAGAGTGTGATTGTTTTTGTGTGTTAATAACATAGTGAGATATTAGACCTTTTTGTATGAGGGTGTTGTAAACGTGCTTGGATACATACCTGCTGAAGGAGAGCCTCAACATCAAGGCTTGGTTGTAAACTCCCCTTGTCTTTATCATAATAAAATGCGACTGATGTTTATCTTCCACTCTTGTTTACATTTATAATGAGATTTCTAGCATTCCTGGATCAACTAGATAGGTTGTAATTGTTTTATGTTTGTGGTGATTTTACGCTTTTCATGGTGTATTGATTGTCTATATAGTTAATCGAACGTTGGTAGCAATGTGTATCGAGCTTGAGGAGAGTGACAGATCAAGAAGCTTCGAGATGACAAAATAGCATCAGAACAAGGTAGTTCATCTTCCTTGCTCTGAATTTCGTTTACAATCTAGGAAGGTAGATGTTAGTATGTTCTTGTAGTTTCTAGACCCACCCTAGGGCTAGAGGTATCACCTTTATCCATAGAGGGGATTTGCGTGCACAACACTAGTGCTTTCATTTGATGTCATCCTTGCTTCTTTCACTTCCACGTTCACGATCTCCTCTTCGTCGATGAAGAAAAATGCCAACAAGGAAGAACAAGTGGAAACAACAAACAAATACAAATCATAACAATATCTAGTATAATTTATGTAGCAGATCAAGGAGCACTACAATAAATATGCGATAATAGACACATTTATGGAAAGGAAATACATAATATATTATTAATATAATTGTAAAGGGGGTAATACAACCAGAAGCCTTGATGTTGAACGCCTCCATTATGTGAGACTCCAAGTACTAGCCTCAACTCTTCAAAAAACTTCTTCCTTCACAAATGGGCAGCGATTGGGCATACTTCAGCTGATAGGATGGAAACCAACCATTAGTGGATGGTAGGGGTTTCATTTATAGGGATGGAGAGGGAGTTGAGGATCCATAAAAGGTGGGAGAAGTTCCACATCTTAAGGAAATATCCATGGAAAGAGGATCCATGGCCATGAATGGGAGGCCTAGCTCCTATCACCAACAACCTAAAACCACGTCATTGTTCTCGAGGCTTCTAGTAAGGGAAGCTTATCCTCCATTTTTGGGAAAATTTCCTAAAGAAGACCACGTGAATTTTTCCAACAAAATTCACTCTATGAATGCTAGACACATGTTGTGCAAAAGGTGATAAGCACGGTTCATTAGCGATGCAGAGTGCGTTGGGCTTGTAAAAAAAGTTTTTTACAAGTTTTTCAAAATATTTTTAAATCAAGTTTTCTTTCACTTCTTTAGGGATGTTCTAGGCATGTTTGATGGAGAAAATATTGTGCAACACTGGTGGCATGGCGACAGAAAGTGGAGCATGAAAAAATACTATATAAAAACATTGTCACGTCCCTTCTTGTAAATTATCTCATAATCTTATCCCAACATTTTTGTGAGCCATTTATTTTTTTGTGTCAACGATAGAAGTTGCTCAAGGAAATATCTTTGGGTATTATGGTCAATGAGTATTTGGAAAAATTACCCTAATAAGTATGGTCGCCAAGTGTCTACTACATGTAAGATGACCATCATTTCTTTCTCATAGTAGATTGACCGAGATGTTTTCCTCTTGGTTGTTGACTCGTGAAAGCCGATGGTCTACCTTCCTGTATTAATACTGCGCCAACACCGGTACCTGAAGCATCACATTAAATCAAAAAAGGTTTTGTAAATTATGGCAAGACCAATATTAGAGTGGAGCACATGGCCTATTTGAGAGCCAAGAAGGCCTGTTGAGTTGCATCAGTCCAAAGATATGATTTTTTCCTCAGAATATTAGTGAGGGGTCGGAAAATATGTCCATAATTGCAGAAAAATTTTTGATAGTAGCACACGAGACCCAAAAATCCCCTTAAAATCTTCAAGGTTTTTGGTTGGGGTCAATCTTGCATTGCATGAATCTTTTTCGAATCAACCCTCCTTCACAACCCACAATGTGTCCCAAATACTATACTTCTTCCATGTTAAAGTAACACTTGGATAATTTGACAAAAATATTTATGATCTTGGAGCAGTTGCAATACTTGGTAAACATTCTGAAGGTGAGTGTCCCATGTTATGTTGTAGATGATAATTTCATAAAAACATACCATGATGATTTTTTTGAGATATAGTTTCAAAAGGTGGTTCATGAGGCTATGAAAAGTGGATGGGGAATTTGCAGAGACAAAATTGAATGATTAGGAATTCAGAATGGCCTTTATGAGTTTGAAAATTTGTCTTGGGAATATCAACTTCCTTCATTAGTATTTGGGGATAGACCAAGCAAAGGTCCAGCTTGGTAAAATATTTGATACCATGTATTTCATCAGGCAGGTCATCAACTACTTGGATAGGAAATTTGTCCTTGATAGTGAGCTTGTTAAGGGTCCTAAAGTTAGGAAACATGCACCATTCATCGTATTTATTTAGAACCAAGACCGCTAGAGATGAATAAGGGTTGGTTTTGGGATGAATAACACTAGCTTTAAGGATTTCCTTGATGATTTTTTCAATTTCATTATTTTGTGCAAAAGGATATCGACAGGGTCATACATTTGGTGGCTAGGTACCTGGGAGAAAAGGGATGCTATGATAATATTCACCCCTAGAGGGTGGGAGCTCCTTAGGTTTGTCAAATACATGGTAGAGATCTAATACATGTTGCATATTGGGATGCATGTGAAGAGGAGTGAATTAAATGACATGCATGGCGTTAAATTGTGTTACTAACCCATGATGGTCCCTTTGAAGAACCTATTCCATTCGATGTGAACTGATGATAGTAGGAGAACCTACTTTGAGTCCCTACAGTGTATGACCATGGATGTTCTACTTAAAATCTCATACATAACTCCTAGAAGTCCATTGTGATAGGGCCGAGTGTGCAGAGCCATTCAACACCAAGGACAATGTCACAACCGCCCATTTCAATGGAAAACATGTGGGTTTTGAGGTGATAATCCCCCATTTGATGCTTAATATTTTCACAACGTCCTTCACATTTCATGGTCCCCCATCAGTGATAAGGATTTTGAAATTAGATAACGCCCTGAAAAAAAAATGAACGACTTGTGCTACTCTCTTATGGACAAATTTATGCATGCTACCACTATCAATAAACACCACTACTAGTTGATGTTTAATAAAACCTCAGATTTTGAGAGTCTGGGAGAAGAAATGTTGGTAAGGGCATGGAGTGAGATTACTGGCTCATTTGGCGTAGTTGTAATATCAGTGTGTGGGGATATTAGGGGTTCACCCTCTTCCTCCTTAGGCACTTCAATGGATGGAGCTTCATCGATGAAGCTATTTTCAATAGTGTTAATTTGAAATAATTTTGGTTCCTTGCATTTATGTCATGGGGATTATTTTTTTTCATAGTAGTAGTAGAGTCCTTGTTTCCTTCTTTCGAAAATTTATGCTGGAGACACCTTTTTAACCTTAGGTGTTTGGGTGGGGCCCATAGCTAGGGTGGGGCATGCCTGTAAGGAAAAATTTGGATGATTGGATCGGGAACTTAAAGTGACTTCTACCTCTAATTCATTGTTCCATGCTTACAACTAAGTAATTGGGTGATGAATTCAGACATGGGCTTGGATGGCTTCCTTTAGGCCACTGATGAAACATTCCAAGTAAAATGAATCTCCTAGTCCTTCAGTCTGGATGCCCAATTTTTCAAAGGTTGCAATGTAGTTTCATACTATGCCCATTTTCCCAAGCTTAGTGCGACGACTCAAAAAGTGAGATTCCCGATTAAAACGATCACAAATGGATTTTGAGAACATGTTCCAAGTTAGTCTCCTTGGATATAATTTTTGATGCCACTGCCACTGCCACCAGTACCATCACTCCTGGTCCAAGTAAAGATCTACCACATTTAGTTTAGTGTCATCATCCCATATATTATTAAGGAGGAAATATTGTTCCAATTGTGCCACCCATACTAGTGGGTTAGAGCTATCAAATTTGTACATGTCCAACTTGGGTGTCTGGTGGCTCAAATATTGGTGACCTCCATGGAAATGAATGCGATGGTTGGATTCTACTTCTATGTGTGCATCAACACTATGTTCTTCCCTCATGGATTCATGAGTTTTCCTTAAGGTTTCCAATACTTCTATGATTTTGTTGTTAATGGATGCCTATAAGTCATTTAATTTTTTTCTAGGGGGATTCGAATTTCTCTGCAGCCTTCTCCACATCCATAACTTGAGACCTTGTATCGTGAACACTATTAGTGTCCTATGTTATAGTAATAAAAGTCAAGTTTGGTATTTTTATTATTCTGGTCAATTTGTAAAATGTTGATATGATCTCATGGAGATCAAGACCTAGTGTCAATTTAGAATAGGACAAATTAAAGTTTTGGGTGGTAAAAAAAAATCAGGTTGTCAATGTCTTAAAAGGTCTAGGTTTAGTAAGTCTAGGGTTAATGTGTTATCCAATCATGGATAAAGGTAAATAATGCATTTGGTTTCTCATTATTGGGACAATTAGTGGTGTATTTTCAGTCAGTTGCAAGTTCAAATAAAATATTGCATCATATCCTTATCACCACAATTTGTTACTGCACTTCTCCTTTGTGATGCGCTTGAACATTTTGATTTGAAAAGTCATCATTGTGATTAAAGGAAGTCCTAGACTGCATGGAGGATGAAAAATACATCTTCTAGCTTTCAAAAATCCATCAAGCAAGTTACTTGTCTATTTAGTCAATTTAATTTCTTAAATTTCTATCATAAATTATCAACCGAGGTTAGTAATGTGATGAAGTGTGGTGCACTGTATATGCTTAGATGCCCTTCTTTCTTACTTCGCTGTGTAGTTTTATATATTTTTTTTGGGGGTTTGTATTTTATATCTAATGTTGAAAACTAAAATATGATCTAAGAAATGAAATCTAAGCTTTTAAATGAAATCTTAAGTGCTAAGAAGTAACTGAATCTAAAATAAGTTAATGATGAAAAACTTAATCTTAAGAAGGAAGAAAAGGAAATGTTATTTTTACTCTAAGAAAAGAAATTGATTTACAAATTACACTTAATAAAATGAATGAAAAATAAAATATAAAAGAAGGAAGAAAAGGAAATGTTAATTAACTAATCTATTTTGCATAAAAATAAATCAATCTTTGAGTGATTAAATTTGAGCTATGTTAGGCTATTCTATGCTGGAAAAACATCTATGGAAAACATCTAATTGAAGTTATTCTTCAGCAAATCATCATTCTAAATTCTTTTGAATTCTATTGATCTTTGAATTATGTTCTATCTATCAACATAACAAAAATAAAACCATATTTTATCTATCAATTGAGAACACTAATTCTATGAAAATAAAGCATCTGATCTAGTTTTAAATCTATCTAAGAATGATCAAAATAGAATACTAATATAATTCTGTTCTACATTCAATGGAAACGAAAGCATCAAATCTATCACTACGAAATTGAACTAACTGTGCTAATTGAATTCAAATTTAACTAAGGCAAGCAAATAATTACAGAGTATCTATTGTGAAAAACAAAATGTCTAATCTAAATCCTATGGTTGCTGTGTAATAAAATGCAAGAATGATTTCAATTGAAATATGATAGAGTCACGATAATGAAACAATTCAAGAGAGAATAATATATAACAATCAACTGTGCGTAAATGTAAACAACTGATTCAGAAAATGTTTAGAAACTAATTGACATGGAATTAAACTATGAAATGACAAGAAATTAAAATATGAAATGACTGTAAAAAACCTCTTTTCTGTGGAGGGGCCATCTACAACGAAATGAATGTAAATCTACTTAAGATATTTGTGCATCAATGGTCTAGAACTGGTCTTCTTCATTAACAAAACATATTTTAAAAATGTATCGCAGTATTATCACAAAATCAAGCTTATTCCCGGTTTCGACAGACGGATATTTATACAAAGTTTTGAATTAATTGTCTAAGATAATTTCGCCTATGGAAAGTAAAATAGAGCTAAGACTAGAAGTCTAATAAAAAACAAAGTCTTCATGGCTCTTTCTCGATTTCCTACGTAAGATAAAATCGAGAATCTTTGTCCTCTGATCTCGTCCCTTATCTTGACTGATCTTTGAGCACGAGTGTAGGCATAATCCTTCTTGAAATTGAATAAGTAGGATACGATCCATATATGGACTATTTAAATGCTACCCATATGATTCGCTTCTTCATTTTCTTCTCGAAGCCTGTCAAACAATAACGGTGGCTGTAGAAACAAAGGTTAGCTACAAAATTGCACGAATTCTGTAGCTAATTACAAAAAATCATCTAAATAATAAGAAAAATTATAATATAAAATAGATATCGTCTAAATTCCTTCTCAGATGGAAAATATGTCAATTATCACTGATTGAGTTTATGGATTTTGTGAAAGGAAGAAAAGATGATGGAAAAATATGTCAAGTTGTTGTTGCGCTTCTCCTTTGCGTTGCACTTGAACATTTTAATTTGAAAAGTCATCATTGGGATTAAAGGAAGTCCTAGAACATCTGGAGGATTAAAAATACGTGCTCTAGCTTTAAAAAATCCATTGAGTATGTTACTTATCCTCCTTAGTTTCCCTGGATATCAAACGAGAGAGTTGCTGCATTTTGGTTGCAGGGGATCTACTGTGCTTCTACAAATTGAGGGTTTTTCTCATCACCACGACCACACTCAGGTTTTAAATTTATATTTACTATAATGATTCGTGTTTCCTATTTTTTAATTCATATTTAGCAATTTTGGAGAGCACTTGGATGATATTTCAACAAAAAAACCTTCAACTCGTTGCACTTTCCTCGTTGTGCCTGTGTTTTTTGAAAATTTGTTGCACTACTGTTAAAGGAATTAAGATGTGGTAGAGTATCAGGGTTTTTGGAAATTTTTCCTATGTATGAAGATTGAAGAAGGTATTAAGGTTGTAAACACCAACAACTAACTATTTTCCTCAGTCATAGACCCCAACACTTAGTCAAACCTATACAGGTGAAAATTTGTTTCACTCAATTGTTGTGCTTCTGCTGTAGGCGATGATCTTCAAGGATGGGAGTTTGCAGTACGAAAATATGTTTTCAAATAGGTATATGATGTTTTATAGGTTGTATTTCGCATGTGTGACACATTCAAAATTCTAGGAGGTGATAAAAACTTGCAAATCATGAACTCACCGTGTTTTTTGTTGAAGAAGGAAGTAGCATAACAAATTTGTTGTGCTTCCACACAGTCAACTATTTTACCTTGAAATTTGAATCTAAAGCTCATGAAATAGATTATCATGGTTACAAAAAATGTCCTGAAGTGTTTTAGAGGTTTGAGCCTCATCCTTATCCATGTATTCAATGTAATTTGTCAAACATTCCTTTAGTTAAAACAATTCCCTAATTTCTAGAAAGTAGTTCTATATTCACTGCTACAAGCAAAAAATATTTTGGGGAATTCGATTTCTAAAGGGAGGAACTAATAGTTTTTGATGTGTATATGATGTATTTTTTACTAAGAAAATGATTTTTCAGGGCGTGATATAGAAGTCATTGAGCATTGTACAGTCTCATTAAAAAGTTTGAGTGAATTATGAAGGGCGAAGTCTACTTGTTTAGGGATTCATGTGTCAATTTTTTATGGTGATGTTTATATCATGCTTTTGTTTCATTATCTTGTGTTATTTCCATTCTTAAATTTCATGTCTTCAATGTTTAGTTAAGCAAAATTTATTTCAAAATTCACTTTTAAGTGCTATGCTATAAGTAGCTAAACATTTTAGTGTTTTTCCTCCATTTTAATAGCTAAAATTCATCCTCAGCTAGATGATTTAGATGTTATCAATTCCACTACTCCTCTTCTCACCTCTCTATAACGAAATTTGACAAAGACACCATAAGGATTGCCTCCCTTTCCCCTATCAAAGTATTCCTCATTTTCCCATCATAACACTGCAAATCATTAGCTCAATTTGATTCCATGCCCAATGGATTTTCCCTCTCCCCTGCCATCAAACTGTTGAAATTATTCTACCTTAATATATATACCTAGCCTAAAACCCATAATATTTAATAAGAGAGATCCCTCTCTGTGTTTGAAAGGGATAGCTTCCAGACCTAAATATTGGTTTCTGGTTACCTTTGGGTTCCTCTCCTCAACCTGGAGGAATTATGAAGTGCTAATAAAGTGGCTTCGTTTTGAGGGAGAAAAAGGTTCCATCTTCCCTGGGAAAGAAACATCAAGTTCTAGATCTAATTACTGATGGTGAACAATGAATAGGCACAAGAAGCTTGCACATTATTCACTGGGAAAGTCCATTTTCAAACAATCTAGAGTTCAAAACATCCATGGTGACTCCACTATCCGAAAAATTCAGTGTTTAAAGTACAAATCCATTTTCCTAATCAATAAAGATGATAGGGTATGTGGAAAATCTTGTTTCTATTGAAAATTTTAAGGAATATTGGGACAATTTTGATGATGATCATATTGATGAAGATTTTAAAAAGTTTTTATCTATTTATTTAAATTCATGCAAATTTTCTTCCATAGATAAAGCTCAGTTTCTTGGAAAATTTATTCTAAAACTTGAGAGAGACATTGAGGTATTAGAGGCTCAAATACAGTCCCACAACTTCAATATTTTGGATTTTTTTTCCAGCCAAAACAAAAGGAGGTAGTGTTTCCCTCGTTTCTCATGATGGAAGAAATTTTTGTCTTTGAACAAGAATTTGAGAATTCAAATTTGAAGTCAGGGTTTGAAATAGAGAATACATCTAAAAAATTCAACCTTGATGATCTAGTCATTGAATAAACTGAGGATCATCGAACAAATCATGTCTTTTATGATCCAATAGCTCACTATATGGAAGGTTTTTTCAGTTTTTGTTTTCAATCATGTTTTCAATATGGAGACCAGATGCATCATGAGTTACCACTGCCATTACACTGTCTAATTTCCATATGGTGCAAGCACAGTCAAGCAATCCACTTATTTTAGTAGCTACTTGATTAGCTTCACTGGAATTTTTGTATCACTTGATTTCAACAAATTTTCAACAGGTTAGAGTATGAAATGGTGTGCAATAAGCTTGTTGGGCAAGTATTTATTTTAGCTTTCAGTTTAAGTTTCCAGCATGTATAGTTTTGGTTAGTTAGATTGTAGGTAATAGTTTTCATGTTGCATTCTTCGAGGTTGGGAGCAACCTAATGGATTAGGCTACTAGTGTATTGTGTTCTTTGTCACCTTATAGGGAGGATGCCATCCCAATTGGAGCCAATGTTAGTGTCCTATGTTATAGTAATCAAAGTCAAGTTTGGTATTTTTATTATTTGGGTAAATTTGTAAAATGCTTCTATGATCTCATAGAAATAAAGTCTTAGTGTCAATTTAGAATAGGACAAATTAAAGTTTTGGGTAGTAAATAAAAACCAGGTTGTCAATGTCTTAAAATGTATAGGTTTAGTAAGTCTAGGGTTAATGTGTTATCCCAACATGGATAAAGGTAAATAATGGATTTTGTTTCTCATCATTGGGATATTTATTGGTGTCTTTTCAATTAGTTTCAAGGTCAAATCAAATATTGCATCATATCATTATCACCACAAGTTGTTGTTGCACTTCCCCTTTACGCTGTGCTTGAACATTTTGATTTGAAAAGTCATCATTGTGATTAAAGGAAGTCTTGGAATACATGGAATATTAAAAATACATGTTCTAGCTTTCAGAATTCCATAGATAATGTGTTACTTATCCTCCTCAGTTTCCCTGAATATCAAACGATAATCGATGCATTTTTGCTGCAAGGGATCCGTTGCGCTTATGCAAATTGAGAGTTTTTCTCACCACCACGACTGCACCTAGGTTTCAAATTTATATTTTATAGAATGATTCATGTTTCATGCTATTTAATTCATATTTAGCAATTTAGGAGAGCACTTGGATGAGCTTTCAACCCAAAAAAGCTTCAACTAGTTGTGCTTTCCTCGATGCGACTATGTTTTTGCAAATTTGTTGCGCTACTGTCAAAGGCATTAAGATTTTGTAGAAGATGTTTTTTGTAACTTTTTACTATGTATGGATATTTAAGAAGTTATTAAGGTTTTCAACATCATCAACTAACTATTTTCTACCGTCAGAGATCCCAACACTTAGTCAAACCTATACAAGTGAAAATTCGTTGCGCTTTTGCTATAGGTGATGATCTTCAAGGATGGGAGTTTGCAATATGAAAATATGTTATCCAATAGGTATTTTATGTTTTAAAGGTTTTATTTCACATGTGTGGAAAATTTATAATTATAGGAGGTGATCATAAGCATGCAAATCATGAACTCGCTACGGTTTTTGCTGCGTTTTTTCTGAAGAAGGAAGTAGCGCAACAAATTTTCTGCGCTTCCACACAGTCAACAATTTGACCTTGAAATTTGAATCCAAACCTCATGAAATTGATTCTCATGATTATGAAAAATGTCTTGAAATGTTTTGGAGGTTTCCTCATCCTTATGCATGTATTCAATGTAATTTGTTAAAGATTCCTTTAGTCAAAACAATTCCCTAATTTCTAGAAAGTAGTTCTATATTCGTTGCTACAAGCAGAAAATTGAACCTTTTTGGGGAATTTGGTTCCTAAAGTGAGGAACTAATGGTTTTTTGTGTATATATGATATATTTTTTTACTAAGAAAAGGGTTGGTTAGGGTGCGATAGAGAAGACATTGATAATTGTACAATTGCATTAAAAAGTTTTAGTGAATGATGAAGGTCGAAGTCTACTTGTTTAGGGATTCATGTGTTAGTTTTTATGGTGATGTTTATCTCCTGTTTTTGTTTCATTACCTTATTTACTTCCATGCTTAAATGTCATGTCTTGAATTTGTAATTAAGAAAAAAATATTTCAGAATTCACTTTTAAGTGCTCTGTTATAAGTAGCTGAAAATTTTAGTGTTTTTCCTCCATTGTAATATCTAAAATTCATCTTTAGTTAGATTATTTAGATGTTATCAATTCTACTACTCCTCCACTCAACTCTCTATAAGGAAATTTTAAAAATACACCATAAGGATTTCTTACCTTTCCCTTGTCTAAGTATTCCTCATTTTCCCATCATAACACTGAAAATCATTAGCTCGATTTGACTCCATGCCCAATGGATTTTACCTCTCCCCTACCATCAAACTGTTGAAAATTTTCTAACTTAATCTATATACCTATCCTAAAATCCAAAATATTTCATAAGAGAGAGCCCTCTTTGTGTTTGAAAGGGTTAAATTCCAACCCTAAATATTAGTTTGTGGTTATCTATAGGTTCCTCTCCTTAGCCTGGAGGAATTACGAAGTGCTAACACATACACTAGCCTCGATCAAATTTTGAGCTTACTTAAGAGCAGTATGGTTGGAAAGAGGGAAAGATTAGGAGTTTAGTGTTGTGGGTCACTGAAAGTCGTGTTGGGAAAAATTTGGGACCACATGAAAATTGGGGGCTTACAGGTGAATGGTACCACTGCGATCAACTCATCGTCTTAAATATCATGGGCTAGGTCTCTTGCAACTGTCTCGTGATGGCCTGAGACATTTTTTTTACTCCAAAATTATTTTTAATCCCATTTGATCAATATTGTGGTGTCCGAAATCCAAAATTCTTGATACTTCCAAATATCCTATGAAAATCAGGGTTGGATTGTTGTAACAAAAACTAGAAGGTCTTCGCATTGTAAAATGTGCTACGAAAATTTGATATGGGCTGTGGTAGCCAAAACCCTCACTACACAAAGAGTCTATTTGTGTTATGAAAACCCCAAATGCTAAATTTGATCTATACAACGACGAAAAAATCCCAGATACTAGATGTAATTTATACAATTGTGGCTGAACCCCAACTGTTAGATCTGATTTAGAGAAAATTATAGGGGGCGATCTTCAGATAGCTGAGAGAGCTATGGTTACAAAGGATTTTCAGGTGCTACATACCATGATATATGTAGGGGTCCAACAATCGCACTCGACCCAATATTTTAAAGTGCTTATTAAGGAGGATTTAATGTACCCTTAGCCGTACTACCAGACTACCCTATTGTACGTGCGAGTAATCTCCCTGAGTGTTTTTATCAGTGTACTGTAGTAGCAAGATGACCAATGAATTATCTAAGGTTAGGTTTCAAGTTACCCTGGAGGGGCTTCCGATATACCCAAGGGTACATGGAAGTGAATTCCATGCAAAACAATTTTGTCTAATGCGCTACTACTCGAAGGGGTACCCACATGGGTTAAAAGGTAGTCTG
This sequence comes from Pinus albicaulis, assembly GCA_034641835.2. Classification (NCBI taxonomy): domain Eukaryota; kingdom Viridiplantae; phylum Streptophyta; class Pinopsida; order Pinales; family Pinaceae; genus Pinus; species Pinus albicaulis. The sequence continues at coordinate 1,352,845,514 of CM076578.1, read as the reverse complement.
ACAAGCCTGACCACCTCTTGTAGTTCCTACATGCATGCCTCCCCAAATATGTAGGTTTACACGCTCAACGAAAGATCCCGTGCTTTAAATATGTTCAAACACATCTTTAGCCTATAAAAAATTCTGCCAAAATTGGAGGTATAGTTGGCCCTGGAAAGTGCTTTGATACCACTTGTTATGCACTTGACCTGCAAGAATAACATAATGTAGGAAGGTGGAAAAATATTTCCAGAAACATAGAAATATTACATGAATTGAGAAAATATACAAAGATATTTTATTATTCATAAGCATAATACAATTTTCACTTGCCTCTTCGAGGGGGAAACCTCCAACATAGCAGAACTCAATTATAATAAAACTTGATGTTTCTTTCCTTGCTATGTAAGACTATTTATAGCTCTATGACATCTAAAATGTAATTCCCTCCTCCTGCATTTACCCAAGATAATCGGTCCACCGGGTTAAACATGTGACAAAGAGTTACTATTATATGTTTCAACTCCCAAAGTATAGTTAAGGAAGTGGAATCGGAACCAAAACCAAACTGATGTTCCTCGGGAGCTACAGGACCTCCAAGGTCTAACCAACCACTATAGGTGCCCAAACCCTTAGTTAACCTACACTTTTAATAAGCTAAACCCTCATTCGCTCCCATGACAAGTCCTCCATGTGATTGTAACCCTCCAATCACTCCCATAACAAGGGTATTTATGCGACTGCAATATTTTTCAGACAATTTTGTGCCATTGACACATAATTATGAGCCACTTTTTCAGGGCTAGGACTCAGGCCTCTGCCTAGAATTTGATGAAATTCTCAGAAATGATAAATAAAAATAAGGAAAGGCCTCTAATGCAAAACTTGAATAAGGACCCGACCTGACTCATCCTAACCATGATAGGAATTTTTTCAAACACATCATAAACATGTAATGTACAGGCCATATAAAAACATATAAACATAGGAACTTCATACTTATCTGGAATTCCTCAAGAAGATCTAATGCCCTCTCATAATAGCTTCAAAATCATTTATTATGTCTTGCATTCATTAACCATTCATTTAAAAATCCAAACATGATGAGAGCCATAACTAGAATATGTCATAAATCCATGCTTATAACTAGCATATAACTAGCAGAATAACAATTATAGAACAAACATTAATATCACATAATAAAAATTAAATTTGCCTATAAAATACAAGAGGAAAAGATCTCTTATTAACATATACAAAATCCAACCAAGTCAGAGACTTCCACGTACTACTCAACCATTTATCTCTTTCAGCTAATCACCCCCGCACCATATTCCAAGCATGAATGTGGGATCTCATGGAATAAACCAAGAAAACCAAACCAAGGCTTATAGAGGCTAAACCACCTCAACCCTCAACCAATAATTCCACCTCATGGTCATTCATCACTAACCATCACTAGATCAGTATCTATACAAGCTCTTTAGGGCTCTATATTATTTGTTCCAACCCAACTTTCAAGATTAATAACTCAACCCACAGCTACCACTGGTAGCCAGAGTGTTTGTTCCAACTCGACTTCTAGGATTAGTAACTCAACCCACAACTACCGCCAGGCTCCAGAGTCGTTTTCCAACCAAGGCTTCTAGGACTAATAGCTCAGCCCACCAAGGGATCCAGAGCATTTTTCCAACCAAGACTTATAGGACTAGTAACTCAACCCAAGATATTATGAGGCTTTCAGAGCGTTTGTTCAAACAAGGTTCTAGGAACAAGTAACTCAACCCACATCAATATGGAACATGAGCACTAATCAAAAAGAAAATGAGAAAATCCACAACACCATGGCTATCCAGGAAATGGCAAGGCTAGGAAAAACCACTGTCAATCCAGGAAATCCTCCATGCCAATGACAGATCATAACCAAACAACCACATGCATATCCCATGAATGTCAAAACTAGCAAGGAAATCATACATGCAACTTGGTGCCTGCAAAGAAAATATGTTATAGCTTTTGATCCCAATGTTCCCTTGCTCTTTACTACTTTTCCTTTGCTTTCTTGCTCCAAATCCAAAGTATGCCCCAAATCCTCCAAGAGTGCTCCAAGAAAACTCTAAGTGTAGAATAGTATGAGAGAGAGAATATAAGAGAGCTCCAAGCTAAAACTAACAAAAAGCCAACACTGACAGAAGTTGTGAACTGATCCTCATAATCCTTTTTATCAATAAGGCCTTTATTGTCTTCATTTTCCATTATTTTTTTTTTCATTTTCCTCCTCACATGCAACCTGTGACCTTTCACCTTCCTTTTCTTCTATTTTCCATTATTTTCATAAATAAAATTCCAATAAATGCCATTTTTCTGTTGCCAATTTCCAAATCCATTAATTAATCATAAGTGATCCCTATTATTATGTTTTTTCCCAACATTCATCTTGGAATATGTGTCCCATGACCTTGGTTATTATTTTTCCTTTATTAACTTTATTACATGGATTTTTAACCCGGGGTTGTTACACAAAACCTAACTACTAGTGGTCCCTTGTATAATATGGGTTAACCACTTTATTTATTAACTATGGCCCATTTATAACAAATTTTGGTCCCTTTTCTATAATGAGGGTCAACCACTTACAATTATTATTAATGTGGATAACCACTTACATGATTTATTGACTCAACTAACTAACTATGACTCTGGCTAGGCCATTTGGGCTTATTACATAAATAAAGGGTTAGGGTTGGACCCTAACAAATTTTCAAGATTTGAATTTTGATGCTCCCTCTAGCTTGTTTTTTAATTTCATGGAGGAAGGTATATATACTAATGTGCAATAAGGGATTTAATAAAATTTTCTCCTTTAGGTTTTTGAAAGAGTGATCTCAATGTACCTTCCTTCCATCACCAAAGCTCTGATACCATGTTGATTTTATAGTGTAATTAGGGTTAGCACAATATTTCTGAAATTTTGATAATTACTTTTGATGTTGATATTATTTTAATTTGTTCCAATATATCATTCAACAATAAAGAATAGTAGAACAATAAAGATCAAATTGCACAAAAGAGAAACAATATTTACCCTAGAAAAACCCACTATAAGGAAATACCCAACAACCTTTTCAGTAGAGAAATTCTTCTTATTCAATAAGAGACACACCTAGATGTATGGTCAAACCTGGTATTCTCCTCTAAGTCAATCCCCCCAATATGATCTAGAATTTCAGCCCCTGCAAGTCATGAGGACTTCTTGTTACTCATGTGCACTTCATGTGTCTCATGCACACTTCATGTGACTCATGCACACTTTCTGTGACTCATGTGAACTTCCTATGACACCTATGCACCTCTTGTTACTTGCATGGACTTCCTATAACACATGCACACTCTTTTTTCCTCGCATGGACCCCCTATTACACATGTGAACTTATTATTCCTCGCGTGGACTTTTTATTACACATGTGCACTTCCTGTTCCTCACATGGACTTCGTGTTACACATGCACACTTCCTATTCCTCGCGTGGACTTCCTGTTACACATGTGCACTTCTTGTTCCTTGCATGGACTTCCTATTACAAATGCACACTTCTTATTCCTCACCTGGACTTCTTGTTACACATGCACACTTTTTGTTCCTCATGTGGACTTCCTATTTTTGGAGAATATAGATGGGAAACTATTTAAAAGAATTATCCTTATAGTTAATAATTTCTTATGAAATTTATTTATCTTCTTGTTATTCTTTATTAGACCCTTTCATCAAAAAATTATCAAGAGCATAAATAATAAAGACAATGGACACAAGAAGTAAGCTCCAAGCCAGGTTAAAACCCCTCCAAGGGGAAAACCCAAAAGAATCTATTTTCTTCTTATATAATCTGATCAAATGAGAAAACCAAGAAAAAAATACCAAATTCAAACCTTCCTCCAAGCACCAACTCAATCCTCCAAATGATCTCCTTCAAGACAAGACAATACAAGGTCTAATAAAGTCAATGAAAGTTAACTCCTTCAAGGTTTGCTCCAATCAAGGTTTCAACCCTCAAATCAGGTTGTAGCTGAACTACAAATTTCAACCCTACAACAACTGCAGAAACCTTAGAATCTTCGCACATGTGAGAGAGAATGATTCTTCTTGACTGTTTCCTCTTCCTAGATATGTGTTCCTTCCTTCTTTATTTTTTTCTTTAGATCGATTTGCATAAGTGTGTCCAAATGAATCTAACTCATCTCCTTTATATAACCTTCACATATGGTCAAATAGGCCTCTCCTAGGCCGACTTGTCACTGGAAGGTCCGACATGTGCTTGGAGGTTGTTTAGATTTTATAGACTCAAAAATAAAATATTTTACATGTTACAACTTTCCCAGTTGGGTCTTATACAATTGAAATTGACTCTCTTGAATCATGACAATTATTATTATGACGTGACAAACCTTAGAATCATGAAGAACATGATTAACCTAGTTGAACAATCAAAAGAATCATGAAACCTATGCTTGAAAATAATATTTTTCTTTATTCTTTTTCTTGCTACATAAGATATGCATAATGGCATGAGTACAATGAAATTTATGAAGACCGAAACTAGTTACATTTTCCAACACTTCCTCTTAAATAGGGAGGTATTCATAATTGTACAATTGATACAAGGATTTATCAAATTGAAGAGTTCTCATAAGAAGAGTTAGATTGATAAGACATCTTTAAGCATCAATTCCATAACCAATATTATCGGCATAGTAAGGCCTTAACTTGACAAGCTCTGTTTATATTAGAGCATAATGTTGGGAGGCTTTATGTGAGATATCACAATAACTATAAAGGTACATACCCCATCTGGATGTTCACTAGGTATGTCCTTTTAGTACTATTCTTATCTTGGATTCCCCATCCTCAAATAATATTATTCTACTTCGACCACTCTTGTATTGGACACCCATCCAATGCTCAAAGAGTGTCGATTGAAAATACTTCTTCCTATCTTGCATTATTTACCCTCAAGGAGTATCGATCTCATAGGCTTATCCAATCCTCCAGTATCCCTCTTGGTGCCTTCACTAAGACTTATGTCTGTCAGTCCTAGTCTAGTGCATGAATCATAGAGAATATGTCGTTCCACATCACTCCCTCTCAACTAGAGAGGAGATCCTAATTCCTTTTATATTAAGGAATATATATTTTTCTCCTTATTATCTAATGTAATGTTCCAAATTCAGAACAACTACACTATTGGGAATATCTCAAGATATTACCAATGGGGAGCTCAACAAATCATAAACATGAGCCTGATAATAGTAGTGAATGCATTAAAACCAAAATGCTGGAAGATGCACAAACCATTAAATTGGATTATAGCAGAAATAATGTATACAATATATTGAGGAAAATGATCTCTCAAGTTAGGCAATGCAGCCTCAATGAAACATATACATGAAATATGGAGAAATACTGCTATACAAGAGAAGCCCTGGCTATGACTGTGCAATCCATGAGGCAGAAATGCTGCAAATAATGTCAATACATGGATACAAAAATATTTGGCTCAAATAAAGAAGGGGGAGAAAGATATCAACCCCTGGAAACATACAATATAGAATCCTTGAAAGGATTGGCTGAAATAAGTACAAAATGGAAAATCTACAGAAATTCCGGAGTTGCTAGGCAGTAGCTGCAACTCAAAACTAGAAATGGATGTAGATGGCTGATGCTGATGCAATAGATGGTTGAATCACATCCAAAGGATCTCTAGAGTGAAAGGCTGATCCTTTAATCTAATATCTCACCCTCTAAACTCGTGGAGTAAGTCTCCACTGCAAACACACTCAGAAATAACACAGTCTAGAGAAGGGACTGTGCTGTTGGTGAAGAGAAATGATTGGCCTAATGCCAATGATCTGCAATATGCTCTGAGATCTCCCTCACTAACCTCCTAGAGGAATAGAAGCTCCCTCCTCTGACAGATGAGCTAAGGAAATGGTGTATGGTGTCCTCCACTACAACACCCCAGCAACACTGCGTTATACTTAAGTAGAAATAACACAGTATCTCAAAGGAGAAGCTTTGGCCTTGGGCGAAGAGATATGGAGAATGTTGGCAATATGATGCAGAGTGTTGTCCTTGATGGCAACCCACTTGATAAAGATGATGGCAACCTACTTGATGAAAGTTGTACTTGATGGAAACTGACTTGATATACTAATTAACGATGTAAATCTGATGTGTCTACAGAGCAGCTCAGATGTAATGATGAAAGGAATTCCAGTATGTGCTAGACCAGTGATGAAAAGTGTGTGTCTCAAGGTATACGCGGGTTTGTCTAGTAGAAGTAGCGTATGCATGCGGGAAAGTACGTGCCAAGTTTTGTATGCTCAATTGCGCTCTAAAAGTGTAAAAACATGGGTTACTACCATGGTATTGACCCATTGTATTGAGCACTGGGTTTGTCTATTTGATCCCGTCCAGGAATACCATCGGAAGTGGTGTGGTTTTGGCTCATGGTATTGATAAAGGGTAAACCTATATAAGGAGAATAAAATCATTATGCAAAGGGTGTGCAAGTGTCTGGGCTTCAAATGAATACTTCACTCTGAAGTTTATCTGTATGGTTGAACTCTGTTCTTAATTGATAGATCTGAATCTATGATGCACCCATGACTATGATGAAGGTTCAAAATCTCTAGATTTGGAAATGATGAATCTCTAGGATGATCTGAAAAGAAGTATTGAAGACCTGGTGCAAATCTATTGAAGATATTGAAGAAATCTGGGTAAGTCCATAGATCTGATCTGTTCTATCTTTTATAGATCCATACGCATGTTCGTTTCATGAAAAGTGCGTATATATGCCGATCTGTTTAAACAAAGGAGCGTATGGACTGTTAGGGTTTTTCTGAAAAGTGCACAGATGTATACACGGGTTGCCTTTATTAAAAGCGCGTATATACGCGAGTCTGTTTGAAGAAAAGTGCGTATGCAATTTGAATTGATGGTTTCTCAAAGCTGATTGAGATTATGCATATCTATTCTGAAGTCTGGGTTATCTTTGATATTCTGGTTACAATGGTTTCACTGTTCTGTTTGATGCTCTGGGAAAAGGACGTTTGCTAATAAGTGAAGGATTGTGTTGAAGCTGTTTGATCTAGTTTGAAAATTGATGAAACGTGGTCTGCAGTGGATCTGAGGGTTGAAGCCTTCAGTCTGAAAGTAGAAGCTTTCTGCCAGGAGAGGCTGGTGTTAATATTAGGGGGTAGTAGCTCCCTTCCAGGAGAGGCTGGTAAACGAGAGCAGGGGGTTGTTGCTCCCTTCCAGGAAAGGCTGGTAAACGAGAGAAGGTTGTAGCCTTCTACAGGTGGGTGCCTGCGAGCTGGTATGAGTCTGCACTAGTACATGTTGTAAGAAGTTTTCTTAATAATAAAGATTGAAGACTGAGATGACGACAGTGGTGGTTTTCTCCCAAATTGGGTTTCCACCCAAAAATCCTGGTGTTCATGTGTGATTGTTTGTGTGTGATGATTACTCTATTCTTTCTGCTCCTGTCTTCTATTTGCTGAACATCTGATAAATGAGTAATGCAATGATTTAAGTCATGAATTAAATGCATAATTAATTCACTGGATATACGCGAGTTCTGTAAAGGATATCCGCGTATATACGTGAGTTGAATTCAGGAAAGTAGCGTATGGGTTTTTAAGAAGGAAATATCAAAGTTTTATTGTTTGCACTAAATACTGATTCACCCCCCCTCTCAGTATTTTTCCCAACAATTGGTATTAGAGCAGGTCCTTCTAAAAAAGCTTAGCCACTAGAAGGAAGATCAAGCAAGATGAGCAATCAAGATGGAACAACATCTATCAAGCCTCCACTCTTTAATGGAAGCAACTTAATCTTCTGGAAAATAAGGATGAGATCCTATCTTCAGTCTATGGGAGCAGATGTATGGGCCATTGTTGAACAAGGATATCAATATCCAGCCGCAATACCAACGGATCCGACGGAAAAGAAGAATTATGAAACAAATGCAAAGGAGGTCAATGCACTATTGGGAAGTCTAACTGAATCAGAATTTGTCAAGGTTATGCAGCTGAATACAGCAAAGGCAATATGGGACAAAATCATCCTAAGTTATGAAGGAGATGCAAAGGTAAAAAGTGAAAAACTCCAAACTCTCAGAATTGAATATGAAAATTTGAAGATGCATAATGATGAGAGTGTTGCTAGTTTCTTCTTACGTCTTGATGATATTGTAAATCGTATGAGAAACATGGGAGAAACAATAGCAGAATCTACTTTGGTTGAGAAAATCTTAATATCACTAACGGAAAAATTTGAGTCAAAAGTTTATGCTCTTGAAGAAAAACAGGATCTTCAAAATCTTACTGTCATACAACTCCATGGCATACTAACTGCTTATGAAATGAGAAGAGGAGGACCATCTGAAGTCAAAGAAGCCGTCTTTAGAGCTTCTACAAAAGGGAAGGAAGTACAAGAAGAAGGATCAGGATATATCTTAGAAGAAGATGAGGTAAATTTTGTAAAGAAACTTCAACTTGGCACAGGACGGTTCAGAGGTAAGCTTCCTTTCAAATGTTTTGACTGTGGAAGAGTTGGTCATTATGCTGCTAAGTGTCCTTATAAAGAAATATCTGCAAAAGGGAAGGAAGTAGCAAGAAGGAATAAGCATCGGTCTAGCACTAGGAAAAGTTACTACACTCATGAAGACAGTGATGGGTTCTCTGATAGTGAGGAAGAGTGTGAACAAGATCTTAGACTTCTCATGGCATTTGAATCTAAAGATGAAAATGATACTTTTGTGGATGCTCTAGAGGACAATGATTTTCTTGAAGAAAACAATCAACTCAAAATTTGCTTAGAAGAATGTAAAATTCTCTTAGAAGAAAGGAAAATTACCATAGAGACTCTGAAAAAGCAGAATGAAGAAGCGAAGAAACATAATGAGAATTTAGAATGTGAAATATTACGTCTAAGAAAAGAACTTGAGAAAGAAAAGACTTTGAATCTTAGATTTGCTAAAGGATATGAAACCTTAGATGAGATTATCAAGGTACAACGTTCTCCTCTTATAAAGACAGGTCTTGGATATACCGGAGAATCCTCTCATGCTTCAGTACCAAATTATCTAAAAGCAACTACAGCTGGTTTACTACATTCAGCCACTCAGCAAGGGAATAAAGAATCTTTACAGGTAAAGCATGATCATCACAATTCAAGGAACACTAACAGGAATGTCTTTCAAAGAAGCTACAACCAACAGGTAAATTCAAATAGAAGATTTCATGATCGCAAAAATTTCTACTTCAATGGACAATGTTTATCATGTCACAATTTTGGTCATAGAGCTGTTCAATGTGTTGCCTATAAAACCATCATGACAAGAGAAGCAAGAAAGAAAAGGATGGATATTGAACCAAAGAAGAACACCTATAACAACTTTTCTCCTCTTCAAAATGAAGTTGAATGTACTTATTGCAATAACTTTGGCCATTTAGAATCTGAATGCAGGAGCAAAGTCCAGCCAAAACAGGATTTTCCTTCAAGTTCCAAAGTATGGAAAAAGATGGAATTACAGGTTGAAAATTGTGGGATAGCGTTATTTGCAGAAGGTGAAGAAAATCAATGGTACATTGATAGTGGATGCTCAAGACACATGACAAGTGACAAAAGCAAACTTCTTGCATATAATGCTCTAGAAAAGGAAAAGAAAGCTACATTTGGAAATGATACCCCTGCTGTAATTAAAGGAAAAGGTCTGTGTTTTAAAAAGAAAAGGTGAAGGCTAACGATGTCATGTATGTGGATGGATTAAGGCATAACCTGTTAAGTGTAAGTCAAATGTGTGATCAAGGAATTGAAGTTGTCTTTAGTTCAAAAGAATGTGTGGTTCGTGATCTTAATACAGGTAAAATTATTATAAAAGGCAAAAGAACTCCAAGCAACCTGTATGTATTGAAGAACTGCAAAGATCAATGTTACTTGAGCAAATCTTCAGAAAATTGGCTATGGCATAGAAGGCTGGGGCATCTGAGCTTCTCTCAAATCAACAAATCAAGTAGACTTAAAGCTGTTCGTGGTCTTCCCAATATTACCCTACCAGAGAGTATCATATGCAAATCTTGCCAATTCGGTAAGTAGACCAGAGTGCAATTTAATGCCAAAGAAGGATCATCAAGTAAGCCTCTTGAACTTATTCATACTAACATATGTGGACCTATGAGGAAAAAGTCACCATGTGGGGAAGAATACTATATCTTATTTATTGATGATTTCTCTAGGATGTGTTGGATTGGGTTGATTAAACACAAAGATGAAGCATTTGAAAAATTTCAGATCTTCAAAGCACTGGTGGAAAATGAATTAGATCTAAAAATAAAGTGTCTTAGATCTGATCGAGGAGGAGAATATACATCAAATGAATTCCTTGAATTTTGTGAACAACATGGCATAAAAAGACAGTTCTCTGTAGCAGGCACCCCACAACAAAATGGCTTAGCAGAAAGAATGAATAGAACAATTCAACAAATGGCTAGAGCTATGCTTGATGATTCTGGAACACCTGACATTTTTTGGGGAGAAGCAACACATACAGCAGCAAACATTCTCAACAAGGCACATGTTTGGGTAAATAGTGACAAAACTCCATATGAACTCTGGTATGGTAATTCTCCCTCTGTGAAGCATTTTAGAGTTTTTGGAAGTAAATGCTTTATCAAAATAATGATGAAAAGCTTGGCAAGTTTGAACCTAGATCAGATGAAGGGATACTTCTTGGTTACTCATCTACAAGCAGAGCATACAAATGTTACAATAAAAGGCTTCGAAAGATTGTTGAATGTATTGATGTTGTCATTGATGAGTCTCATGCAGCCCCTAAAGAAGAAAAAAAAACGACAGAAGAAGATGATGGTGACTATTGTCCTTCTACATCAAATAGGAATGATATAGACAATGGATCCAATGAAGAACTTGAAGATGATTTATCTGAAAAGGCTCCTTCCAGATATGTTCAAAAGAATCATCCAGAATCTTAGATTTTGGGAGATAAGGCAACAGGTGTACAAACAAGAAGGACTCTTGTAGGATCCTCTAGCTATCTGGCATTTCTATCCACTATTGAACCACACAATGTCAATCAAGCTAGCAAAGATGAATGTTGGGTTCAAGCCATGAATGAAGAGCTTGATCAAATTGAAAAAAATGACACTTGGGAATCAGTACCAAGACCTCATAACAAAAATGTCATTGGAACTAAATGGATATTCAAAAACAAGTTAAATGAAAATGGGGATGTCGTAAGAAATAAAGCTAGACTTGTTTGCAAGGGGTATACTCAACAAGAAGGTATATACTTTGAAGAAACTTTTGCTCCTGTAGCTAGACTTGAAGCCATAAGAATGTTTCTTGCTTTTTCAAGTTTTCAACAAATCAAAGTTTATCAAATGGATGTCAAATCTGCTTTCCTCAATGGTGATCTAGAAGAAGAAGTTTATATAGAACAACTAGAAGGATTCATTTTGGGAAATGATGAAAATATTGTTTGTAGACTTAAAAAGGCTCTATATGGTCTCAAACAAGCTCCAAGGGCATGGTATTATCGCCTTGACAAATATCTTCATCAACAAGGTTTTTCAAAGGGGTCTGCTGATAGCAACTTATACACAAAAATTGAAAATGATAAACTATTGATTGTGGTTGTATATGTTGATGATATCATTTTTGGGAGTAACGAAGAATCTATGAGTCAAAAATTTGCTTCTGTCATGCAGCAAGAATTTGAAATGTCCTTACTTGGGGAACTAACATTCTTTCTTGTTTTGCAAGTGCATCAAACTGCAGATGGTATATTCCTATCACAAGCAAAATATCTTAAGAAAATTCTAAAGAAGTATGGCATGGAAGAATGCAAACCTGTAAGTACACCAATGATAACCGGATGCAATCTCAGTTCTCATGATGATTCTCCCACGGTGAATCAACCAGAATACAGATCAATGATAGGAAGTCTACTTTATCTCACTGGGACTAGACCAGACATTATGCATGCAGTTGGGATTGTTGGACGATTCCAAGCTAATCCAAAAGAATCTCACCTTCAGGCTGTCAAAAGAATATTCAAATATCTGCAAGGAACTCAAGACTTTGGAATATGGTATCCAAAGAATGTTGATCTTACTCTTCATGCTTACACTGATGCAGATTGGGCTGGAAATGTTGATGATCTAAAAAGCACTAGTGGTGGTGCATTCTATATGGGGCCCCGGTTAGTATCTTGGTTCAGCAAGAAGCAAAGCTCTATTGCCTTATCTACAGCAGAAGCAGAGTATGTGGCTGCCGCATCATGTTGCACTCAAATTCTTTGGATGATGCAAACCTTACAAGATTTCCAAATCAAATGTTCACCTCCTATTTCCATTATGTGTGATAATACAAGTGCCATCAGTATCTCAAAGAATCCTGTTATGCACTCCAAGACCAAGCACATTCCCATCAAGTATCATTTCTTACGTGAACAAGTGCTTGAACAAAAGGTGAAGTTGGAGTATGTTCCCTCCAAAGAACAAGTTGTTGATATATTTACCAAACCTCTGCCCAGGGAAGCATTCGAATATCTCAGATAGAAGCTGGGAGTAGTCTCTTCCATGCAGAGGATCAGATCTGATTAAATTTCCGAAGATTAATTTGGATACACGGTTTTCCTGAAAGACAATTGCGTATATATGCAAGTTAATACACAGAAAACCGTGTATGTGTGGTTGCTGACTATTTTTCTAGGTCAGAATTTCTTTAGCACAAGCTGTTTGGTCTCAATCTAGTCTCCTAAACTGAGCTCATTTAATTGTCAACTAGGATTTGTAGACTGCTGAAGTGAAGTGTACTGTATGTACCTAGGTGCTTGTTTCCTAATGCGTTGTGTGTAGTGTTTTGAAATGTTTTTGGTCTTTTGTAATGATTTATAATGTTTTTGGTCTTTTGGTGGTTTTATATTTACAAGGAAATGCCTAGAAAGCTAATGGAAATGAGCTGATGTTTAAAGACAGAGTGGATCCTAATTGATGAATGACAAATGACAAATGCAATTGCAAACACTGAAGTAGAATCAAATCTAAACTATGACTAAGCAAAAACAGAGCTTGATAATGACTTCTAAGGAAATGATTAAAACTTGTCAAATTCTTTCATCAAAGGCATTTGAGAGAGAGAGCTTGAACTAAGGTCCAGTAAGCATGCAAATATTCCTAACTAAATAGTTTAAACAACTAATTTATAATGATGCAACGTCTTGTCCTTGATTAAATATTTGTTGAAGTATGTTTTGAGTAAAACATTGATATCATCATAAGATTTTCTATTCTAGGACTAGTTTTCTAACTCTATTCTGCAATTCAATTAAATGTCACAAAACCTTACTCAAGAGTTATTGATTTATTTTTAAAGTAGTCTTTTGAGAGAGGGTTCTGTTCATGGAATGATAAGGAAATTGCAGAGGTACTTCAGGCCTAAAAATGATGTTGTCTTCTGTTCTTATGGTAATGAATCAATTATGGGTTTTAGAACAAGAAGATGTTTGTGAATAATGAAGGCTGTTTTGTTAATCTTAACAATTGAAGCAATCTAATATGTAGTGAATGACAATATGAATATGGAATGCAATGCAATGAGTTATTCTAAGAATGAACTTAAGATGCCACTTATCTAAACCAATGCTGAACTATAAGTCATCATCAAACTCAAAGCAAAGTAACTGAACATGAATTAAGCACAATTAAACTCCGGAGCATTCTAACTGAGCTACCATGCATTATTCTATGGATTATACAGTCTTTTTGTCCATCATTATTGATATTTTGGAAGAGTTCCTTCTTTTGGAAGAGTTAGAACAATTCTGACTGTGTAATTGAGTGAAAATGCAAACATAAAGGACTGAAAGAAAATGAAAAACTAAGATATCATATCCATATCCTACTCGTCATTATGATGTCTTGGGCAAGCGTTTAAGAGCAAGAACAGAGATGATACTTAGTACAAACACACAACTAAATCATTCATTATCACGGTCATGTCTTGAACTTCTTAAGAATTTCTTGGAAGAATTTCTTCTTGTGGAAGAGTGATTAGAACAAGTGTAACTGTGATAGTGAACAACAAAAACTACAACTAAATCCTACAATACTATAGCCATTCATCATTCATCATTATAATATTTTGGAAGAATTTCTTCTTGTGGAAGAGTTAGAATGAATATAACTACAGTAGCTAATTAAAAACAACTATGAATTCAACTCCTAATCCTACAATACTATAGTCATTTCCCCATTCATCATTATAGTCTTTTGGAAGAGCGTCTTCTTGTGGAAGAGTTAGAATGAGTACGACTACAGTAGCTAATTAAAACAACTATTAATTCAAATTCAAAATGTAAAGGCAGCTAGAAGACTTATCTAATTTACGCAAAATAAATCCGTGCAAGAGGCAGGGGCCCTCTACCACCTGACGGAATTCAACTCCAAATTAAATCAACGCCTTCACAACAACACTGTCTGCTTCATTAAAGATGAAATAACTTGAACATAACACTCTGCGTCTTCAGAAATGTAGCACATAGTCTAAACAAAATCTAGCATAAAATCTAACATCAAATCTAACATAGCTCTCGGTTTCCCAAGTGTTTATAAAGCAAATGCACATAACAAGACTTGCAACAATTCAGGAACACTGTCTTTCCTTATCGGAATCACATTAGGACTCTTGAAGTGGTTGCGTGAAGAGGAAAAAGACATCTGGACTGAGACAGTCCTAATAGAAGTCTGATTTCCTAAATGTGTTCCCACGTTCCAAAACCATACCCAAAATTCGTATCTTCCTCCATGATGAGCAACAAACCATGTAGACATGACGTGGATTATGCCCATATGCGGTTTTCCTTGAGAGGCTACCTGGAACATACTCAAACGTGAAGGTAGCTGCAGAATCGCCGGTTAGCTACGGAATGTCTGCATTCTGCAGCTAGTTCCGGTCAAAATGCTTTATAATGGCAAAAATCACAAAACTTAGCAAGTCAGTCATGTAAATCATTCTAGAAGCAATTTTAACTATATTCATTGATCAATTGGGTCTAGGATAGCAATGGCCAAAGGAAAATGAGGTAAAATGGAATGAAAGAAAGCACAATTTTGAGGCTCAACACAAGCTATGGTGCTGTTTGGTATCTCTGATGCTATTTGGAGTCTCTGATGGTATTTCGGCTCTTATATATTTCTGTTTCATTCTCTGATTTTGGGTGAATATGCCTTGATGATTTGTTGATGAAAGTGTTCAGGATGCACATATTCAGGGGGAGCATTAGCCTGCTGAGAATAATGCATCGTTGTCATTACGATGATTCTGAATTATGATCTCTCTCTTGAGATCCTTTTGTCTTGGGTATGAAGAGTCATATTTGTAATTTGATGAAAAGGTCATGTCAAGACCTATGATGTAAATTGTAATATTTAGTCATGTAAGGAATTATTCAATGTGTAAACCCACTTGGTTGGGTAGTTGGATCAAAATGTGTAAGCCCACTTGGTTGGGTAGTTGAGTCAAAATGTATAAACCCACTTGGTTGGGTACTTGAGTCTCATCTGTAAATTCACTTGGTTGGATCTTTGATGTAAGTATGAGTCCTTGGTGATAGGAAGGTCACAAAGTCATGTTATTCATTGAAAAAACATGTTTGAAGATTCGACATGAACTCAGGGGGAGCATGGTAACTTCAGTGCACATCAGATCTACAGCGCCCTTCTTTCGACATGAGGAGGAAAACCTTGTGTTGGTTTTGATCCGCCCTTTGCCCTTGATGTCAAAGGGGGAGAATGACATGGTGTTTGAATAGGGGGAGACTATCATTATGCTTAATGTATCTATCTGTTGTGATCAAACACCATCGTGGTTGCCATCAAGTCCAAAGGGGGAGAATGTTGGCAATATGATGCAGAGTGTTGTCCTTGATGATAACCCACTTGATAAAGATGATGGAAACCTACTTGATGGAAACCGACTTGATATACTAATTAATGATGTAAATCTGATGTGTCTACAGAGCAACTCAGATGTAATGATGAAAGGAATTTCAGTATGTGCTAGACTAGTGATGAAAAGTGTGTGTCTCAAGGCATACGCGGGTTTGTCTAGTAGAAGTAGCGTATGCACGCGGGAAAGTACGTGCCAAGTCGTGTATGCTCAATTTCGCTCTAAAAGTGTAAAACCAGGGGTTACTACCATCGTATTGACCCATTGTATTAAGCATTGGGTTTGTCTATTTGATCCCGTCCAGGAATACCATCGGAAGTGGTGTGGTTTTGGCTGATGGTATTGATAAAGGGTAAACCTATATAAGGAGAAGAAAATCATTATGCAAAGGGTGTGCAAGTGTTTGGGCTTCAAATGAATACTTCACTCTGAAGTTTATCTGTATGGTTGAACTCTGTTCTTAATCGATAGATTTGAATCTATGATGCACCCATGAATATGATGAAGGTTCAAAATCTCTAGATTTGGAAATGATGAATCTCTAGGATGATCTGAAAAGAAGTATTGAAGAACTGGCGCAAATCTATTGAAGATATTGAAGAAATCTGGGTAAGTCCATAGATCTGATCTGTTCTATCTTTTATAGATCCATACGCATGTTCGTTTCATGAAAAGCGCGTATATACGCGGATCTGTTTAAACAAAGGAGCGTATGGACTATTAGGGTTTTTCTGAAAAGTGCACAGATGTATACGTGGGTTGCCTTTATTAAAAGTGCGTATACAAAGTACAATGCAGAAGAAACGTATGCAATTTTGAGCGATAGTTGCTCAAAGCTACAGTTAAGTTACGCATATCTGTTAAAATACGAGTTATCTCTGATATTCTGGTTACAATGGTTTCACTGTTCTGTTTGATGCTCTGGGAAAAGGACGTGTGCTGATAAGTGAAGGATTGTGTTGAAGCTGTTTGATCTAGTTTGAAAATTGATGAAACATGGTCTGTAGTGGATCTGAGGGTTGAAGCCTTCAGTCTAAAAGTAGAAGCTTTCTGCCAGGAGAGGCTGGTGTTAATATCAGAGGGTAGTAGCTCCCTTCCAGGAGAGGCTGGTAAAAGAGAGCAGGGGGTTGTTGCTCCCTTCCAGGAAAGGCTAGTAAACGAGAGAAGGTTGTAGCCTTTTGCAGGTGGGTGCCTGCGTGCTGGTATGAGTCTGCGCCAATACATGTTGTAAGAATTTTTCTTAATAATAAAGATTGAAGACTGAGACAACGGCAGTGGTGGTTTTCTCCCAAATTGGGTTTCCACCTAAAAATCCTGGTGTTCATGTGTGATTGTTTGTGTGTGATGATTACTCTATTATTTCTGCTCCTGTCTACTATTTGCTGAACATCTGATAAATGAGTAATGAAATGATTTAAGTCATGAATTAAATGCATAATTAATTCACTAGATATACGCGAGTTCTGTAAAGGATATCCGCGTATATACGCGAGTTGAATTCAGGAAAGTAGCGTATGGGTTTTTAAGAAGGAAATATTAAAGTTTTATTGTCTGCACTAAATAATGATTCACCCCCCCTCTCAGTATTTTTCCCAACAGAGAATGAAGAACAATCCTTCAAGGGGCCTCTCAAGAAGGAGAAGGAATCCTAAACAGGAATTCCCCAGAAATTCTTGCTAAGCAGCAAAGAATGCTCAATTGTCTGCATAAACAATGAAATCAATAATCCATCACATGAGAAACAATGGTTGCCTTGCTCTCCTTTTATACAATGAAAGCTTTCTCTCCATGGGCCCCATCCATTAGGGTTTCCTCCACTAATTATCCTCTTCCTCATTCACACTGTGCTGTCTTCTAAGGTAAGCCACTCCTCCTATGGCAGCATTATTAACTTGGTCAAACATGACCTTGTCTTCATGCATTTTCCCCTTTTCACACTTGGGGGTGAAAAATAAAGCTATTCTAATGATCACTTCCACATTATGAGGGATTTTATTCATGTTTTCCATAAGCATGGGCCTCCTTACCCATTTATTTAGTTGCTAGGTGATAAAATAAAAACTTTAATGTTCCATTTAGCTATGGGCTAAAATGGGAACATTACATTCCTCCCCTCCCAAATGTTGCTTGTGCTCAAGCAACTACAAGGATAGAACTGGAAGAACCTCCACTTAAGGCATGGAGTCTGAAATGTGTTGAGGAACATCTTCCTCAAGTGGATCCTCCATCCCCAAGCAATCATCCATACAAATTGAGTCACCTCCCAACATGGCAAATCTTGAAAATCATCTTCCACCTTTGGCTCCTGCAATATAGGTGGGCTGAAAATCTGATCTTGGTAGACAAAATAGTCTACCCCACACTGTCCTCCTCTCCACTTAGGATAAGTGTAGAGTATATGCTGATATTGGGCTGCAATAATGTTCCCCTCAAATGGAAAACTGAAGACTAGACCTCCAAGGATCCCTTCTCTAGCGTTATGAAACATGCTATCCCAATCCATCTCATATGTGATGAATTGGAAGTCATCATCATATGGCATCCAATCAAGCATATGGCCCACCTCAAATGGAAACAAGTGTTTTGCTGTAGTGGCCACATGTCCTCTCATGCTCCCATTAGAACATGCAATGTAAATAATGTGGGAGATCTCTCCCCCAAGGGACACATCCAACCAATGTTCCATTCCTCCAATCATGCTCTCATCAAATACAAAGACAACAAAAAAATAATGAACCATAATGAAAACCATGCTTGCTGTCATGTGTGGCAAGGGAGAAGGACAATGGTCCCTCAATTGTAACCAATACAGTTTGACCCTCAACTGCGAAAGAGTATGACAAAAAATGTGGCCTCTCAACCAATTTCTTGCTGTCCTACTCTCCTCAAATGTATGGAGAAAGTGCATGATTTATGGTGCAAGGTGAGCATGTCCTTCAAAATACATTTCCTCCCCAAGTCCTCCCAGGGAGTGGTCACCAATAGTGATCATGGCCTCAAGTAGACCATGGGGTCTAGAAGAAAGAATGCTCCTCCTTGGAGCAACATCCTATAAAAATATGGTAAAGGGATGAATATACAAATCATCATGCAAACAAACAATACCCTTACCATAAGTGTTGTGTATGCAAATGGAGTGGCTCAAGAATGAGTCTCCCCTCATCCTCAAAGAGAAAAGAGGTGACTGTGCTAACTCCTCTTAAGATTTATGTATCTCCTCCATATGCACATGATCTATGCATCTCCTCATATGCTAATTTTTCAATATCATGCAAGCAAGATGATCCTGGGAATACTCCACCATCAACTTGGAGCTCCAACATGGATCTATCCTCCATAGTGACAGAGTTGATGATTCCTCATGAAGGATATCTATCACATGGTCATCTCCTTCTTTGACATATCCTATGCCAAAGATGCAAGTTGGAAGGCTGCTATCCTTCCCCTGCTGCTTCTGCCATAGCGCAGAATATGAAATGAGAGTGGGTACAAAGGATGTTGAGAGAGGGTGTCTCTCATCCCTGAGTATACCCAAGTCTATCAGTGCTGTAATGATGTCTCCCAATGTCTCCACCCTCCTGAAGTCAGTGAGTGGTGCCTCAATATGTGAAGAATCTCTCATCATCTGTTGATCTAGTGGTCTCCCTAGAAAAATGTCTTCATGTAGTGAGACATCATCACCAAGAGGTGACTACAAATATGAATGAAAAATCCTGTCCATACTTCCACTGCACAATCCAATCACCTTCTTAGGTGCATCAAACTCATAAGATAGACAGGGATGTGTGCTCCTCTTCACATCATGATGGTCATAAGATAGACAGGGATGTGTGCTCCTCCTGATGTCTCCATGGTTCCACACCTTCTCAACAATGACACATGTAACACATGAGTTGTGCCTTGATCTCCATGCTTGAGATCCTGGGGACTTACTTGAAATGACGCAAAAATTTCTCTACCTGGAGCAAGAGATCCTCCTTCCTCTGCATGAGGCACTAGATAATATCTAGGTGGCACAACACTGTTTCCCTTAGCTTCCTCAATATAGATGGGCAACCCTCCGACAATGTTGCTGCAAATATGGAATTTCTCCCAAGGTGGAAGCAATTCATGATCATCAAAAGCCAAGGAGTATCTCCTTTGCACCATGATAGTTCCATCTCATACTCCTACAACATTATATAAGAAATGAGAGAAAATCTTCCCTTGCTCTCCAAATAATGACCCCAACAACAAATGTCTTTGCTGCTTCCCCATGCTCTCATCATGCAAGATATGTGATGAAGACATAGTGAATGACATAAGTGTTGCATCATCACTATGCACCCATACTCTTTGCTGCTCCATGATGCCAGCATCCTACCACATCTTATCCATCCTCATACCCTTGGAAAGAGATTATGCCAAATGATGGCCAAACTCCTTCAAGAGTAACCAGTGCAGCCAAGCCTCCTGCTGCCCGGTATCATAAATCTGCAAGTAGCTTACCAACTTCTTGCTCACCATCCACATCCACTCAATTAACTGTGGATGTATCCTTCCATCCTTCATCTTGGTACTCCTCCCATGAGGACTACCATCATCCCAAGTCAAACTCCTGCATTTCATGGGACCTTGAAATGAAAACTTCCCGAGGATCAATTTGACCCTACGAGGATCCAAATAGGTGGTAGGAAAAAACCTCCCATCATGAGGTGCATGGCTAAAGGAATGTCCAATGCAGTCATGAGATATGTTATGCATCTGAAGATGTCCCCCATCTACTATCTATTCTTGGGAGAAGGGAAGTACCTCCTCAAACCGATGAAGAATCTTGCACTCCATGATGTGTGGAAGTGCACCTCTACTGAAATTTCTCCGGGAGATCTCCTCCTCATGCATGTCCTTCCAATACCTAAGAGGTCCTGGATATGCTGCTAGTAGAAGTATCTCTTTGAGCTGTGGCCTGCTCATTGAGAGAGTGTCATCTAGAGAGGAGAAATAGTTTCTTATCTCTATATGTCTACTCCTTCTTACTGCTTTCTTCATGGCTTCCTGAATGAAGCTGCTCTTTGAATGCTCACATGAGGAATGATTCCTCCGTCCTCCATCGTTTCTCAGCGCAGTGCTATTATACTGCTCTAGATCAACTGCATGCAATGATATATACCCATCCAAAGTGTTTGCTGAAATGACAAGAGATGGATATTCAATCATACCTTGTGAAAATTGGAAGCTCCTTGCAATGCTGCAAGAGTTTCCTCCTCATAAGTGTTGGCCTCCCAAACTGTTGAATATGAACGCTGCTCCTCCATGGTCTCAACAATGCTGGTACATGCCTCAGTAACTAGTGGTGAGGGCTCCTCCCTCCTTTTTCCAAACCTCCCGATCAATCTTTGAGAAAACCCAACAAGAGTAGAAACCCTTGTATGGCTTAGATGGCTGATCCACCAATTCTCTGCTTCACCTCCAAGGTGCAGCGCTGCAATTTCTACAGCCTCTTTGTCTACTATAGGATGTAGCAGGAAGAAAGCCTCTAGTTTCTTCACCCAAACCTCTGCTGCACATGTGAGATATCCATCAAATGTTGACAATAGAAATCTATTGCCTGTCATCATCCTGAAGCTGCGGGGTCTTCTTTCTTCTTTCTGCTGAATAAATTGTGGCAAAGCTAGAGCTCTAGGGTTTTCCCAGCATTCAGCAAGATACTCACTTAGAATTTTGAATTCCAAGTGTTCTTCATGCTTCTGGCCTTCTTTTCTGTGAGAATAGGAAGTGCATGGTCCTTCCATTTCTCCTTCTTAATTCTTCTCAACCTCCTTAGAGAGGTTCTCTCTAGATCTGAAGATAGATGAGAGTAAACTCATATTTTTCATCATATTGATCTTCTTTGGCTTAGACTCATAGGTTGAGCCATAGATCATGCTTTGATACCACTGTAATGTTCCAAATTTGGAACAACTACACTATTGGGAATATCTCAAGATATTACCAATGGGGAGCTCAGCAAATCATAAACATGAGCCTGATAATAGCAGTGAATGCATTAAAAGAAAAATGATGGAAGATGTACATAAAAATTACATTGGATTATAGCAGCAATAATTTATACAATATCTTGAGGAAAATGATCTCTCAAGTTAGGCAATGTAGCCTCAATGAAACATATACATGAAATATGGAGAAATAATGCTATACAAGAGAAGCCCTGGCTATGACTGTGCAATCCATGAGGCATAAATGTTGCAAATAATGTCAATATATGGATACAAAAATATGTGGCTCAAATAAAGAAGGGGGAGCAAGATCTCAACCCCTGGAAACATAAAATACACAATCCTTGAAAGGATTGGCTGGAATAAGTACAAAATGGCAAATCTACAGAAATGCCGGAGTTGTTGGGCAACAGCTGCAACTCGAAATTAGAAATGGATGTAGATGGATGATGATGATGCAATATATGGCTGAATTACATCCAAAGGATCTCTAGAGTGAAAGGCTGATCCTTTCATCTAATATCTCACCCTACAAACTTGTGGAGCAAGTCTCCACTGCAAACACACTAAAAAATAACGCAGTCTAGAGAAGGGACTGCGCTGTTGGTGAAGAGAAATGCTTGGCCTGATGCCAATGATCTGCAATATGCTTCGAGATCTCCCTCACTAACCTCCTAGAGGAATAGAAGCTCCCTCCTCTGACATATGAGCTAAGGAAATGGTGTATGGTGTCATCCACTGCAACACCCCAACAACATTGCGTTATACTTAAGCAGAAATAATGCAGTATCTCAAAGGAGAAGCTTTGGCGTTGAGCCAAGAGATATGGAGAATGAAGAAAAATCCTTTAAGAGGCCTCTCAAGAAGGAGAAGGAATCCTAAACAATAATTCCCCGACAATTATTGCTAAGCAACAAAGAATGCTCAATTGTCTGCATAGACAATGAAATCAATAATCCATAACATGAGAAACAATGGTTTCCTTGCTCTCCTTTTATACAATGAAAGCTTTCTCTCCATGGGCCCCATCTATTAGGGTTTCCTCCACCAATAATCCTCTTCCTCATTCACATTGCGCTATCTTCTAAAGTAAGCCACTCCTCCTATGGCAGCGCTGTTGACTTGGTCAAACATGACCTTGTCTTCATGCATTTTCCCCTTTTCACACTTGGGGGTGAAAAATGAAGCTATTCTAACGATCCCTTCCACATTATGAGGGATTTTATTCATGTTTTCCATAAGCATGGGCCTCCTTACCCATTTATTTAGCTGCTAGGTGATAAAATAAAAACTTTAATGTTCCATTTAGCTATGGGCTAAAATGGGAACATTACATCTAATGAGATTTATTACTCCCTATTAAACATTGAGGATAATTATTATTTCATTTCAATTAGGCAGTCATAACCATAATCTCTTGAGCTTGTCTTCATAAATATATCAAATACTAATTCTTCATGGAGATCTTCAAAATTTAGCTGCATGGCTCCTCCTTTACTTTGCATCTCATGATACTAAGATTCTTCCTTTATGGAGCCATCCCTTTCCTTTAATCTTGTGAGAAGGTTCAAGTCATCAACCTTTTATATCACTTTCCTCTAGTCAACATTAATAAAGGAATTATATTGAGCATACCAGAGTAGAGCTAATCATAGCTCCCTATAAACATGAAAGTGATCTTCATTTTAGTTGAAACATAAAAATCAAGTTATCTTCTTGTATTGATACCTTACAATCCCAAGATGATGTAGACATATTGACTATATAATCCTCCAAGGATTACCAAATTTATTCACTCAATCCATGAATTCATTGGATTGAGTCCAAAACAAACATATGTAGATACATTTCCCTAAACTGCCATTTCTTGTAACATTCTTCCAAGCAACAAAACTATGAACCAACTAGATAACTAATACCAAAATATTAATATCATATATACCTAATCATGATGGAATTTCATCAAAATATCAAAATTTTCATACTTGTTTCTTTTGAGATCAACATCCTTTCGTATGGTCCATCTCCATATTGTACATGAATCCTTTTCCATGCATTCACTTTTAATCAAGGTACCCATGGAACAAAATAATAAAAAATCTACAATATTTCCTTGGAGTTGTCATTATCAACTATTTTTCTTTCTTTAAGGGACCATACTTGATGTTGATCAATATCATCATGTTCAAGCCATCCTATCTTGCAGGATAGTCTTGGTATTTAGCCATTCCAAAATATGCCCAACTTCTTCTTCCAAGCATCGAATAACCACATGGAAGACTTACTGAGCATATTATTATAATCAACTCTTTCTTCAAGATTCTTGTAGATATGAACTCTACCTTCTAGATAAGTTTTACTTAAGAAAATTCATGTATTTTCTTTCTTACAACCATCTCACCATCCTTTCTTCGAGTGAGCTTGCTTCCATCTTATTGAAGATAAGCTTTCCTTTCTTAAGAATAAAAATACTTCAATTCAATTTTTCAAACCGTGATTCGACCATATCCATGTCTTCATCCT
Organism: Pinus albicaulis; assembly: GCA_034641835.2. NCBI lineage: Eukaryota > Viridiplantae > Streptophyta > Pinopsida > Pinales > Pinaceae > Pinus > Pinus albicaulis. The sequence goes on along the minus strand of CM076578.1, from coordinate 1,352,821,006 downwards.
TCAAGACTATTGTTTCCAACTAGATGGAATACATACTAGTCATGTCGTAATGCTTATTAAAAGAACCTTCCTAAATGATGGTTTTTATTGGAGGATCTTTATGATCCTTCTTTTCAAGATGGCTACCTCTAAGATTATGTTAGAAATACTTGGATGAACTAGAATGTCTAATATGCTCCCAATCTTCTCATTCTTATAAGCTAGATGAATCCTTTTAAGGAAATTATATCATGTAGATTATAATTCTTCTAATATCATATGATTATTTATATGATGCCATACTTTACAAAAAATAAGACTCTTCTATAGAATGAAATGGTGAGTTCTACTCTACTTTTTACTTTCTAATAAAAAAAAAAAGAGATTGCAAATGAACCTGATAGAGATGGAGCTTCCTTCAATAGTAAAGATCCTTGGGATATTATCCTTTCAACTTCTTCTTAGGTTCTCCCTTTTCTTCAATATGTGAGCTTCACTCCTTTCCATCATTTTGTTTTTTTTCTTGTTTGGAAAACCCTCTTAATTTCCATACTCATTACATCTAGATCATTGTATCTTAGACATATCTTATTTTTCTTTGGAATTTCCACACTCCCCTTTCTTCCTATTCTTGGATTTTACAAGAAAGGCTTGAGACTCCTCATTTGATTCAGTGTCATCCTTTGCCTTCAATCTCATTTCTTCCAAGATACATTGAGCACATAGTTCATCAAAAGGAGGAGAATCCTTTCTTGAGTAGACACTAGTTCAAAAACTATTCCATTCCACTGGTAAAGCATTTAGTACACAATTGTTTATCTCTGAATCAAAGATGAATTCTCCAAGCCCTTGCAACTGGTCCCTTAGTTGTGAAATATTCATAAGATATGTGGCCATATCTTCATTCTTTGATATCCTTGTTCTATATAGTTTATTTTTCAAGGATATTTTTTGATGTGATGTACTTCTAGAGTACAATTTCACCAACTTAATATACATAGATTTAGATGTACTCAAATTACCAACAAAGGTAATGATATGATCCTTTATAGATTCTATAATAATCCTCATGCTCTCACTTCCCCCTTCTTGTACTTTGCTAATTCTTGAGTCTTTTTCTTGTCTGGTAAAATAATGTCATTAAGAACATATTCCATGAATTCATTTTTTGTTAGGGCCAAATAAATCCTCTTCTTCCATGCTAGCATGTTGCTTTCCTTGTATAATGTAGAAATTTTATTTGTATATTGAGACATATAAGACAATATGATACTTACTTGTCAACCAAGTGTCCTTCTTCTTTATGCCTTGAACTATCTTGATGCTTTTAAGGCCTTTAAATATATTTAAAATATGTTTTTCAACAAATAACCTTCAAGAGAGATAGTATCATTCTTTTTTTCAATGATAGCTTGGGCCTTATTAAGATGATTGTAATGCCCTCCTTCCACATTTACCCAAGATAGCCAGTCCACCAGGGTAAAATTGTGATGAAGAGTTACTATGATATGATTAAACTCTCCAAGTGTAGTTAAGGAAGTGGAATCAACAAAACAAAACCAAACTGACCTTCCTTAGGAGCTACAAGACCCTAGGGGCTAACCAACCACTCTAGGAGCCCTACCCTTGAGTTAAACTACTCTTTGAATAAGCTAGACCCCTATTCGGTCCAATGAAGGGCCCTCCATGCGATTATAACCCTCCAATCATTCCCATAACAAGGGAATCCATGCAACTGGAGAATTTTTTTAAGAAATTCTATGTTCGCGACCCCAAATTCCGAGCCACTTTTTCAGGGCTAGGACTCAAGCCTCTGCCCAAAAATTGATGAGATTTTCATAAATGATAAATAAAAAGAAGAAATGAGCTATAATTCAAAAAATGAACAAGTACCTGACCTGACTCATCCTAACCATGACAATCATTTTTCTAAACACATCATAAACATGTAATGTACAAGTCATATAAACACATCTGCACATAAGAAATTCATAATTATCTGAGATTCGTTAAGAAGGCTTGATGCCCTCTCCTAATAGTTGCAAAATCATTTGTTAGGTCTTGCATTCATTAAATATTCATTTACTAATAAAAACATGATGAGATCCATAACTAGAATCTAGTATAAATCCATTCTTATAACCATCATATAACTAGTAGAATAACAATGATAGAAGAAACAATAAGATCACACAATAACAAGTACATTTACCCATAAAATACAAAAGGAAAAGAGATATTATTAACATATGCAAAAGAAAACCAAGTCAGGACTTCCTTGTACCACCTGATCATAGATTGGGCTGAACCAAATCTCTCTTTCAGCTAGTCATTCCTATGCCATATTCCAAGCATGGATGCATGATCTCATAGAATAAACCAAGAAAGAAAAACTAGGGCTTCCAAAGGCAAAACACCTCAATGCTCAACCAATGATTCAATCTCATGGTCATACATCTCTAACCATCACCAGATCGATCTCCATCCAAGATGTATAGGGCTCCAAAGCGTTTGTTCCAACCTGACTTCTAGGAGTAGTAACTCAACCCACAATTGATGTTGTGCTCCAAAGTGTTTGTCCAACTAAGGCTTCCAATACTAGTAAATCAACCCACTAAAGGCTTCAGATCGTTTGTACAACCAAGGCTTCCAAGAATAGTAACTCAACCCAAGCTATTACAGGGCTTCCAGAGCGTTTTTCCAACCAAGGATCTAGAAACTAGTAACTCGACCCACAACCATACATCACATGAGCACCAATCAGAAAAGAAATGGGAAAAACCAAAACACCATGGCTATCCGAGAAATGGAAAGGTTAGGCAAAACCACTGTCAATCCAGGAAATCCTCCATGCAAATGACATATCATAACGAAACAACCACATGCATATGCCATGCATGTCAAAACTAGTAAGGAAATCAAACATGATACTCAATACCTGCAACGAAATTTTTTTGTAGCTGTTGATCCCATTGTTCTCTTGCGCTATCCATATTTTCCTTTCCTTCTTGCTAAAAATCCAAAGTATTCCCAAAATCCTCCAAGAGTGCTAAAAAAAAACTCTAAATGTGCAAGAGTATAAGAGAAATAATAGATGATAGCTCCAAGCTAAAACTGACAAAAAGCTATGAGCTAATCCTCAGAAGAACTTTTATCATCGAGGCCTCTAATTAATTTATTTTCCATTATTTACCTTCATTTTCCTCCTCACATGCAACCTGTGACCTTTCACCTTCCTTTTATCCTATTTTCCATGATTTTCATAAATAAAATTCCAATAAATGCCACTTTACCATTGCCATTGTCTTTGCCAATTTCCATAGCCATTAATTAATCACAAGTTATCCCTGTCACTATGTTTTTTCCCAACATTCAATTTGGAATACATGTCCCTTGACCTTTGTTATTATTTCCTTTATTAAATTTATTACATGGATTTTTAACTTGGGGTTATTACAGACCCCTCCCCCTTAGGGGAACACCGTCCTTAGTGTTGAACCCCAAATTTTTCTCTTTTTGACAACCTTCCTACACTCCATCCTCCTCATTTTTTACTCTAACTCTAATTGAGCATCAATTTACAAGGTTCATGGAAATAACATGTATTAACCATATTTTGTTTCATAAGTGTCATTTATTATTATTATTTAACTCAATATTTACATGAGCTACTCAATTACAACGATTCTGCAGCTAATGATTGATTCCGTAGCATAGTTTAAGGTTCGATGGGTTCCGAAGCTCCAACCAAAGACTAAGACATATGGGCAGGTGTAAAATAGCTGACATAACGATTTATACCTATATTCATGACCCAAATCGATGATAAGAGTATCATAATAGCCTAGTCAATGAAAAATTCAACCAATGAAGAAGGAAAACTAGGCGAGCGAGAAATTAATGAACGCAAATATTTAGCCTCATGATTTGCTTCCCTGATAGAAAATCATGAGGAAATAATGTTATATTATTAATTTATGTTATTTTTGGGTGTTTTCAAGTAAGATAAAATTGTAATTATCTAAAAAAAAGTTATTCATAGAGGTTATAAGCTATTTTACCTCTCGGCATGACAAACACAGACCTGAATATTATTTGAAAACTTTGTTTTGAAATTATAAACTCCGTTTCGTTTAATGCTCTTTTTTTACGTTATATGAATGTGTATATAATCGTGTGAAGAAATCATGCTATTACCTAAATCTTGCAGGAGGGCCCCCTTGAGTTTTAAGGTTTTATCATTTTTAATTAACATTTTAATTCTGCATTTTATACAATGTTTAACTAGTCCATCTAACTGATCAATTTTGATTTTGAATGAATGTTACGGATTGAGTTTAAAGCAGGTTTGTTTAAAAATTTTGTTGTAGGATGAATGAGTGAAGTCAAGATATCTTATGCACATGAACAATAGTATGATAGAATGTGGATTGATTTAGGATTTGTAGTATAGTTTGAGTTACATTTGAGTGAAGAATATTTCAATTTCCAATTAGTGTGAATATAGAGTCAAATTCTCTTTTTCTGTAAGAGTGATAAAGATTTAATTTCATTATTTGAAGCACGTGTGATATTTATTTTTGCAAGTGTGATATTTGGTTTGAACAAGTGTGATAATTTTAGTATCATTTTGAAAATATTTCTTTTAAGAAAGTGTGATAAGCTTAGTTTCATTTCTGTTAAGTAGTGGCATATTTACTTTCATGTAAGAGTGATAGTTATTAAGAAAACATGTGCATAAAAATATCTCAATTTAATCTAGGAATCACATGAATAATAAGGAATTATAACACATACAATGTGTTAGCCTCCACAATGTCCCAAGGATGATGAAAGGATGTCGACAGAGGTAACCTCAAACCAAGATTTCAATTTGGTAGCTAGACCTACCAAACCAGAGAGGTATCTCTCTATGAGATCACAAATAAAGGGTTTGAATGGATGAGGAGTAGATTTTAGGCTAGTTAGGTCAGCTCTAGGGTTTTGAAAAATTGATATTTTTAATGCTGAATTATGGATGAAAACCATGTAGCTAGGTCAAATATATCAAAGCGTTACAACTGCGAATATATAAAGGAGTAAGGTAGGAATGTCTTAGTGATGTGTTTAGGGTTTTTTCAGTGTAGTGTAGGGTTTGAAAGAGTGGAGAGGATCTTGTTGAGCATGCATCATGAATTCATTAAAACTAAAGGAAATACACATGAAATGATGTTCCAAAAAAAAACAGAGTTATAAAGAATTATGCTTATCAAACTTTTAGGAAGATCATTGAGGAAAGCAAGGCATGGAAAAAAAACATATATATCATTTATAAAAGAATATAACAGAGAAAATACAACATAAAAAACTTAATGCACATGAATTATTAGATAATAGCTGCAAAGGTTCCTCTGAATTTCTGAATAAAAGATGAAGCACAAGCTACAATGGTCTCAAACCTTTAATATCCAACCATAAAAATGACTAAGAAATGCATAAATATAGGAAAAAAACCATTTCCCCTCTCTTAGGGGTTGAATCCTAGTGTTGAAGAACTGATCACATGATTCCCTCACCTAAAACCTGAAGACTAGGGAGGTTAAAAAGCCTCTCCTCAAGATACAAAAACTAATACATTTGACCATAAAAGATATTTACAACCATGTATCCACCTAAATTTTACTCTATCCAACATAATTATAGATCATTACATCATCAAAAATGACAAATTACATCTGTGGAGGTTGAATTTGGACCAAGTCAACAGAGAAAATTGACCATTAGGAAAAAACGCAGCGAATTCAGGAAAAAAAGTAGCGTGCCAGGAGAAAACACAACAAAATTGTGAAAAGTAATGTTTGGAGGCCTTCTCGAGGTCCAAATCCTGATCTGAAACTTGATGGAGATATCTCTTCCCGTTGGCTACAAGATAGAGTCCTCAAGCACTGAAAATGATTGTTTCTATCCCCTCAAAAATTCATTCTCCCACAAGAACTCTAGAAACACAATGTGCTGTTCAAAAAGAGGGCATAAAGGTGGTTTTTGAGTGGTTTTTGGGCCTTTGCACCCGCCAGATATTACTAAAACCCCGCTCTCAGGGGCTAGATGTGATGTAAAACTCATAAGAAATCCAAAAAGTTAATTTTTTTTTTTTTTTTTTTCATTTGGTGGCTCCCATCAAAAGCACAACGTGGGCCATGCTGCATTTTTTACCCTATGACTATGTCAAAAACAGTGAAAAATTCCAAAAATTTCAAAAATATCCAAAAAATCTCAAAATTTGCTCAAAATTTCACCAGAACTTGATCCATGATGAACTGAGATGGAATGCTAAGCTACGAGGGAAGCAATAGCTATCAAATCCAAATTTCCCTTCTCCTCTTCCTCCATTAGGGTTTCTTTAAGTTTTGCCTTCAATTCTCTGATTTTTTCTTGAGACACTTGATTTCTCTTGTACTAGTGCATGGCCATGTGTCTATGAATGTTATTGTCCTTGTTGGCCCTCTTCAGGAGCTTTTCCAAATTTCCATTGACCCTATCTAGCCAATACTCCCTCTTTTGTTCAATTTTTCTCAAGATGAGCTCATCCGCTGTCATGTGTGTTTTTGGTGGAGATGCTTCTCTTTGTTGCTGCAGTGCCATTTTTAGGCCTCTAGTTTTTGGCTTCTTCTTTCTAACCTATTCTTCATGTTCATCAGAATCATCAATGTCCACTACTTCTTTTCCCTTTACATCCTCCTTGCTAGTATCAACCTTATGTCTATTCAAGAGTAGTTGGTTTACCTTCAATTAAATGTTCTACAACTCAATAAATGAAATCATGAAGTTGGCCCTGGAAAAGCTATCCTTAAGCTCTCTGATCTCAGAATCTTTCTCAATGATAACCTAATTTTCTGATTTGTGCTCTTCATCCACCTACAAATCTGTCATGTCAGTATCAAGATGGATAGGCCCCTCATGTTGTGGTGATGATCTCTGTCTTTCCGATGTAGACTTGGCCCCTTCCACAATGTTTGGATAAAACACAAGCCTCCTACCTCTCTGATATGTCTGAGTCACCTCAGCCCTAGGTCTCCTCTTGAATGAAACTCTGCTAGTTGAGCCAATCTCTCTTTGTTTGGATGGTGCTAAAGGTGTGGCTGATGATGTACCTTGGCTAGTTGACTGACTAGAAGGAGGCAAAAACACATTCAACTGAATGAAGGTCTTGCAAGTGATATTATTCTCTGCAAGCTAGTGCACAATAAATTATTTTGATGAGGGCATGGTGAAATAGGCTGGCTTGATTGTGACTCTGTCTATGCTGCACCTTTTTTTCCATTTTTACCAAAGTCTTGTAGAGGTAGTAGGATAGATTAAGTGGTTTTACCCATGTGAAGTGCATGAGAAATCTAACATGGTACTTATAAAATCTAGAAAATCTTCCCTCACATGTAAAATACTTCATAATGAACCTCATCAATGGAGCAAACCTATCCAACAAATTACCAAAAGGAAACACTTTTTTAATGGCATATTTGTAGTGACCTTTGATTAATGATTTGTAGTTTTGCACATCCAAGTCTAGGCTCTTAAACCATTTTTCACCACTGTTAGGTATCCATGTAACTGTAGCTATGGATTTAGTTAAGATTTTGAAGCTCACCCCTGCAATTATGACCTTATCTCTTTTAATATTAGTGGCAAACAAACTTGTGATCTTGGTATGGTATTTGACTGTTTGAACTTGCTCAAAAAATCTCATATACTGAACATTCTGAAAGAATTTCTTGGAAAGTGGAGAGGACATGATCTCATATGATTTGAGTGTTTCATAACTTTACATATGGACTCCCTTGTTATAGGGTTTCTTTTCTCCTTCCATGTTTCACAATTTTCAAGGTAAAACCCTAGTGGGAAAAACAAGGGTAGTGAGTGATGGGAAGGGATGAAGGGTTTAGGCAAGGAATATGAGGATGGGAAAATTTATGGAAGTAAGTAGGGGTTCTAGGGAGCTATGGGAAATGGAGGTGGATGAAATAGGTATATGGAATGGGATAGGGAAATTTAACACAATCCAAACCCTAGAATCTGCCCAAAACACGACGTGGAGGTAAGGTTTGGTGTTTGGAGCTTGGGAAATGCGATTAGGGGAATGAAAAGGCTACAAGAGTTGTATTTGAGTGTGAGTGAGGGTATAGTATGCTAGGGATAGGGATTTACATCTTGCAAATGTGAAAACAAGTGCTCACCCACAAAAACACAGTGTGGGAGAAAAATGGAGGACTGCACAACAAAAAATAGGAAAGAAACTGATAAAAGGAATTCCAAGCGTTAAAATTAATTGTAGAACACTGATGGAAACTTTAAATGCCCTAGAGAATCCTTGGAAGCTTGAGTTTTTACCGAAAGAGGGAAAATGCAGCGTAGGAGAGAAAACACAGCGTGCAGTGTGGCAGCTCCAAAACGCAACATGGCACCTTGAAACTACTTCTCTGGAGTGTTCTTGGATGCTGAGAGTGTTGAGGTTGTCTTGGTAGGTGAGTGGGAGCTTTTTATCAATGGAATTAATGAGAGAAATACGTTTGATGGTCCTTTATAGCTTTTTGGAGTCCTTTTCTTCTTTGCGGTGTGGCGGCCCACCAAGTGCTTTTCACTTATGCTTTAGAAAACTATGCATCTTTGAACTTTAGGAACTTATTACATAATAATTGAATAAAATTACATATGTAACAAAATTTATTGAGCAAATCCCTATTACTAATCCTTCATTTTCCGGTTTTATTAATGAAATGATTGATTTTTGTGACTTCAACCCTAATGACCTAATGGTGACACTGAGCTGATTGAGGCTCATGGTGACCTGACTGAGATGAAACTGATGATTTTGTAATGATGACTCATCCCACTGAGAGATGGCAGTGAAAAACACATTTTTTTTTGAATGGAGTAGTAATAGACCTAAACACCACTAGCTAGTGACCAATTTTTTATTTGAAGACCTACTAAAACCATAAAAATTTGACTCGAAACCCTAAAAAGTTTTTTGAAAGAGCCTATTTGATCATTGGTGACATGCATAACTGACTGACACTAACATTGGCTCTAACTGGGGATGGCATCTCCTTGAATGTGTGAAGAACACCATATACCAAGTATCCTAATCCATTGGGAATGGAGTCAAAATCAAAAGACTCGACTCGTAATAGAAAACCAACTGAAAAAATGAACTGAATATGACTGAAACAAAAAATTAATATACTTAGAAATCAGAAACCAATCACAAAACTTTATGGCCTTCACTTCAAGCTCCAATATTCGATGATTAACTCCTTCACACTTCAGCATAAAAGTAAAATGATATATACAATGGTAGTGAGAAATCTCATAAACATGATCAAAATAAGTAGTGCTTGATAAGTCTATCATTGACTGGTCCTCCTCTTGAATCTTGCTCATTCATTTCCTCCAAAAAGTAAGAATGCTTTCTTATTGAAGATGAAATCTCAGCCCTTTCCATAAATTTTTGAACTTACCATGCTTCCCTTTACCTTTATTTCGAGCATCCCAATGAAGGACCACATCACCTATGCTAAAATCATCTACCTTTGTGTTGCGATCATACACTTTCTTGATTATTTCTTGAAGCTTGGAAGTGTTTTGAAACACCTCCTCCTTGGTGTTAGGGTCCTATATTTCATAGGATCTCAAGGTGAATGAGTTTATTCTATTTGTCAAATTTACTTTGTAAAATGATTTCCAATCTGCAAATAACTTTCAAAATAAAAAAGGGAGATAACATATGTAATATTCCTAAATTAGCATGCAGCTAATTGGAATATTAATTTTTCTCTAAAACTATAGTTAGATGAATAAATGGGTAAGGAGGCCCATAAAATTTTCTAGCAGCAATAAAATCCCTCTTAACGTGAAAAGGGATCATGAAAATAATTGGATCTAGCACCCTCATGTGTGAACAAGGGTCAATGCATGTGGACAAAGTCAAGTTTGACCAAGTCAACATCACTAGTATGGGAGGAGTGGATCGTCAATAAAGACAAATCAATATGAATGTGGATTAGTTTAGGCAAATATATGAGAGCTGGATTGAAGGCCCTTAGGTGTGAAAAGGGCTGGAGCAGGCTGAAGAGGTCAACCTTGACCAAATCAAACAACACTGTTATGGAGGAGTGGCTTTAATGATGCGACAATGCAGTTTTGGAGGGAGATTGATTGTGAGATGGTGGAAACCATAATGAGTGGGCCCCAAGGTGAGAAGGCTCACATTTTTTTATAGGGAAGAGGATGGCAGCCATATGGGGTTAGCTTATGAATCATATTTTGATATGTCTGTTTAGACTTTTTCTCTCTTCAGCTGTTTAGCTAAGATTGCTACTGCTGTTTAACACGCGGGTTTCCTATTTAGGAAATTATATCTCTTTCCTTGAGAGGCCTCTTGGGAGAGTCCTAATATATCATTCCACACATTTGACATTCTGTCCAAGCTTCAGTCTTTAGCTACAACGCAATTTCTGCAGAATATTGTGTTGTGTTGCAGGGTGTTGCAGTGGAGGGTTGAGAAACCCAATTTCTGAGCTAGTTTTTCATAGGAGGGAGGATTACTTCTCTTGGGAGATAATTTTGGAGAGTTTTTGAGCTCATTTCAGATATTTGGTAGTAGGCCAATCTATTTCCATCAACTACATCATAATTTCAGTCAGGAATTGCGTTATTTTGGAGGGAAGCTTCAGTGAGGGATCTTGTGGCTCTGTTTGAGTGTTTTCTTGTGATTGAAGGGATCAACCCTTCATTGGAGGAGAACTTGGAGTGGATCTACATCAGATCTAAATTATATCAGCCTCCTATCTTCATGTGCTTCAACTTGCAATGATCCTTCAGTCCTTGGGTTGTAGACCACCATTTGTATTGGGTGTATTCCTAGAAACCCTTCACGGGTTCTCTTGGATTTGTATAAAGGAGACTAGATCTCAGATTTTGAGCAATATTGTTTAATATATGGGAAAATATATTTGTCTCTATAATTTTTGAGTATAAACCCTCATTATACTATGCTGTCTCTTTATGCAGTAAATTTATGTTGCAGTAGTTTTGGGGTTTCAGTGTTTTTGAGCCATACTAGGTGTGGGAGGCTTGTTTACCTCACCTAATATGATTTGTTTCCATTCTCCTCTTGGATTTAGGTGTTATGATGTCAGATATAATGGATCCAAGGGCTTAATTTTATTTTTATAGCATATATTTATGAAAATGCGTTATTTATGCATGTATTGCCGATTTTTCCCATTTTGGGATATTATAGTGGTATCAGAGCTCTAATATTGGTTTAGCCTATGTGCTACAACCATTATGCTATAAGAAGTAGAAGAGATCTAAAATGGTGGAAGGAATGAGCTTGGTCTCATCACTTTTCAGATATATGAAGAACCTCTTCAAGGAGGTTAAGAAAATGAAAGTGAAGATATGCAATGAAACTTCTAGAGGGTTTCAAGAAGAGGAAGGACCATGTACTTCCTATTCTCAGAATAAAGAACCAATGTTGCAGAGAGCTCCAAAGAATTACATCTTGCCCTTTCCTTTTGAGGAAGAAGACAAGAGGCATGGAGATGGAGGGCACTTGGAACATGAGATCCTGAGTGGATACCTTGCAGAATACAAGTCTCAGCTTAGAGCTTTCAAGGAGACTTTAACTCTTCCTTAGTTTATTCAACTTGAAGAAGAAAGAAGGCCTTGTAGCAATAGGAGAATGAGGGGCAATAGATTTATATTTTCTACTTTTTATGGATCATCCACATGTATAACAAAGTCTTAGGTGATGAAGCTAGATGTTCCCAAGATTCACCAAGGTATGCATGAATTTCCACTTTCTGTTATTTCAACAAATATTATGGAGGTTTGTGGAAATATACCTTTGCATGACCAAGGGTCAACACATACTGCTGATTTGGAGCAGCAGGCTTGCACTGCGCTATGCAGCCTTGAGTTGTTCAAGGAAGGGATAAGAAGTCATCCCCATGTGTCAAAATTGAGCTGAAAACAACTATTGGGGTTGGGGTGTGGAATTAGGAAGGATAATATGAGATTTGTACTAAACAATCCAATGCAAAACTCTATGTTAAACATTGAGTTTGAGCATGAGACAAAAATACACCATTGAGGAGATTAACAACACTGTCATTAAGAAAAAGTGAGGAGTTGGGGGCCTAGCTATCATTAGGGCATTTTGATGACCATCACACTTGTATAACATTGGATGAGCAAATGATCAATGAGAGACACCTTGTCTTTCATCACAGTGATGGATCTTTTGGGATGAGCATTGCACAGACCTATGAGGAGGTTTTTCCTTCAACATACTTGGATCCCTATGGTTCAATATGGACATTGGTGTGGGATATTCTTTGGGAGATCTCCAAGAGATTGAATTTCAACATCCCATGAAATGCAAGGGTAGAAATATGATTTGGGAGAAGGGTATCCTTCATTGGAGGAGTACCAAGATGGAGCATGGTGGGAGACACCCACATGTGGATGGATGGGTGTGGATGGTGAGCCACTCGCATATTTATGACACCGGGAAACAGGAGGCATGGCTGCGTTGGCTACTCCTAAAAGAGTTTTGCCATTATATGACATATCCTTCTCCTAAAGGTATGATGGTGGGGAAAACTTGACATGACACTTGCATCATTTGGCTGCAAGGAGGTTGGGTGCATTATGTTGATGTGACATTCTTCATGTCAATCATCATATCTTCACCTCATGATTGGTATTATGGAGGTGTGGGGAAGTAGCAAGAGTTATTGTTGCTTTGGCTACTCCTGGGAGAGTATGGGCAGAATTTCACCCATACTTATTATGATATTTTTGGAGAAAGGGATGGCACAATTAGAGTGCAAAGAGGCTACCCTTCAACATTGGAGGATAAGGAGGTACTTCCACATAGGAAGGAGATTGCCACACATAGTAGCATGATGGTGGATGACTTTGGCATTGGGTGTGTCAAAGAAGGAAATCATGGAGTGACAAGAGCCTTATCAGAAAGGCCAATAGCATTGTCACTTGGGAGTATGTTTCTATTGATGGAGTGTTCCAAGGGGAGTATTCATCCATTCATTTTTCAAACCTTTATGAGGAGATTCTCATGGGAGGAATCATCCATGGACCTCACTTTCAGCCTACTCACTATGCATGGTAAGAAATGTATGATAATTTCATTGAGTATTTTCATTATCTCACCATCTATGTATAGTGCATTGCTCCACAAGAGGGCAAGATTATTTCTGGGTTTTATGGTAATTCTAGGACCAACATTTATTATTGAGATAATCCTTCTCTACATGAATTTGGGAAAGTTTGTTGCTATTTTAATCATGATCAAATGATATATAATGCTATTTAATACCTCATATTAGATGAGAAAACATGCACAACTAACAACTTGTTGGGGGACAACTTGCCACATGTTCTAAAACAACAGTTGGGAAGACTGCGTTGTATCCACTTGAGAGACCATTGGTATCATCCAAACTTGCACATAACCTTCAACATTTTTCTGTTGTGGATGCCATATGGTAATGATGTGCCATTCATTTTGTATGGGATGGTTTGGGCCAGCATGATTCATGACATTGAAGAGAGGATCTTTGAAGATCCAGTCTCCTTATTGCCACTTGAGGGAAACATTATTGTAGCCCAAGATCAGAAATTACTCTACACTTATCATAAGTGGAGAGAGGGGCAGTGTGGGGTAGGCTATTTTTTCTACCATGATTAGTTATTCAACCCACCTACATTGCAGGAGCCAAAGGTGGAGGAGATTCTTCATGAGTTACCATTCTAGAGGGTGGCTCATTTTGTATGGATGATATCTTGGGGATGGGGGATTCACATGGGGATGTTAGACCCCAGTATATATTAGACCTCATGCCTCAAGAAGGCCTCTAGCCAACACATTTTTTCCTCCATGGATGTTTTACTTTTACATGATGATAACTATTTGGGATGCTCACCAAAAGCTAACTTGCATTCTTGGGAGGGGCAACTTGGAGATGTATTGATGAAACACCATCTTGTTCCTTGGAGGAATTTATCATATGAAAAATGCTACAAGAGGAGGAGAGGATGCTCTTCAATTCTATCCTTGCAGTTTCTTGAGGACAAGCAACTTTTTGGAGGGGAGGACAGTAATATTCCTAAATTAGCATGCAGCTAATTGGAATATTAATTTTTCTCTAAAACTATAGTCAGATGAATAAATGGGTAAGGAGGCCCATAAAAATTTTTAGAAACAATAAAATCCCTTTTAATGTGAAAAGTGATCATGAAAATAACTGGATCTAGCACCCTCATGTGTGAACAAGGGTCAATGCATGTGGACAAAGTCAAGTTGGACCAAGTCAACGACACTAATACGAGAGGAGTGGATCCTCAATAAAGACAGCTAATATGAATGTGGATTAGTTTAGACAGCTATATGAGAGTTGGATTGAAGGTCCTTAGGTATGAAAAGGGTTGGAGCAGGTTGAAGAGGTCAACCTTGACCAAATCAAACAACGCTGTTATGGAGGAGTGGATTTAATGATGGGACAACACAGTTTTGGAGGGAGATTGATTGTGAGATGGTGGAAACCCTAATGAGTGGGACCCAAGGTGAGAAGGCTCACATTTTTTATAAGGAAGAGGATGGCAGCCATATGGGGTTAGCTTATGAATCATATTTTGATATGTCTGTTTAGACTTTTGCTCTCTTCAGCTGTTTATCTAAGATTGCTGGCGCTGTTTAGCACAAGGGTTTCCTGTCTAGGGAATTACATCTCTTTCCTTGAGAGGCCTTTTGGGAGAGTCCTGATCTTTCATTCCTCGCATTTGATATTCTGGCCAAGCTTCAGTCTTCAGCTACAATACAGTTTCTGCAGAATATTGTGTTGTGTTGCAGTGGAGGGTTGAGAAACCCACTTTCTGAGCTAGTTTTTCATAGGAGGGAGGATTGATTCTCTTGGGAGATTAGTTTGGAGAGTTATTGAGCTCATTTCAGATCTTTGGTAGCAAGAAAATCTATTTTCATCACCTACAACGTAATTTCAGTTAGGAATTGTGTTATTTTGGAGGGCAGCTTCAGTGACGGATCTTCTGGCTCTGTTTGAGTGTTTTCCTGTGATTGAAGGGATCAACCCTTAATTGGAGGAGACCTTGGAGTGGATCTGCATCAAATATATATTATATCAGTCTCCTATCTTCATGTGCTTTAGTTTTCAGTGATCCTTCAGTCCTTGGGTTGTAGATCACCATTTGTATTGGGTGTATTCCTAGAAACCCTTCCCGGGTTCTCTTGGATTTGTATAAAGGAGACTAGATCTCAGCTTTTGAGAAATATTGTTTAATATATGAGTAGATCTATTTGTATCTATAATTTCTGAGTATAAACCCTCATTATACTGCACTATCTCTTTATGCAGTAAATTTATGTTGTAGTAGTTTTGGCGTTTCAGTGTTTTTGAGCCATACTAGGTGTGGGAGGCTTGTTTACCTCACCTAATATGATTTTTTTATGATATCCTATTTGATTTAGGTGTTATAATGTTAGATATAATGGATCCAAGGGCTGATTTTGATTTTTATAGCATATATTTATGAAAATGCATTATTTATGCATGTATTGCGAGTTTTCCCATTTTGGCATATTACAACATAAAAAATAAAAAAGAGGGTATATGTTAAATAATATAATAAAAAATAGAATATGAACCCCATCAGAAAGAAAAACAATAAATTTTGAAAGTGTTGCACCTCCAAATGCCACTACTCTTAGTTTAGCTTATTTTTGAAAATAAATTGTGTGCAACTTGTTTAAAATGCCACAAAATTTCAATAGAATTCAATCATACAGTTTAAGCATGACTGAATTAGGTTTGAATTTCTTGTTTTTAGGTAGTGAAAAATGATTTGTCAAACTATTTAATCTTGAAAGATCAATAGTTAGGTAGAAAATAAAAATTGGTTCAATAATTTAATTTGAACCAAGGGAGGCGTTGTAACATTATTTGTTTTTAATAAGTTAACATAAGTAGTTAAATAATTTTCAAAATGATAAGGTAGGATATGGATGAAAAAAAGTAAAAAATTAAAAAAAATTAAGAAAATTATTATTTTTGTTGACATCCATGTCAATAATATGTTAGGTGTTACATGCTCTAAATAGATAAGGCAAAATAAAATGTTAGGGAAGCAAGAAAGAAAAAGAAAGCTTCATTCTATTTTAAAAGATTTGATTGGATACTAGTCTAAATGCGCCTATGGAAAAAGTTGTTTGTATGGTTTAAATCCTGATTATAAATTCATATCCTAAAGTTTTAAACCATATAAATATATCCCCGCCATACTTTCATTTCATTCCGTTTCCCCTAAATCATTAAACCATACCATTTATCCCTTTTCATTTTCATTTTATCGTAGATCGACAAAAATAACTTATTCCATTTCGCCAACCGTTAAAACTTGAGATCACCGATGTGCTATATGTATCACATCACACATATCTTAACTTTTCTCTCATTTAATTTCACGAAATTTAAAGTTTAACCATATTCCCAAAACCTATCCGGTCCCGATTCCGATTTGCGATGCAGTTGGCCCCACCATAATACTTCGATCACTGCTATACACTGTCCCTTCGCTACCATTCCCATTCCATTCACTACTTTATAACTCGTCTGAGGCAGTGGGCTCCATCTCCATCCTGCCACATCATCCTTTGTCAGCACAAATCACACTTCATGAGTTTTAACGCTTACCGCATTTCCCCGAACTCTAAACTCTGCGATGTGCGGTAAATTATAAACATTGTGATGTGTGGTAAACTATAAACATTGTGATGTGCAATGTGGGTGCGTCGTAATCGCATATCACACTTCGCAAATTTTAACAGTTTACCTCCGCTGCTCATAGAAAAACCTTCCGACTTGCGATTGCGATGCGGGCCGGGTCCCACCTTCCCTGCCACGTCACCTCCGTACTTCGCTTCGCATCAACGATTCCATTTCTAATATCATAAACTGTAAAACATGCGAAGTGCAATGTTGGCGCGGATGCGATGTGGTTCCGAGATGAAATATAAAGGATTTCAGGTCCGGGCATATGAGGGTTGAGCGCCATTTTATGAAGAAATAGGGTTAAACATGATAGAAAGGACTCGGGTAGAAAATAGACACCACGGGTCAAGACAAGCAAAAGGCGTTCATACAATAGATTTCGCCAGCACAACACTCATTTTGCCAACACAATACTAAAAAGGTGGTGACTCAACAACAATATTCCAGCAGAACAGGGCTAAAAACGCAGATGCACTCCTTTTAGATCGATTTCTTTCCTTTCAGTTCATTTTGATAAATTATAGGTTTCCTTATCACACACACATTGATTGTAATTTGTTTTTATTTTTGTATAAATACTCCAGTTTTGGGAGTATTAGGGTCGATTGATTGAGATCATGATTATTTTTGTCTATTGATCGATGCTGATGATGTTATGATGAGGTTATTTGTTCAAACCCTAGGAGGTGAGGTTAGGAAATGGTTTAGAGATTTACCACTTAATACCATTAATTCTCTAGCTGTCCTACAATGTCAGTTTCTAGATAGATGGAAAGTTAAATATAACACCCTCCAAATTCTATCAGAATATGAGAATATTAAAAGAGATAATGGACAGAGTGTGCATGATTATTGTGCTAAATTCAACTCTATTTATAATGCTATTCCTGCTCACATAAAACCACCCAAAGGACTAGTGCTGATTAAGTTTCCAGATGGTTTTGAACCAGACATAGTTTATTAGTTAAAAGAGAGGAATCCTGGCACCTTAGAAGAAATGCATAGCATATCAATTAGTGTAGAGGCCAATTTGTTGGCCAAAAGAGCTAGAATGAGGGCTAAGAAGAGAGTTACCATAAAAGAAGAAGCATCAACCTCTAGCACTGAGGCCAAGATAGATTATTTAGTGAGGGAAATGGAATGAATGGTGATTTATAGAAACATCCCTAGGGAAAATCAAAACCCTCCCCAAAATTGCAATCAAAGAAATAGAGTAAATCAACCACAAATTAAACAAAGGGGACCGGACCAACAAATTAGACCCCTTTTCAGAACAATTACGTTGACAAAAATGGAAAGATCCCTCAAGAGGAAGAATACAACCAAATAAATTTGTTGGGTTTACATGATAATGACACTATTTTTCTCACAAAAGAAGAACAACAACTATTTTCATCAGCCCAAATAGAGCTTGATTTAGAAGAATATAAAGAATACAAACAGGAATTTGAAAATGCTATTATGGAGGTTCACAAACAATATAATCTTAGGAGTATAATTTTTTTTGATGATACTGCTAAGAAGAACACTGATCATCCTGCCAAAATTACCTCTGATTCAAATCCAAAGAAAACAATAGAAAAGTATTCTAATAAATTTGGTGAAACTCTTGGAAAGAAACCTTTATAGGTTTCTATTAAAAATACAACTGATTTTGTTTTCAAACCAACTCAAACTGATGTTCTTGTTTTATCTTGAGAAACAATCCCTTGGCTGTGATAAGGAATCTGTGCTCAAGACATTTTTAAATATGTCACAAATTTAAGAAATCAGATGGTCTTTGTTAAGAACCTTTGGAAAATAATTATATATAACCCTCAATGATCCGATATAATGAAATATTTCACAATGCCATTATCTGTTGATATTACTTGAAATGGAAGGAAGAAAATGGAATGGAAAATTAAAATGATATGCTGTAGAATAGAATCTATCACTTTAAAACTCAGAAAGAACTTTATAGAGAGAAAATAGTTGGAGTGAAGGAGCGCACATTAAGGACATTTAACTCTTACTTACAAACTGTAAAAGAGACCCGCAACTACATTAATTCACTTCATTCACAGAAGAATAAACACATGATGAAACTGGAAAAATGCATCAACATCAATAGGTGCAAGAAGCTTGATCTTATTTCATTAATTTTCAGAAAATTCAGTACAAAATTGCAGTCCTACAGAGGTCCAAAACTCAGAACCCTCTTCTCTATTGTGATTTCCCTTAAATACATATTGAAAGCAGTTTGTAACTGCTCAAACTTCTCAAAACTGTCTAAACTACTTCTTGTTTTAACAACTACTTTAATTACAATTCAAGGAAAAAGACATCCTCTTTACAATAAGAAAGATAAAATAAACATCATGAAGTTAAGTCTTTGGGATTGCGGATGACATGTTTGCTGCAAATGTATTTTCAGACAAGTTGGCCATCCAAGTTCTACATGCTTTACAAATTTGAATGTTGGCATTTAATTAGACTCTTAATACATCAAATATTCAATGTAAGACAATAGATATATTGAACATAAATGACGCGTGAGCCCCATTGTTTTGACCGCACACAACTTTCCCCAAAACCATAAAACACCTATGGGGTCACCTGTAGTAGTTTCTGAAAAAGGGGTGAGTGATGCCGCATTGCATTATAGACGTCGATCTGCGAACAGTGGTTCAGGTCAAACCACTCTGCAGGAGCACTCTCTCACATAAGTTTCGAGCAGTTTGTGATGGTGCAAAACCATAGGATCTGGGCCAGATGATCCAAGTCATTGATTTATGTTGAAATATAACTTGTTGTCTTAGGCAGACTACTTTCATATTATATGCGTTTGCTTCCCATTCCTAATATTGTCGTTATCTCCTACATATACAGTTATACCCACCAAACCTTCCGTTGAAAAGACACAATCTTATTCATCTAGCTCTCCAATGATTCTTTGTGATTTCATGCACTCAAACTGCAATCTAAAATGTACTGATTTTTATTTAAATATCATCTAAATTCCAAGTGATCATGTGAGAAGGAAATTTTCATTATGCAAATCGAATTCCCATAGAATGAATCAAACCTAGTTTTTCAGGACATTTCTAGAAAAACTCGCCTTTGAAGAGCTGACGAAATCTCTTAAACCGCTTTGAATTTTTGAAGAATTTCTTTTAAAAAGGGCATATTATGCAAAAAACCCATGTTGCGTATTTTTGAAATTTTTCTCCATTTTCCCAGAATAACAAATCGAAATTCACTGTCCTGAGAGTATGTGCGTTTTCTGAACTTCGGCTTTTCATTTGCATCAGTATGCTTACTCAACTTTTAAATGCATGTGGAAATATGATATTCCACAAATAATATGTGATTAATCATAGCTTTTAAGGCTTTTTATATGAAATTTACATGCTGTAAGTGAAAATAATTTGAATCAATGCAACCCTGAGCTATTACCAGCAATCCAAAATCATTAACAAACTCAGAAAGGGTTAATTTTTCAAGAGAGTGTAAACGAACTCCAATATATTACATAGTTTTATTAGTTATCCTTGCACATGCTGAAATGCCAAGAACTTTCAGTGTCTTTGCACAACCAATTTCTATTGCTATCATACCTCTGTCTGTCAAACCCTCACAAAACCGAAGATTCCAACTCTCAAGTTGTTTTCATTGTTATCCTACATCTATAAGACCTTGATCACTTATATAGAAACCCCGTAAATCTAAGGCCTTCAAAACCCTACAATGTTGAGCCACTGATGCTAGGCCCAAACTTGTGACTACAGGGCATCATATTAAACTCAGCTTTTCCAGTCTTTGACAACCCCATCCAAGAACATTAAGACCAAGGTTTGAAAGATTACGAGATTCCAGTTCAGCTTCTTCTATTCCATGTCTCTCTGTAGAGTGATTTCTTTTGAGTGTTGGCCTTGAAGATGAACTTCCAATAATAGTAGTTTATGCATGATTTTAGTCCAGTTCCAAGGTGAAAATGTAAAGTTTTCTTTAGGTACACTTGGCATCCTTTCCGCCATGTGTATACAACGTGAATTTGATGCAGGAGCATCCTACTTGATTTTTCATTAAAAATATTGTGTAAATAGGGGGTGATGTTTTTTTAATTATTTTATAAATTATTATTCTCATTTTAATAAATTAAGAGAGGAGAATATAAGTGTGAGGATTATTGTAAATATTATTTTAATAAATGGAGGATATGAGTGGAGTTGAGTTAGGTAGATAATTTAGGGATCAGGAATTCCTTCAATGGAACTCAGTTGAGTCAAATAAGGGATAAATATATTTTAGATTTTGGTTGAGATTTGTGTGGAGCAAATCATGGATTGGAATTAATCCATAATTATGTATCAATATGAGGGTTTTGTGAGGATGAAAGATAGTGAGGAATACAGAGAGAGATAGGGAGAAATGGTGTGAGAGTTATTGTAAAGGGCCAAGAGCCGAGAGGCCACCAATTGTAATATACGGCCAAATTAGTTTGAGTCTGTAATTTTATTATGGTTATTATATGCCAGTATTTTTGTTTGTATGACTCTCTCTTACTTGTATATGTTTTGAGCTGAATTAAAATGTGGTTTTATTGAAGAGATTGATTGAGGATCTCATGTTAAAAGGAAACTCACACTGTATTGTGCGCAAGGATCTGTTTTATAGCAGAATCCTTGCATCATTTGGTATCAGAGCCTCAAGTGAGATCTGGTGATTCAAAGAGCCTCCGCTACATACAAATTGTGCAATGGGAAATCCATGGATGGCGTATGATGAATAGTGAATAATAATTGTGGTAGTTGTTTTCGTGGATGACAACAGTGTTAATTTATGGAGGAGCCCAAGTCTAATGATCAGATCCCTCAACATTGATGAAGTAAAAGTTAAGAGAATAATTCAATGTTTAGGTGCAAGAATGAGACTGGTAGTGTTCTAGGATGGTTTATGTGAGAACATCTGCAATATATCAAGCTCACACCTTCTGCCACACTTACGAGTCTTGCACAGGTGTACAGGAAAAATTATTGGCGTTTAAGAATTTCAAAGCCTTACCTTGGCACGAAAGAACGCACATGATTAGAGAGCATGCACCCACCTTATGTGTTTCTAAATCTGCAGCTGTTTGATGCTTGTTGGCGAAAATTGCGGGAAAGAGTGAATACAGCAGGAAAATTATGTACCTCCAACGATTGTATGCTATAATTTCTTGGTGCAATTTGGCGTGGAAAAAAATATGCCTCACGAAACAAAAATCTTAACCACGTAAAATTTGGTCGATGTGAAAGGCACTGAAATTTTTATTCGAGCTGCGTGAAGATCGCTGGAGCATGAATGAGATGACGTTGATAACGCAAAGCAGCAATTTAGAAAATTCAAATGGAATACGCTGTAACAAGATGAAGGCAAATGCGCATTAAAGGCGCAAGTTCAAGCATAAAAAAATTGAGTTTTGGCATTGAGAAGACATTTTGGTCTAGGTGCATGTTGAAATTCTATGGTTTCTTATTGTCCAGCTAAGAGTTTTTGTGATGGATTGTTTTCTTTCTAAGACGAATGATTATATTAACACTTGGATAGATGCCAATTAAATTGTATATTCTACCTAAGAATCATTGTATACATTTCTTGCAATTTAAAGAATCATTGTATAGTGTTGGTCATTCTATGAAGTGTAGCATTAGGAGGTGTGGAGCAGCCTTCAGATTTGCGCTTTGGAAGGCATGAGCAGCAGAGTGTTGTATGACCAATGATATTCTCCATAAGTGGATGCTGTGTCTTTTGTATTATGCTTCTTGGCAAGGCGTTTCTGCATGAGGAAGAACAACACTCAAAGTTGGAGCTGCTGAAAGGGCATATTTGTTGCATTTTCTGCATCATCGAAGTCAGTTCTTGGCTAGCGTGCTGCACTTCTTGGATGGAGGGCCAGAAATGTTGGATTGAAGCATGATGAAACTAAGCCGGATGTGCTGCATCACCTGCAAAACTATTGGTGGGGTGACTAGAGTTCGGATCATGGGTGATCAAGCCACAACGTTGTTGAAGGAGTCGTTCAAAAGACAAAAAGCCATTTGAATCTGTTTTTTGGGGGTGTTGTTGTTTTATTTCATTGGAAAGGCAACCATACTCTTTGATTTAGCACTTTCACCACATGAAAAATTTATTTGGGAGAGTTAATTCATGATGCCTCTCTTGAATGATGCTGGTCCCAACCAGAAGCGGAATGTGGTGAGCGTGGACTGTGTTTAATACTGTGGTGACTTGCTACTGAGTTTGGTCCTGCATTTTGGTGCGATCTGACCTACTAATGTGTTTGGTGCGGTGATTTTGGGCACAAAATGGAAGCAGTTGACACTAGAGGCGGCTTGATCCTTAGTCGATTGGATCCAAGATAAGCTTGGCTTCTCCACCACCGCTTTTTCCTCCTGTTTCCGAAGCAACCCCTATAGTCGAAGAAAAGACAAAATTTGACATCGGTGGTGAATTCTGAAAAGTTCCAAGTTTCAGAAAAACATTTTGAAGAGTGGAGTTGTTGTGTGGAGTAGGATCAAATTGTGATCAGAATGGTGCATCGAAAGCATGGTAAATGAAGCAAGGTATGAGTATGTGTGTGTAATAATTCCATGAACAAGTGTCCCCAAATAATTAAGTGGTCCGCATTGGAAAGTTTTTCAAAGCAAAATTGGTATTAAGCAAAGTTGGATAAAGTCTTGAGTGAAACTGTGGTTGTGAAGGTATATGTACCTGATGTAAGCCTATGAGGCAAGAGGAAGTGTAACCTTTAAAGTTACGGTAAGCTTGAAACCATTATGTAATAATTGTTGTCTATCAAAACAAATCATTTGTAAAGGTTTTCATCATGTATTGAGAAAGTGATAGAAATGCGAACTATGGAGAGAGAGTTTGCAAAGAAAAAGCTGCATGGAAGAACAAGAAAACTGTTTGTGCTAAGATGATGAGCGTGTTGAAGAGGTTATGGTATGAAGGGCATGCGAATATTCACAGTGATGAAGACAACACATAAAAGTGAAATCCAGAGAGTTGAAATTGTGAAGAAGTGGTTTATTAAATAACCTTGAAGGGAGCATAAGGTATGATACTTCATTTCGAAAAGGTATTTTAGATTTTGAAAATTAAATGATTTATTTTATTTTCATCATAAAATAAACCTTGGGAAAATGGATTGCATTTTTATTTAATGGCTTCAGTATCATGTGAAGTGATAATGGGAAAATGATGATATTTTCATAAGAATGGAGTATGAGAGAGAAATATTTTACATCATGAAAATGTATTAAGGGTGGATGTTTATTGGTATGTTGTGTAACTTGAATTAGAGTCAAAATATCCACTATTGTAATTATTGGGTCAAGCCTTGAAGTCAAATAAGATGTTAAGGTCAAATGGAAATTTGGATAGCTTCAGTCAAGTTAAACCATTGAGTTATTGTACAAGAGGGTGTATTTTTCATCCAAGATGAAGAGTTGATGTAAAGTATGGAGTCAAATAGTCTTAAATTAATTCAAAGGTTTGAATGTAATTGGGTGCATGATCGACGGAGCCCGAAACCCAAAGAGTTGGTCATTATAACACATGCAATATTGCAGTTGTTGTTTGCAGCAAAGAGGAGCAAGAGAGTTGCCAAAAATGATTTCAAGACAGAGAACTGAAAGAGGTCAAGCGCAAGAAGAGAGCTTGTATTGCTGAATGGAAAGTAGGAAGGCTTGCTAAAAAGGGGATTCGAATGAAATCCACATGTGAACAGATGAAGTTCACAAAGGAGGAGAAGATGATTGGTGTCAGTCAATTCAGAGATTCTGAGAAAGACCTCAATTGAAAAAAGAAGAAGGAGGATTCCAAGGCAAATGGCATATGTAACCAGTTGACTGATGAAGAGTATGAGAGGGAGAAAGCTGAGATAGAAGTTCACCTTGAGTTATTGATAGAATTTTTGCAGAGAAATATGAAAGACCAGAGACATGGTTGGACCATGAGGAAGAAAGTGAAGTGGTAGAGGCTACACGCAAAGAGGGAATAGCAGGTAAACATACAGTTGACATAAGAGTTGAGGAAGCTCGAGTAGATGATGAGTGTGCAATTGATATGTGAAGAACTTAGAGAGGCTGAGTTGAAAATTGAAGTTTCCATTTGTGGCCCAGAATAGGGTGAAATTATGGGTGAAGAGATCAATGAGAAAGATCTCATGAACTATTGGAGTAGTTCAGAAGAATTGGAAGATATGCTGAAAAGGGAAGTGGATGAGGCTATGAAGCCTTGTATTTTTAAAACTCATAGTTTATGTATGTTTTCAGGATGTGCGAAAGATGGTGGACATTCTCATGAAACTATCACAGAGATTAATGATACTCTTAAGGTGAAGTATGATGGAGAATGCCTTTCAGAGGAGGAAGGTACTGATTTGTTGTAGAAATTTGAATAATAGCTGAATTATTCACTGATATTATCCTGATTACACACTATTTAAGCTTCATGCATAATACATAACCTCTTCTACAATTGATCATCAATTTGCGGAAATAGAAGCAGTCGCATGCACACATTAAAACATAATCAAGCACACATATAACACAGTATGTAATGGGGAAAGCATACAGCTGAAAACCCCCAACTATCTGTATATTATAATGATAGAGAACATGTAACAATACATAGCACAAAGCTCTCATAGATGTCAACACTATCTCACATGCTACACACAAACTAGCCCGGAAGATGAACAAGTCACAGGTTTAAATCTCCTCCACAAGTCTGCCTGCCTCTACTGCGCAATCCAAGATGAATAATTATTAGATCCAAGTTTGAATCCCACTAGCTTGTAATGCGAAATCCTCATTGGCAATCTCAATCAATGTGTGTGCAAATCTCATGCATAGCCATGGTCACAACTGATAGTAGACTCACCCTTTCACCCACCTCTAACACTGGTCTCCACTGAACTGTCCATGCATTGCAGTTAATTGATGTGTTATTTAGTTGATTTATGAGTTAATAATTAGTGAATTAATTAATAATTAATTCACACCACTCATCACTAGTGTATTTTAGGTTATACTAAATACAAGCCCAGTTCAACTAAGTTAAACCGCGAACACAACTCCTGTCTCATCAACTCCACCAAACTTCTGCCACATGAGTTCTTGGAAGTCAACCATGAAATAGCTCAACTAACCCTTAGGAAAAGCGTATTTCATACTGTCATGCATGTGCCACATCCAAGCATCAAGTTGAAGTGCTCCAAGAGAATAATATAATGTTTATAGTCTAAATATTATTAAGAGCTAATAATATTCGACATATCTATTTTTAGACTGGCAATCTAAAAATAGAATCCGCCCAATATGTCTAAAAATAGAAGTCCATCTATTTTTCCAACTTGACCAACCATCCACAAATAGCATCCTGCAACTCATAGAATATGATCGACATGTCTAAAAATAGACTTTCGCCAAAAATAGCCTGCGGGCCCACTTAGTGAAGGCGACTCTTTTCACTAAGCTCATCATCTTGTTGCATTTTCAACACTCCCTCTCAACAAGATATGGATTATCTGCAACCCCTATCCTACCTCTGTGGTATTCGAATTTGCTCCTGGTGAGCACCTTCGTCAAGATATCAACATCCTGATCCTCCGTGGGAATGTATGAAAGTAAAATGATTCTCCGCTGCACACAATCTCTGATATGATGGTACCTGATGTCGATGTGTTTGGATCTATCATGAAATACTAGAATAGCTGAGAGTTTAATGCAACTATGGTTATCACAATAAATCATAGTAGGCTCCAAGTTTGACCCGAACAATTCGACCAGGATCTTCCTCATCCATATAGCCTCGCATGCAGCCAACCTTGCTGCCATATACTCAGCCTATGCTGAACTGAGTGCCACGGATCTCTGCTTCCTACTGTACCAAGAAACTGCTGTCGACCTGATACTGAAGATCCCTCCAGATGTGCTCTTTCTGTCCGTTGGGCTCCCTGCCCAACCTGCATCCGTGAAGCCGCACAACTTCACCTCATCCTCCTGTATGTACCACAAACCATATCCTGATGTGCCTCTAAGATAACGAAATACATGCTTGCCTGCCTTCCAGAAGAGCTTGGTTGGCTTAACCATATCTTGTGAAAGCTGGTTAACAGCATAGCATATATCGGGTCGTGTATTGACCAGATACATAAGCGACCCCACCAACTGTCGATAAACAGTGGCATCCACTACCTCCGCTCAAGTAGCATCCTCCTTCCAGAACCCTAGAGGAGGGACCACGTTTAGCTGCAGGAACCCTCCGCATTCCGGCATTAATTTTGAGAAACAAAGCCACCCACGACGCATCGCCACCCTCCAATCCCAGGAAATAATGAAGGAGGCCCAAGTCCTTCATCTCAAACTCTCTAGCAAGATCCTCCTTGTATGAAAGTATCAACAGCTCATCACCTGTCAAAATCAAATAATCTACATAAAGTAAAATGATCAGCAACTTACCCTCCACCAAAATTTGGTACAGGTTAGGATCCGCCTCAATCTTGGAGAATCCAAGTTCGGTGAAATAACTCTCTATCCGTGTGTACCAAGCACGAGGTGCTTGCTTCAACCCATACAGTGCTCTCTTGAGTCTACATACATGCGACTCATTGCTGAAGATCTCGAAACCTTCGGGCTGCTCTATGTACACCTCCTCCTCAATGACTCCATTGACGAACACAGTCTTGACATCCATTTGATGAATGTGCCACCCCATCTGCGCTGAGAGAGCTAGGATCGTCCGTATGGAATAATACCTTGCGACAGGTGCAAAGGTCTCCTCATAATCGATCCCCTCGAGTCCGTGAGAGCTTCCGCAACAAATCTTGCCTTGTACTTCTCCACACTCCCGTCAGCTGCCCGCTTCACTTTGTAGATCCATCTCGAACCCACCACTGATTTCCCTTCCGGTCTCGGGACAATCTCCCATGCACTGTTTCTGACAATCGAATCATACTCTTCCACCATGGCATCTACCCATGCGGGATCCTCCACAGCTTCCTCGAAAGAGGATGGATTTGTCACGATACACTTGCTCACAAGAGCCATGTATCCAGTGTACCGATCAGGTGACTGTCTCTGTCTGCGCTGTGATGTAGGTGCTCCTACAACCTTCTCTGCATCTTGAGCCAGTCGCTCAGCTTCTGTAGTGCGCTTCCGCCCTCTGATGGTTGGCGCTGCCTGAGTGGTCTCTTCCACTCCATGAACCTCATCTTGTGGCTGATCCACATCCTGAGACTCATCCTTAAGAACTAATAGCTCCTCATCTACATGCAAGTGTGGCTCCCTCTCAAGCGAACACTTCATGGCTTTCTCCTCCTGAAATTTGATATCCCGTCGCACAACAGTCTTGCGACTGTCTGGAAAATACACACGATAGTTGTGGGGCGTATCAGTGTACTCCACAAATATCCCAACCTCTGCGGTCGGCTCCAGCTTCTTTCTGGCATCCTTCGTCACATGAATGTAGACAGGTGAACC
This sequence comes from Pinus albicaulis, assembly GCA_034641835.2. Taxonomy (NCBI): domain Eukaryota; kingdom Viridiplantae; phylum Streptophyta; class Pinopsida; order Pinales; family Pinaceae; genus Pinus; species Pinus albicaulis. The sequence goes on along the minus strand of CM076578.1, from coordinate 1,352,792,667 downwards.
AAAGATCCTCAAATGGGAAATATCAGGCCTCTTGCTAGAAAACGCCTCCTCCGGTGTACTCATGCCAAGTATCTTGTGAGGACAACGGTTCTGCACATATACTGCAGTATTTCATGCCTCCACCCACAAGTGAATGGGTAGGCCTTAATCATGCAACATCGCCCGTGCAGCACCCACGATCATTCTGTTCTTCCGCTCAGCAACCCCGTTCTGCTGTGGGTTATGGGGTGCTATGAGATCTCTTCGAATCCCTTCTGCGCTGCAAAAGTCTTTGAATTCGCCAGAGATGAATTCACCACCACCACCATTGTCGTCCAGATGCCTTCACCGCTTCCTATAAGTTTTCGGGTCCGCCTTTGAACTATGCGGACTTTGAGTATGTCTCGCTCTTCTTTTGCATGAAGAAGATCCAAAGATTTCTGAAAAAATTATCAACAAATATCACATAGTACTTGTGTTTGCCGTCGAAGCTACCGAGAAAGGTCCACACACGTCTGTGTGAATTCTCTCAAGGATCGTTGTGGTGTGACTATCCTTCTCGTGAAAGGTGGCTTTCACAAATTTTGCCAAGGTACACCCCTTGCACTGATCTGAATGCGCAAGAGTGCTTTTAGGAAGCCCAGTAGAAATCTCCTGCAGTATCTTCAAAGCTCCATGGTGAAGGTGGCCCAATCTCCGGTGCCACAACTCGCCATCATCCCGACTCACCACTCCTTCTGCCTTCCATGCCATTGCTGCACCGCCATCTACATGCAATTGATAAAGGTTCTTGACTCAAACCCCTATCTTCCGAGTTTCTCCAGTTGTCTTACTGCGCAGGAAAGCCTTTCCTTCGCTGAAGACAACATCGTACCCCTTGTCTTCTAACATCGCCACAGAGATCAGATTCTTCTTCAATCCTGGAACATGCATCAATTCCTTCAATACGAAGGGTTTACCAGACTCCCTCTCAAAGGAAATGGTACCGATACCGGTCGCACTGTATCTACCATCATCGCCCATCTCGATGTGCACTCCAAGATCTTTCTCATCCAGATCTGAAAACAAATCTCGATCTCCAGTCATGTGAAAAGACGCACCATTGTCCAAGAACCATACTGATCCCATCACACTTGAGACCAAGCATGCGATCAACGAAAAATCCAGCTCAAACTGGGAGGCTAAGGCCTCTCTCGCTGTAGATCCAGCAGCCTTCTTATTTTTCTTCTTCTGCGGACAATTTGTGGCATAATGTCTGTGCTGGTGACAGTGAAAGAAATTCACCTTGGACATGTCCTGCTTCTTACCTTTCGCACCAAAATGAGAAGCTTTCTTGCTCTTCCCCTTATTTTCTTTGGCAGCCAAAGAGAAATTTTCTTCATCAGATGCCTTTGATGAAGGTCTGTCCCTGGTACTCCGCCTTATCTCCTCTTGCATGAGATCCGACCAAAGTCTCTCCCATCCTGGCAATTTCTCCCGACCATTGACAGAGTCCTGATAGGAATGCCAAATCTTCGGAAGACCAAGGAGAGCCAGGTCCACCAAGTCCTCATCATCGACAGTCACCCCCACACTTCCCAGCTCATCCCTGCATTGGATGAACTTCGTGAGGTACTTGGCGATACTGTCGCCTTTCTCCATCTTAATGTTTCTGAGTTTATCTTTGAGCGCCAACTTCCTCTGGTCGCTCTTGCTTTGGAATAGATCTATCAACGCCTTTCACATCAAGTATGGAGAAAATTTTCCATGTAGGCTAGATACAATGTGATCCTTCACGCCCTCCAATAGAATCCTTCGACATTTCGCCATCTTCTTTTGCCAAGCCTCAACTTGAGCAGCATCAGTAGGCTTTGGGACCTCAACATCTATGAACTCCTTCAGCCCGTTATCATCTAATACCGCCTCCATCCTGTCCTTCCATGCAACATAATTCGAGCTGCCCTCAAGGGCATACTCCAGTCACAATCCGTTGAAAGACATTTCTACTCCGGCACCAAGAAAACAAATTGCTGCAAAATTCGAATTCCACCAGCTCAAACTCAACCGCTTCTGGATCTGTGAGAACAAATTATTTCTAGCACAGAGATCGACTATAGGGGAATTTACTGGATATATCACCTTTCAAAGGAAAGGATGGATCCAGAGGCTACCTGGCCCGATTACAGACTCTGTCTACCGAAATAAATTGTAATCACTATAATAGATCCGATGATCAATTCTCGTCTGATACCATGTAGAAATTTGAATAATAGCTGAATTATTCACCGAGATTATCCTAATTACACAATATTTAAGCTTCATGCATAATACATAACCTCTTCTACAATTGATCATCAATTTGCGGAAATAGAAGCAGTTGCATGCGCACATTAAAACATAATCAAGCACACATATAACACAGTATGTAATGGGGAAAGCTTACAGCTGAAAACCCCCAACTATCTGTATATTATAATGATAGAGAACATGTAACAATACATAGCACAAAGCTCCTCACAAGCTCTCAGCACTATCTCACATGCTACACACTAACTAGCTCAGATATGAACAAGTCACAAGTTCAAATCTCCTCCACCTGTTAGCCTGCCTCTACTGCGCAATCCAAGATGAATAATGATGAGATCCAAGTTCGAATCCCACTGGCTTGTACTACGCAATCCTCATTGGCAATCTCAATCAATGTGTGTGCAAATCTCATGCACATCTATAGTCACAACTGATAGTAGACTCACCCTTTCACCCACCTCTAACACTGGTCTCCACTGAACTGTCCATGCATTGCAGTTAACTGATGTGTTCTTTAGTTGATTTATGAGTTAATAATTAGTGAATTAATGAATAATTAATTCACACCACTCATCACTAGTGTATTTATCAGTTAGACTAAATACAACTAGTTCAACTAAGTTAAACCGAACACAACTCCACCAACTGTCTCATCAACTCCACCAAACTCTGCCACATGAGTTCTAACTGAAGTCAACCATGCAATAGCTCAAATAACCCTTAGGAAAAGTGTATTTCCTTTTGTCAGCTGCATGTGCCACATCCAAGCATCAAACTGAAGTGCTCCAAGAGGAAAAGATAATGTTTATAGTCTAAATATTATTAAGGGTTAATAATATTTAATTGTTCTATTTTTAGCTCGGCAGTCTAAAAATAGAATCTGCCCAATGTCTAAAAATAGAGGTCCATATATTTTTACCAACTTGACCAATCATCCATAAATAGCATCCTGCAACTCATAGACCATGATCCATATGTCTAAAAATAGACATAGTCTAAAAATAGACTTTGTGCCAAAAATAGCCTGCGGGCCCACTTATTGAAGGCGACTTCTTTTCACTAAGCTCCATCATCTTGTTGCATTTTCAACATTTGTTGCAGCAGGAAGAAATCATGAATGAATTCTTGTTGGGTGTAAGACAACCAGTTGAAACTTTTATGGAGAAGAAGCATAATGAAAATGCCGAAGTGATATTCCAAGGAGGTAAACAAATGAATCTGTTTAATGAAATTGCTGACAGAATTTTGCAATGTGATGATACAGAAACCAGGATAACTCAAGAAGATTGCTAGGGGAAGAATGAAACTGAGAATGAAGGTTGTGATGAAATGCTGGAAATATTTCACATGGAAATAGAGTTCTTGGAACGATGGCTTAAGGAACCTGAAGGGGAGATGAAACTTGTAGAACCTGATATAGAAGAGATTGCAGTTATCGTGCAGGATAGGGATGAAATGTTTTTAACATTTATAGAGTCGAGTGAATGTTATAAATTTTAAAATAATAATGTGGCTGTAGGTAAAAAATGAAACATAAATAAATATGATGTTGAAATTAGAGAAATTGAGCAGAAAGTATTTGGAAATGAGATGAAAAATCAGGAGTAGCAAGGAAGTTATGTCCATAGAGACATAAAGGAAACAAAAGTATTGAACCAGTAGGATAAATATGAAAGCGGCCAGCAATTAAAAAGAGAATTTTCTAAAATCTAGAAAGTATATGATGGGAGATTGGTGCTTGAAGCATCAAAAGAGGCCGAAAGGACTTATATTTTTAAAACTAACAATTTGTTTATGAATGCAGGTACAGCACCATATGAGGAATTTGTTACTATAGGAGAAATCAATGACTATAGTTGTGATCAAGGAGAAATTCTTAATTTTTCTTCACTTCAAAAAGTTGAGTGTTCAATGCAATTGAAGACGAAAGCATCAAACAAAGAGGAGTTACTCCAAGGAATTGGTAGAAGAAATTGTTGTAAAGACTGATGGAATCCGATTGACAGAGTGAGTGATGAATTACAAAATGAAGTTGATGCTTTAAAGGACCAATGACAAAACAGACTTTGGGATCCTGGAGGGAGCAAGTCATTGAGACTTCTGGCTGTCACATTATTACAGAAAAGTGAAAAACCTCCTAGATAGGAGTCTATGGAAACTTATCTACATGGGCAGTCTAATGTAGGAGCATCCTGCTTGATTTTCCATTAAAATATTGTGTAAATAAGGGGTGATGTTTTTTTAATTATTTTATAAATTATTATGCTCATTTTAATAAATTAAGAGAGGAAAATATAAGTGTGAGGATTATTTTAAAGATTCTTTTAATAAATGGAGGATATGAGTGGAGTTGAGTTAGGTAGCTAATTTAGGGATCAGGAATTCCTTCAATGGAACTCAGTTGAGTCAAATAAGGGATAAATCTATTTTAGATTTTGGTTGAGATTTATGTGGAGCAAATCATGGATTGGAATTAATCCATAATTATGTATAAATATGAGGGTTGTGTGAGGATGAAAGACAGTGATGAATACAAAGAAAGATAGGGAGAAATGGTGTGAGAGTTATTGTAAAGGGCCAAGAGATGAGAGGCAACCAATTGTAATATAGGACCAAATTGGTTTGAGTCTGTAATTTAATTATGGTTATTATATGCCAGTATTTTTGTTTGTATGGCTCTCTTTTCATTGTATATGTTTTGAGCTGAATTAAAATGTGGTTTTATTGAAGAGATTGATTGAGGATCTCATGTTAAAAGGAAACTCACACTGTATTTTGTGCAAGGATCTGTTTTATAGCAGAATCCATGCATTAGAATCACTAAAGCGATGGACTAGAAAGCCTATGCATCCATCGGGACTGTCTGAGGCCCCTATTCAAACAGTGTGTCTGCTTGCACTTTCCAGCCGATACCATCTCTTTAGACAAGATCACAAGATTCCCTATCTAACTTTTGTCCATCTAAATGTCTCAACATCCTTGAATTTCTTAGACCCTCTCTTGACTTTTAGCTGAGTCAAATTAGACTACAAAACTTCCAACCACCAGTCAGGAAACCCTACTTAAATCTAAAGAAACTGTCGATCTACCTGAAATTCCCAATATTGTAAATATTCAATCATCATTTAATCTTGAAAACGAACTAGCCAAAGTAAAAATTCCTATCCCTTTGACTGAGCTAATGAAAAAAAAAACATACAAAATTCAGGTAATGGAAGTACTAAAGATAGGGGAACTACAGAGACTCTCAAACTTAATGATGATCAACCTGAAGCGACTGTTTGGTCCAGAAGTAGATTGTAAGTTACAAGAAGGTGCTGTCCCTCCTTTCTATGTCAGCTTAAAAATACATGAAAAAATCCTACATAATGGTTTGTTGGATTCAGGTGCTTCACACAACTTGATGCCCAAAGATGTAATGGAAAAGTTAGGTCTTGACATCACTAGGCCCTAAAAATATCTATACTCATTTGATTCAAGTAAAGTAAAGTTTTTAGGTCTGATCAAGGACCTATGTGTAACTTTGTCTCAAATCCCGGCCAAAAGCCTAGTTATGGACATTGTCGTAGCAGACATTCCTCCTAAATATGACAGTCTTTTATCACGTTCTTGGGGAGCAAAGTTATAAGGAACCCTTCAACTAGATATGACCTATGCTACAATACCAGTCTTTGGTCAGCGGAGAAGATTGCATATGGAAAATCTCATGAAATATATGGTAAGAAGTCAATAAAAACCTCATAATTACCTTCTATATTCTGTTCACACTAATTTGGATTCATTCATATTATTCAATGATACATAAATTGAAGCGCAATTTGGAAATAGCGTTGATACACTTGAAAACTCAGCTCTAATCGAACAATTAGATCCTCCTTTAGAACTCTTTTGTAATATGAGATTTGATGGAGCCGGTAGTAAATAAGGCTCTGGAGCAGGAGTCTGGTTATCTAATCCATCTAATAATCATTGTGAAGGAAATTCCTATAAACTTAATTTTCAGTGTACCAAAAATATTGCTGAATATGAAGCTCTGGTGTTAGGCCTACAATTACTTAAGAAATTAGGTGCCAAAATAATTTCTGTGCATAGAGATTCATAGTTAATCATCAAACAAATAAAAGGAGAATATGCTGCTAAACACCCTAGATTAAGAGCCTACAAAAATTCAGTGCACCATTTCTTAGATACTTTTGTGGAATATGATCTAGCAGTAATTCCAAGAAGTAAAAATGTCATAGCTGATAGTCTTGCTATCTCTAAAAGCACTTGCAAAATACCTCACTTGAACAAACCACACACAATTGAAATAAAACATCGACCTGCAATACCAGATAACATGCGATATTGGTAGGTTTACAGAAATGAAAATCAAATTGAAAATTTCTTATTGTCAAAAGATGAGTTTGAGGAAACTCAGTTAGATTTGGATAATCAGGAACAAAATCAAATAGAACCAGAAGATCATTTAGAAAATAAAATAGTTGTATATAATCCTTTGGTAAACCAGTGTGATAGATTAGATGTCAATAATCCTTTAGATGAAAGTGTGCATAAATCAGAAATTCATGAAATAGATCCTGAAAAAGAAGATTTTGAAATGCTTCAACTAAAAGATAATATTTTTCCCTGGGGATTAGCTCCATTATAAGACCTTTTTGACTTCAATGATGTATAAAAGAAGCCTAAAATTGAGCCCACAGAAGTAGAAGTTGAGGAATGCAATATAGGTACTGAACAAAACCCAAAGATGATCAAACTGTTAAAAAAATTACCTATTGTTACCAAACAGAGATATATAGCCCTATTTAAAGAATACATTGATTTTTTTGCTAGGAATTATGAGGACTTGAAGTTTTATGATTCCAACATCATACATCACAAAATTCCAATTAAAAGAACAAAAGCCTTTCTAACAGAAACTTCAGAGGATAAATCCAGTTTTGTTACCTTTAGTTGAGTAAGAAGTTAAACGAATTTATGATGCTAAAATAATTGTCCCCCTCAGATATTCCAAATGGGTGTCAAACATAGTACTGAACAGAAAGAAAACTGGAGAAATTAGGTTGTGCATTGATTTCAAAAATATGAATAAGGTTTCTCTGAAATATAACTACCCCTTACCTAAAATGGACCATATATTACAAAGGGTGATAGGACCAAGTAGGATATCATTACTAGATGGTTTCTCTGGCTATAACCAATTCTTGGTTGATCCAAAATATCAAAATAAAAACAAATTTTACCACTCCATGGGGCCCTTTCATGTATGTGAAAATGCCTTTTGGACTGATGAATGCTGGGGCCACCTTCCAAAGAGCAATGGACATTTCTTTTTTAGAAGAGATTTGCCTCTTTATTGTAACCTATCTAGATGATATAACCGTGTATTAAAAATCTGACGAAGAACACTTGAGACATTTGAAACGAGTCTTTGAGAAATGCAGAAAATTTGGCATATCTTTAAATCGTAAGAAAACAGTATTTGGCCTGGAAGAAGGAAAACTGTTAGGAAATATCATATCAAAATATGGAGTTAGAATTTACCCTAAGAGAATTGAAGCAATCCTAAAGATCAGTCCCCCAAGAAACATTAAAGAACTTCAATCCTTCATAGGAAAAATAAATTTTCTGAGAAGATTTATCCCTAATCTTGCTGAACTTCTTAGAAACATAACCAATATGCTCAAGAAAGACTCTGAAATAAAATGGAGCATAGAGGCTAGGCAATATTTTGACATGGTAAAACATGCATTAACTAAAGTGCTAGTATTAATCAATCCATATTTTACTAAAGATTTTATAATATTTTCTTTTTCTTCTGAGCACACTGTTGCAGTTGTTTTATTGCAGAAAAACATCGAAGGATTTGAATAGCCAATAAATTTTTTTAATAAAGATTGAAGAGATGATTCTATCAAGTACAACATCATGGAAAAACATGCCTTTGCAATAATCAAAGCAATTAAATATTTTAGAGTTTACATTCTGCATTCACATGTAATTTCTTATGTACCTAACTCTGTGGTAAAGGATATCTTAACGCAGAATGGACTAGATGGAAAAAGAGGAAAATGGATTGCGGTTATTTTGGAGTATGATCTAGAAATAAAATCTACCAAACTAATTAAAGGGCAAGGACATGCCCAGCTTGTGGTTGAGTCCAATTTTCAAGCTCTAGACATAAACTTGGTAGCAATTTTGGATGATCAAGAGGAGCAGGCGACTCCACAAATCAATGAAGAATTTTTAAATTCTCCCTGGTATGCAGACCTGATTTATGTATTGTTCAATTTAAATTCTCCTTGACGGCAACAAAGTGAAAGTCAGCCCCTAAGGAGAGCTGGTCTCCTATCGTAGCTCTGTCAACATTTCTCTGCTAAAACCCCGTTCTCCTCCTCCACATGGTCTACCCCAACTTATTTTTCTTTTATTTATCAAATTTGAGGAATTTGATAAATAAACATAATCAACAACCTTTGAAAATTAAAATATATCTCTCGGACTTATATTCCACCGCTAAACCTTATAACCAAGGGTTTAATCCTTCGAACCTTACATAAATACCCGAAACTTTTTAAAAAAATGACTTATAATGGACCTTTGGTTCCGGCCCCACATATATAATCGATGGCCCAATAAAATACTCGCACCGTACCTTGGTTATCCCTCGTGCATCTTCCGAATATGACCACTGTCCGATGGCTTCCCTCCAGATCGACGACGTTCAATGATATCTTGCGGCCTTCCTGGTCGAACGTTAGCGTGCAATGGCGCTCGGAAAAGTGGTTTTCGTGGTCCCACCACGTGCGACGTGTCAACCGTTAAATGGAATCACTCCCAAATTGGAAATACCGCTCACTCCACAAAAGCGGTGCGATATGGCAGTCCTATTTTGCAAATCCGCTCACAGATTTGGAACAGTGATTGACCACGGTTAATCACCTACCTTCTTATCCTCTCTGTTTGTTAACTCAGGTTAGGCCTCGGGTCAGGATTCCGATAGCAAAACAATTTTGTCTCTGCGTAAGCGGGTTTTGCACTATCATCAAACAGAGTTCGACGACCATGATTTCTCTACACAGACCTCGCCTGTGGGTGGGATTAATTCAACAGGGTTTGTTCGGATAATTCAAGAGAAATAGTAGACAGTAGGATGTGGAGACTGTACAACAGTTCCATTCAGAAACTATACACGCACAGGGTTCAATTGCCTCACAGTTAAACAAGTTTCCTCACAAATACCAATTCAAGACCGTTTGATAATCAACAGGAACTAAAATTCATTCAACTGGAAGCAATTGCTTAACACACAAATTTTATTGCAGAAAATCTCCTCTCCCTCTCCCTCAATACATCCGAGGGATACAATTTGTATACATCACAATGTGTCTCTTTGGTTCCTCTATGAGGACCGTTTAGAAAATCAAAAGCCTAATTACAATAATTCAACTAACTGAAACATGACAGATGGATCGAATCTAACTATTTGACTTCTACAAACTCTAACTAATCTAAATGACAGTCAGCTGAGGTATTGACACCTAGCTGTTACAATTCAAATGTTTTCGAACCCTCCTAACCACAACATGTGGACAAAGCCTCCTACATTGCTGGCTAGTGTCTAATGCCCCTGCATCACTCCTCCTGGTCTTACAAAAACTAAAACTATATTTCTATAATTAAAGCTAGTAAATTTTTTCATCATTGATAATGTCCTTTATTAGAAATATTTTGGTGGCCTATTACTCAAATTTTTGGTGAAGAATGATGCAGATAATATTATGCATGATTTTCATGAAGGAGATTGTGGTGGTCACCTGTATTGGAGGACTATTGCTAATAAAATTCTCAGGGCTGGTTTTTATTGGCCCACCCTTTTTTCTAATATCCATAAGAAAGTCACAACCTACCATAAGTGTCAAATTTTTGAAGGTAAAAAGAAACTTCTACCCTTGCCACTAAAACCCATTTCTATTGAAAGCCCATTCCAACAATGGGGTTTGGATTTCATAGGCGAAATCCATCCTCCTTCCTCTTCCCAACACAAATGTATATTAACAACTACATATTACTTCACTAAGTGTATAGAGGCCATCCCTTCCAGAAATTCCACTGATGTTGTTATTACAAAATTCCTTGAGACCAATATCCTATCCAATTTGGCTAACCAAGGAAAATCATCACTGACAATGCAACAACTTTTAAATACAAAAATATGATTGAATTATGTGATAAATATCATATTTATTTAGGACATTCAATAGCCTATTACCCACAAGGTAATGGATTGGTTGAATAATTCAATAAGAGTCTGGAAAATATCATCAAGATGTTATTAGAACATAATAAAAAGTATTAGCACAATAAGTTAATCAGTGCACTTTCGGATGATAGGATTACTACTAAGAAGTCCATCGGTATGTCACCATACCAACTTGTCTATGGGATGGATGCTATTTTTCCATCTTCTCTAGCACTGCCAGTGATGAAGATAATGCAAGAGCTACAAGTGGAACCAAATGATGCACTCAGAAGGATCCATCAAACCATTCAGTTGCAACAAACAAGAGAATAGGTGTATAACATAACACAACTCATCCATGAAAATATCAAGAAAAACTTTGGCAAAAGGACTAAGGCAATTGATTTTTCTATTGGTGAAAAAGTTTTAAAATGGGATGCAAGGAGATAAGACAAAGGGAAGCATAAAATTTTTGATAATCTATGGATGGGACCATATATTATAAATGCTTTTAGAGGTGACCGTGCATTTTTTCTCACAGATATGGATGGAACAGAGTTACTTGGTGGTCCTGTAAATGGTAGGATGTTGAAGCATTATTTCTCTTAGTCTAAAGATTCTTTTACATCATTGTAAATATCATAGTCAACATAGATTGGATTTGATGTGTTCCTGATTAAGGTTGAACCTCGCAAATAAGGCCCTAAGCCATGGTCAACAGACCATCATAATATTTTTTGAAGCAGAAAAGGAATCAGATTACATATTGCTTAGATGTGCAGATGAATAAGGCTACTGATCACATGTTCTTGACACTTCAATGCATGGAAGTGTCATCCCCAACTGGAGCCACCGTTAGGGTCCTATATTTCATAGGATCTCAAGGTGACCGAGTTTATTCTATTTTTTCAAATTTACTTTGTAAAATGATTTCCAATCTGAAAATAATTTTCAAAATAAAAAAAGGGAGATAGCATAACAAATCAAAAGAGGGTATATGTTAAAAAAAAAATAGAATATGAACCCCATCAGAAAGAAAAACAATAAATTTTGAAAGTGTTGCACCTCCAAATGCCACTACTCTTAGTTTAGCTTATTTCTAAAAATAAATTGTGTGCAACTTGTTTAAAATGCCACAAAAATTCAATAGAATTCAATCATAAAGTTTAAGCATGATTGAATTAGGTTTAAATTGCTTATTTTTAGGTAGTGAAAAATGATTTGTCAAACTATTTAATCTTGACAGATCAATAGTTAGGTAGAAAATAAAATTTGGTTCAATAATTTAATCTGAACCAAGGGAGGTGTTGTAATGTTATTTGTTTTTAATAAGTTAGCATAAGTAGTTAAATAATTTTCAAAATGATAAGGTAGGACATGGATGAAAAAGAATGAAAAATTAAAAAACGTTAAGAAATTTTTTTTTTTTGTAGGCATCCATGTCAATTAAATGTCAAGTGTTAGATGCTCTAAATAAAGAAGGAAAAATAAAATGTTAGGGAAGCAAGAAAGAAAAAGAAAGCTTCATTCTGTTTTCAAATATTTGATTGGCTACTAGTCTAAATGCGCCCATGGAAAAAGTTATTTGTATGGTTTAAATCCTGATCATAAATTCATATCCTAAAGTTTTAAACCATAGGAATATATCCCCACCATACTTTCATTTCATTCCATTCCCCCTAAATCATTAAACCATACCATTTATCCCTTTTCATTTTCATTTTCCCTAAGTCATTCCCTTTTTTCATTACCGCACATTCAAATTGATTTTCGCATTGGGAAAATCCTAAAATCCTTTAATTGCCGTCTCCTACAAACCTTCTAAATTGTGATATGCGATGAAAATGGGACCCACTCAACCGCCGCGTGCAAATAAAACTTACCCTTTTTTCTGCCTTATCTTTCTACTTTACCTTTTTCGCATCGCTATATCATTGTTTCCACTTACCTCCGCCTTCCCGATTCCTCAATTGTGATTAAAGTGGGGCCATTTCTCCCTGCCACATCACCCTTTCCCCCACCATCCATCACACATCGCAAAATTTACCACATCACATATCAGCAAAAATAACTTATTCCATTTCGCCAAATGTTAAAACTTGCGATCGCCAATGTGCAATATGTATCACATCGCACGTATCTTAACTTTTCTCTCATCGCATTTCACAAAATTTAAAGTTTAACCGTATTCCCAAAACCTATTCGGTCCCGATTGCGATTCGCAATGCAGTTGGCCCCACCATAATACTCCGATCTCCGCTATACGTCGTCCCTTTGCTACCATTACGATTCCATTCGCTACTTTATAACTCTTCCGATGAAGTGGGATCCATATCCATCCTACCACATCATCCTCCGTCAGCGCAAATCACACTTCGCGGGTTTTAGTGCTTAGTACATTTCCCCAAAATCTGAACTCTGCGATGTGCTGTAAACTATAAACATTGTGATGTGCGGTAAAATATAAAAATTGCGATGTGCGATGTGGGTGGGTCCCAATCGCATATCGCACTTTGCAAGTTTTAACAGTTTACCTCCTTCACTCATAGCAAAACCTTCCGACTTGCGATTGCGATGTGGGTTGGGTCCCACCTTCCTTGCCACGTCACCTCCATACTTCGCATCGCATTGATGATTCCATTTCTCATATCATAAACTATAAAACATGCGAAATGCAATGTTGGTGCAGATGCGATGTGGTTCTAAAATGAAATCTAAAGGATTTCAGGTCCGGGTATATGAGGGTTGAGCGCCACTTTATGAAGAAATAGGGTTAAACATGGCAGAAAGGACTCAGGTAGAAAATAGACACCACGGGTCAAGATAGGTAAAGGGCGTTCATACAACAGATTTCATCAACACAACACTCATTTTTCCAGCACAGTACTAAAAAGGTGGTGACTCAGCAACAATCTTCCAACAGAACAGGGCCAGAAACGCAGATGCACTCGTTTTACATCAATTTCTTTCCTTTCAGTTCATTTTGAGAAATTATAGATTGCCTTGTCACACAGGAATTGATTATAATTTGTTTTTATTTTTGTATAAAAACTCCAGTTTTGGTAGTATCAAGGGTCGATTGATTGATATCAATATTATTTTTTTCTATTGAAGTACTGTAAGATTTTTCAAAGCACTGGAGCATCAATAATAATCAGACCATTCACAGGATTTTTATGGTTTAAATACTGGTGATGTGTTTCTTCTGTTATTTTGTTTCACTGTTATCTTTCATTGTAATCATCTGAATTCCAATTGCAAAGCATAAAGGGTGATGAATAGGATTTACATCTGAGTACCTTATTCTGGCTGCATTTGAAATCATAATTTTTTCCACTGAAGGCCAAACTAAAGAATTCTTAATTGCTCTTTAGTTCTGCTGATTTTTTTCATATTTCTATCATAATCCATTTATAAATTATAAACGATCCAGTAAATACTCCTAGCTTTCCCTCTGTTTACTCTGTGAAAATTTGATGCAACTATCCAGTTATATTTTGACTCCATTTCCCAATAAACATTAATCGATTGAATACAATCAATTTTCCAAAATCCAAAACAAAATTCAAAACCCAAGTACAATCATAAGTAGCCTAAAAACTTATCCAAACAAAGTTAAATGTTAAAGAGAGAGCCCTCTTTGAAACTGGTATGGCTGGATCCCAGTTTCCAAAGTTGGTTTGATGTTTCCTCTATAATTTTGCTTTAGCCTCAGAGTTACAGAATGCTAACACCTGGTTTGTTCCAAATTTATAATTTGATTTATCCACCGCTGAACATCATTCGGTTCGCTTCCAATTTCCTACAACATATTCATGACTGGAACAATGAGAGAAGTAGGAAATAATGTATCAACTCCATACACTAACTCAAAAGACGACATGCCTATGGACTTCTTAACAGTTACTCTGTCTGCCCACAAGGAATTGATGAGTTTCTTATGCTAATTTTTCTTGTTTACCTCCAGCATCTTCTTGATATTGTTGACCAAGGAATTATTTGAATATTCGGCGAAACCATTACCTTGTGGGTAGTATGAAATCGAATGACCCAATGTGATATTTTAATTCTGACAAAATTACACCATATTTTTGGATTTGAATGCAACTACGTTATCTGTGATGATATTCTGCAGAGAACCAAATCTGGACAAGATATTAGATTGCGAAAATTGAATGATAACCAAATCAGTTGCTTGCATGGTTGGGATTACCTCAATCCACTTCGTAAAATAATCTGTAGCTATCATAATCGACTTATGATGAGCGGATGATGAAGGATTTATCTCAACTATGAAATCAAGGCCGCATTGCTGGAATGTTGAATTGATATGGATTGCAAAGGTAGTGGGAGAAACTTCCTCTTTCCTTGGAAAATTTTACATTCATGACAGTTCATCACGGTCTTGTACACATTGAAAAAAGAGTGGGCCAATAGAAACCAACCCTTACGACTTTGTTTGCTATGGTATTCCAATATAAATTTCTGCCACAATCACCCTTGTGGAAATCACTGATCACTTCCTTTGATTCCATTTCTATGAGGCGATTCAACAAGACACCTCCTGTGTCTTTCCAATATAACACATTGTCTAAAATACAATACTTTGAAGCTTTTAATTTCAATGATCTAATTATGCTTTTAGACACACCCGCAGGAGGATTTAAATGTTTCATAACATAAAATATATCAGCATACCAAGGTGATGAGATAAAAATTTGAGATGCCTATGTCATCAAAACATCAAATTCTTCATCTAAAAGTGAAAAAATCAGATTTATATCCAGTGCATGTAGATTTTATTTTGTCATCAGCTTTGCTAAACCCTGCCGCTTGATTAGAATTGTCACCTTAATCTCCAAATCATACTCAAGCATGGATGAAATCCATTTTCCTCGCCTCCCTTCTGGATCTGTTTGCATCAGCACATATTTTACCGCTACATTTGGAACATGGGCTAGGATGTGAGAATGTAAAATGTATACCCAGAAGTATTTCAGCGCTTTCACCAAGGATAAGGCTTGCTTCTCAATTATGTTATATCTCAGCGCTGCATCTCTTATGGTCTAGCTGGAAAAGGCAATTGGCTGCTCCATATTGGAATCTTTTTTCTGCATTAGTACGACAACCAACACGTGCTCAGAAGCGAATGAAAATTTTATGAAATCTAAAGTATAATCAGGGCTTATCAATGTGGGAGCACATGTTAAAACACATTTTATTGAATTAAATGACTTCTTCGCATGTTATGACCATCTTACCTCACTGTCCTTCTTCAACATGTCGGCCATATCTCTAAGGTGCTCAACGAGATTGGGAATGATTCTCCTCAAAAAGTTTATCTTTCCATTGAAAGACTAAATCATCTTCTTGCTCCATGGGAAATATAATTGCCGAATTTATTCAATCTTGGAGGGATCAATATCATCCTTTGAAATAATGTGTCAAAGTAATTTACCATCCTCCCTGGAAAATAAACTTTTCTTCAGATTCAACGAGATACCGAATTTTATGCATTTCTAAAATACTATCCTTAAATGGTGCAATTTCTCATAATCTGATTATGAAAATACTGTGACATTGTTATGTAGGTAAATCCTGTCTGTGGACAGAGACGATCACTCTAGCCCTAGGGTGGGTCTAGTAACAAGGAATCATGCTAAGGTGTAGGTTCCTAGATATTGGAATGAAAGAGGATGCGATAAGATAGGCTACCTATGGTCCAATGCTATTGTTAGAAATCGTAGTGGTGATGAGAAATGCTCACTCTTTATCCAACAAGTCACAATCCCTTCACTTATCGCACTTGGACACCTGCACAAATATCAGAAAAATACAACCATATCCCACATACTAATTTCATCCAAAATATACTAATCAGTCAGAGAAGATTAGCATATTGAATTTAATGGAGATAAAACACAAGATGGGAACCAGACAATAGTCACTTATATTAAAAGGTAGAAAGAAGAGATACAACCATGCTCTGACGTTGCGGTCTCCTCCAGCAGGGCTCAGGTGAAGCACATCTCAAAGCTTGTTGGGGAATTTGGACAGGAAGGAGACCTCTTGATGGATTTCTCCTTGTTCTACCTTCTCATAACTCGGTTATTCAACTATGACTTAGTCTCTCAAGTTTAGCACTTTAGTTGTATAATTCTCTTTGTTCAGCTTCAACCATTCAGCTACGACTCCTTCAACTAGTTTTCATCAAGAAAGAAGGCTTGTTTATATAGAGGCAAAGGAGGAGGTTGGGATCCCTACAAATGTGGAAGGGAGGCCTATCCTCTAGGAGTGTTTCAAGGGAGGTGGAAACCACTATCTAAAGGAGGAGGCCCGTGGTTGTTTCAGTTCAACCACTCCCAATGACTCATCCTCGAGGTGGTTGGAATGGAACCTCCACCTCTATTTTTAAAAAACATTTCATAAATAGCTTGGCGTGGGCATCACACTGTGACACAGGGCCAAGTGGTGTAGGCTTAATGTAAAATTCCCAGGTCGGCACGAGGAGATAAAGGGCTACTCGCGCCAAGGCAAAAATAGGGATTTTCACAGCTTTGCTCAGGAAAATGTCAACAAGGAGAATGTTTCCTTCATCAAAAGGGATGCAAGGATCATTAGGGGAATTTTGAGGTCTAAAATGGGCCTCCTAAGGAAATAATAAAATAATAGATATACTAATAAAATAATATTTATGAATTTTCAATTCACTTTTTGCACCAAAATCCATGTGACTCTTCTGTATTTTTCTCTGAAGTGCTTTGCTGCAAGTTTTCTGAATTTTGATTTCCATTTTCTTCTTTCAAGACTGCTTGTACACTATTTGTTAACTCTGAAATTTCTTCACCTTCTACAAGTTGAATATCTAAATCATCAGTACCACTATCATTATAAAATATAAATGATCCTAAATCAATATGTATGAGGTGAATCGGGTGATTCTTAGGATTATCCTTACTAGTGATCATGTACTTAATTTTCACCTCTCGGTATAGCTTCCTAAGCTGGCGAAATACCAGAATTGTTGCATATGAAAAATCAAGCTGTAAATTACCTCTCAATTTGGCTCCCCAAGACCGTGAAAGCAACATGCCATACCTTGGAGGTATGTCAGCAAATAAAACATCCATCAACACATCTTTAGTGGGAATTTGATCGAAAGAAACAACGAAGTCTTTGATAAGACCGAGGCAATAGACTCTACCTAAATCAAAGGAATATAGGTGATACGGTCGGGTTATGTCAAGTCCCAACTTATCCATGATAGCTTTTGACATTAAATTATGTGAAACCCCATAATCCATCATGGAATTATAGAGAAAATAATCATGGACTCTCAAAAAAAGATAAAAGGGAGGGACTTCAATATATTCAAGGTTTCCATCTATGGCTGGACCAAAAAGAAGTCTGGGATGATCATCACTGCCATTGACCATTCTGACATGTGGTCTACTTTCAATATCTTGGAAATCTGATATTTATATCTATAAATTTTACCAAGTTTAGTGAGAGGAATAAACACATTTAACTTATAAATTTCACTCTCTAAGTTGAACAAGTTGGATTATTTTTCTACCTCTTTCACGATGTTATCTCACTTTTCAGGCTGCTCTTTTGCTGGAATTTCATTCCTTTGAACTTCTTTATCCTTCTTCAATGTACTTGTATATGCCTCACTGTCCTTGCTCTGATTTATGGCAGCAAGCTCCTTCTCCTTGTTTTGACTAGCTTGAGGAGTTTGTTTGGGCTGAGTATCTTTTTGCTGAGTTGTCCTCTTTTGAGTTGGAGTGATAGGAAAATCTCGGTTTCTCAATGTGTATTGTCTCTGCTATGAGCTAAGAGCATGTAGATACCCCCTTTGATAGTCATCAGATTGGACTTCCAACCCATCATCATTTTCAAGGACAAGTTCATGATCATCTGGCACACAAGTTTCTTTGATATACTCATCATCCTCTATAAGATAAATAGGTCCCTAATCTTTTGGAAAGAGAATATTCTCTTCAGCAATATCATCATCTTCTTTCGGTGCTTGATAATAGTTATACTGTAATGGAGTCTGAATTTGTTGTTGAGCTTGCTGATCTGGAGCTCTCTATTCTCTCAAATTTATCCGAAATTGTGGTAGCTGCTGCTATCCTCGGAAGTTAGGATTTTGAGGTTGATTATCTTGTTGTATTTTTGAAATTGAAATTTTATCTACCATATTCTCTATGGTTCTTATTAAACTGTCCATATTTTCTTTGGATGAACTTGATGACTCTTATTTTATTGCGACTCTCTTTTCCACTTTTATTTTTGATTTCTTAATTAGAAGATTAGCTTCAACGCTGATTGCATTTTTCTGCATCTCCTCCAATGAGGTAGGGTTCCTTTCTCTAACTTTATATTCCATGTCCGGGTCAAAGGCATATGGATAGTGCAACAAGGTAAAATCTGGTGAAGGTTTGATATTAATGGAAATGAAGTTGTATACCTTCTTGAAGTGAGTGGTATAGTCTTGGAACGACTCATTAGGTTGTCTCTTCATTGAATTATACTTGGCCAAAATCTGAAGTGGATTTTTCTTTTCCTCCCACTTGGTGAGGAAAATATCTGTCAACTGCTATGAATTCTTCATTGAACCAACTGCTAAAACTCTGAACCATTTCTTTACTTCTCCTGAGAAACTCTAAGCTAGGATTCTCATCTTGGCATCATCATTGTCTACTTCTTCTAAATCAATGAAATCCGTAATATTATCAATTTGCTACCTCGTTGTAACATTAGTGGTTCCATCAAAGAGAGGAATTATTTGTCCATAATTCTGCGATAAATGAGTAAGCTGGCCCGACAGAACCAATGGATAAAATCTAGCCATGGTTGTTCTAGGAGGTAAACTTGTAGGTATAAGAGGAAGTGCCGGTATTGAAGGTGTTTATGTAGGAAGGGAAATAGATGGTGTAGAAGTAGTGGTATGGATGAATGAGGTTGAAAGAGGATTAGCAGAAAAAATATCCTGCTGATACTATATGAAATCCTTATCGGAAGTATATTGGAGATGGTTCGCTAATTGTTGAATTTTATCGAACTGAATCCAAACATTACTATCAAAATATGACTATGAATTGGATTCTACAGATGATATACTATTTTCAAACCTTGGAGAATAAAATACATATTCAGATAATGATGTGACTTCAAAAAACCTTAAGGGATCAAATAGAATTTTGGACAAGGATGTTTCTGATTTGGATATAAACAGAGAGAATTCAAATTTCAAGTCAAAAGGAATATCTTCAAGTGAAAATAGTACAGTAGGAAAAGATGTATACCTTACCAAAGTTGATGAACTTGACTGAGTCTCAGAATGCTGAGGTATTTGTTTTCTGATGAGTCTCTCCAGGTCTTAAATGGGAGAAGTTGGATGTGGATCAGGATTAGATCATGTGTGCCTTTTCAGAGCCAGTGTATTCTTGCTTCTGCACTTTGGCTCTCTGCAACTTGAAACAACCTTCACGAAATCTAGTGTCTATCACCCACAGGCCTAACATTCGATGAAAAATTATGGTACATCCAGGGAAGCTCTATCACTTCGTCCCTGACAACGAAACCAGAAATGTTAGCCTCCACAACATCCCAAGGTTGATGAAAGGATGTTGAAGGAGGTAACCTCAAACCAAGCTTTCGGTTTTGTAGCTAGCCCTACCATACCAGAGAGGGCTCTCTATATAAGATCACATCCAAGGGGTTTGAATGGATGAGGAGTAGATTTTAGGCTAGTTAGGTTAGCTCTAGGGTTTTGAAAATTTGATAGTTTTAATGCCAGATCAGGGATGAAAACCAGGTATCTAGGTCAAATATATCAAAGGGTTACAAATGAAAATATATAAAGGAGAAAGGTAACAATGTCTTAGTGATGGGTTTAGGGTTTTGTCGGTGTAGTGTAGGGTTTGAAAGAGTGGAAAGGATCTTAATGATCATGCATCACGAATTCAATAATACTAAAGGAAATAAACATGAAATGATGTTCCCAAACAAAACAGAGCTATGAAGAATTCTGCCTATAAATTTTTTAGGAAGATCAATGAGGAAAGAAAGGCATGGAAAAAGAACATATATATCATTTATAAAAGACTATAATAGAGAAAATACAACATCAGAAACTCACTGCACATGAATTCTTAGATAATAGCTGCAACTGTTCCTCTAAATTTCTGAATAAAAACTGAAGCACAAGCTACAATGGTCTCAAACCTATGACGTCCAACCATCAAAATGAATAAGAAATGCATACATACAGGAAAAAAAGCATTTACCCTCTCTCAAGGGTCGAATCCTAGTGTTGAGGAACTGATCACACGATTCCATCACCTAAAACCTAAAGACTAGGGAGGTTAAAAAACCTCTCCTCAAGATACAAAAACTGATGCATTTGACCATAAAAGATATTTAGAAGCATGTATCCACCTCCTTTTTACTCTATCCAACATAATTACACATCATTACATTATCACATAATAAAAAATGACAAATTACATTAGTGGAGGTCAAATTTGGACCAAGTCAATAGAGAAAATTGACCATCAGGAAAAAACACAACGATTTTAGGAAAAAACGCAGAGTGTTAGGAGAAAACATAGCGAAATTGGGAAAAGTGATGTTTGGAGGCCTTCCTGAGGTCCAGATCCTGATCTGAAAGTTGTTGGAGATATCTCTTCCTATTGGATACCATATAGAGTCCTCAAGCACTGAAAACGACTGCTTCTAGCCCCTAAAAACTTCATTCTCCCACAGACACTCTAGAAACGCAACGTGCTGTTCAAAAATAGGGGAGAAAGGTTGTTTTTGAGTGGTTTTTTGGCCCTTTTCATCTGCCAGATCTTGGTGAAACTATGCTCTTAAGGGCTATATATGATATAAAACTCATAATAAATCCAAAAAGGTAAACTTTTTTTCATTTGGTGGCACCCATCAAAAGTGCAGCGTGAGCCACACTGCATTTTTGACCCTATGATTGTGTCAAAAATAGTGAAAAACTCCAAAAATTTCAAAAATTTCCAAAAACTCTCAAAATTTACTCAAAATTTCACCAAAAATGATCCATGGTGAACTTAGATGGAATGCTAAGCTATGAGGGAAGCATCAGCATGCAAATCCAACTTTCCCTTCTCCTCTTCCTCCATTAGGGTTTCTTTAAGTTTTGCCTTCAATTCTATGATTTTTTCTTGAGACACTTGATTTATATTGTAGTAGTGCATGGACATGTATCTCTGAATGTTATTTTCCTTGTTGGCCCTCTTCAAGAGCTTTTCCAAATTTCTATTGACTCTATCTAGCCAATACTTATTGTCTTGTTCAATTTCTCTCAAGATGAGCTCATCCATTGTCATGTGTGTTTTTGGTGGAGATGCATCTCTTTGTTGCTGGAGTGCCCTTTTTAGGCCTCTAGTTTTTGGACTCTTCCTTCTAAACTATTCTTCATGTTCATCGGAATCATCAATGTCAACGACTTATTTTCCCTTTACATCCTCCTTACTAGCATCAACTTTATGTCTATTCAAGAGTAGCTGGTTTAGCTTAAATTGCATGTTCTCCTACTCAAGAAATGAAATCATGAAGTTGGCCCTGGAAAAGCTGTCCTTATGCTCTCTGATCTCAACATATTTCTTCATGATAACCTGCTTTTTTGATTTGTGCTCTTCATCCACCTTGAAATCTGCCATGTCAATATCAAATTCGATAGGCTCCTCCTGCTGTGGTGATGATCTCTGTCCTGATGAAGTAGGCTTGGCCCCTTCCACAATGTTTGGAGCAAACACAAGCCTCCTACCTCTATTATGTGTCTGATTCACCTTAGCCCTAGTTTTCCTCTTGAATGAAACTATGCTAGTTGAGCCAATATCTATTTGTCTGGATAGTGTGGCCGATGATGTACCTTGGCTAGTTGACTGACTTGCAGGATGCAAAAACACATTCAACTGAATGAAGGTCTCCCAAGTGATATTATTCTTTGCGAGTTGGTGCACAACAATGATTTTGATGAGGGCATGGTGAAATAGGCTAGCTTGATGGTGACTCTGTCTATGCTGCACCTTTTCTGCCACTTTTACCAAACTATTGTAGAGGTAGTAGGATAGGTTAAGTGGTTTTACCCCTGTGAAGTGCATGAGAAATCTAAAATGGTACTTGTACAATCTAGAAAATCTTTCCTCACATGTAAATTACTTCATAATGACCCTCATCAATGGATAAAACCTATCCAACAAATAACCAAAAGGAAACACTTTTTTAATGGCATCTTTGTAGTGACCTTTGATGAATGATTTGTAGTTTTTCACATCCAAGTATGGGCTCTTAAACCATTTTTCACCACTATCATGTATCCCTGTAGTTGTAGATATGGTTTTAGTTGAGATTGTGAAGCTCACCCCTGTAATTATAACCTAATATCTTTTAAGATTACTGGAAAAAAACCTTGTGAGATTGGCATGGTATTTGACTGTTTGAACTTGCTCACAAACTCTCATACACCCAACATTCTGAAAACATTTCTTGGCAAGTGGAGAGGAAATCATATAATGTGTGTTGAGTGGTTCATACCTTGACATGTGGCCTCCCTTGTTATAGGGTTTCTTTTCTCTTTCCATGTTTCACAATTTGCAAGGTAAAACCCTAGTGGGAAAAACAAGGGTAGTGAGTGATGGCAAGGGATGAAGGGTTTAGGTAAGGAATATGAGGATAGGAAAATTTATGGAAGCAGGCAGGGGTTCTAGGGAGCTATGGGAAGTGGAGGGGGGTGAAATAGGTATATGGAATGGGCTAGGGAAATTTAACACAATCCAAACCCTAGAATCTTCCCAAAACATAGCGTGGTGGTAGGGTTTGGTGTTTGTGGCTTGGGAAATATGAGTAGGGGAATGCAAAGGTTATGGGAGTTGTATTTGAGTGTGAGGCAGGGTATAGTATGCTAGGGATAGGTTTATTACTACTACATTTTCCTGTTTTATTAATGAAATCACTGATTTTGGTGACGTAAACCCTAATGACCTAATGGTGACACTGAGCTGAATGAGACTCATGGTGACCTGACTAAGATGAAACTGATGATTTTGTAATGATGAATCATCCAAATGAGAGATGGCAGTGACCAACACAATTTTTTTTTTGAATGGAGTAGTAATAAACCTAAACACCACTAGGGAGTGACCAAATGTTTATTTTAAGACCTATTGAAACCATAAAAATTTGATTCGAAACCCTAATTTTTTTTTGAAAGAGCGCGTTTGATCACTGGTGACATGAATAATTGACTGACACTAACATTGGCTCCAACAAGGGATGTCAGCTCCTTGGAGGTGTGAAGAACACCATAGACCAAGTAGCCTAATTCATTGGGCATGGAGTCAAAATCAAAATACTAGACTTGAAACAGAAAACCGTTTGACAAACTGAACTGAATCTGAATGAAACAAAAAATTAATATACTTAGAAATCAACAGCCAATCACAAAAAAATTATGGCCTTCACTTCGGGCTCCAAGCTTCGATGATTAACTCCTTCACACTTCTGTAGAAAAGTAAAATGATATATACAATGGTAGTGATAAATCTCAGAAATCGGTTCAAAATAAGTAGTACTTAACAAGTCTACCATTGATTGGTCCTCCTCCACAATCTTGCCCATTCATTTACTTCAACAAGTAAGCATTATTTCCTCTTGAAGCTAAAATATTGTACGGTCCTTTCCATAAATTTTTGAACTTACCGTGCTTTCCTTTATCTTCATTTCGAGCATCCCAACGAAGGATCACATCATTCCCAATGCTGAAATCATCTGCCTTTGTGTTGCGATCATACACATTCTTGATTCTTTCTTGAAGCTTGGAAGTGTTTTGAAACACCTCTTCCCTTGTTTGTTGCAAATGGATCATTTGATTTATCTGCTGCTGAACATCATTCGGTTCGATGCCAATTTCCTACAACATCTTCATGACTGGAACAATAAGAGAATTAGGAAATACTGTATCAAACCCATACATTAACTCAAAAGATGACATGCCGATGGAATTATTATTACTTACTCTATCTGCCCACAAGGCATTGATGAGTTTCTTATGCCAATTTTTCTTGTTTACCTCCAACATCTTCTTGATAATGTTGACCAATGACTTATTCGAAGATTCAGCCAAACCATTACCTTGTGGGTAACATGCAATCAAATGACCCAATGTGATATTTTACTTCTCACAAAATTCTACCATGTTTTTGGATTTGAATGCAACTATGCTATCCATGATGATCTTCTGTGGACAACCAAATCTGGACAAGATATTATATTCCAAAAATTGAATGATAACCAAATCAGTTGCTTGCATGGTTTGGATTACCTCACTCCACTTCGTAAAATAATCTGTAACTATCATAATCCACTTGTGCTGAGTGGATGATGAAGGGTTGATCTCACTTATGAAATAAAGACCCCATTGCTGAAATGGTGCTTGGACTGATATGGGTTGCAAAGCCAACAAGAGAAACTTCCTCTTTCCTTGGAAAATTTGAGATTCGTGACAGCTCATCACGGTCTTGTACACATAAAAAAAAAGAGTGGGCCAATAGAAACCACTCCTTAAGACTTTTTTTGTTGTGGTCTTCCTGTACAAGAAACACAATTTTCTCATTCGGGAAAGTGATGTCCATAGCCCACTGAAAAGTAGCCCTTACATTCTTGAGCCCAAATTTCATTTTGGCATACATGAAGGTATCCCATGGTGTGATGAATGTTGTCTTCTCTTGGGCATCTTCATGCACTAAGATATAGTTGTATCCTGAATATCCGTCAAGAAGTGACAGCCGTGAAGCTCCAACAACGCTCTGCAAGATGTGATGCATCTTTGACAAAGGATAATTTTCCTTTAATGAAACCTTCTTTATATTTTTGAAATCTATGCAAAGACAAATCTCTCCTATCTTGTTTCTAATCGACACAAGATTAGACATCCAATCTAAAAATTGAATAGGAACTATGATACCAACCTTGTAAAATATGTTTACCTCTTTTTTGATCGATGGAAGATTCTTGGGATTGATTCTCCTCAACTTATGGCAAAAAGTCTTTTGATCCAGATTGATTGGGATGGTGTGCTAGATGATATCTTTGTTTTACACCTTAAGATGAGAATATTTCCAAGAAAACACATCAGAATTTTTTTTTCAAGAGAGCTGTGTATTTACCTTTCAACTTAGGGGACAAGAATCTTGATAGCTTGACCATATTGGGTTTCTTTGTTGTACCGATGTTCACATCTTCGATACCAGTTTCTGTGGGGACCATCGTTGGATTTTTGGCCGCATCATCATGATCAAACAACTCCTCCAAAGGCACTAAACCTCATGGACTATGTTGTCCTTCAACTGCAGCACCTCAACTTCAGTAACCTCAATTACTTGATCATATTCACTATACACTTCATCCATGTGAGA
The DNA here is from genome assembly GCA_034641835.2 of Pinus albicaulis. Lineage (NCBI taxonomy): Eukaryota > Viridiplantae > Streptophyta > Pinopsida > Pinales > Pinaceae > Pinus > Pinus albicaulis. The sequence goes on along the minus strand of CM076578.1, from coordinate 1,352,766,696 downwards.
GTTAGCAAACTCCTCTCCCATCTGCAAAAAGCTATTAATTTGTTTCTCATCCCAAAATACTTGACAATATATGAGATTGTCAGGGACAACTAGGTGATGCTTCACATGAATTTCAAACTTCTTAGTAGAATGAATGGGAATATTAAAATTACTAGCCGCTGTGGAAAGTAAATCAACCATGAAATTTTGACTTCTAGGAATCAAAGACAAAGTATATTCTAGAAAAGCTTTCAAAACATCAAGAACAACATTACGATAACCTCTCATCCTAGGATGTTTGGCCTGGTACTCCCCTTTTAAATGCTTTATCACCAACTTGGAGTTGCCATATAGTGTGTGTTGGGAAATATATTGCTATAATTTCCAACATTAAATTATCAATCTGGGACTCATAAGCTTCGAGGCACAAGCACAGGTAACATAGGATTAGAGCATCTAACTTAAACTAGGGTATAAAATCAATTCAATTTCTAAGTACAAGATCATTGTTTCTATGAAATAACACACTGGTTACTCGTTGTAAAAGAACACACCATTCATTTTCCGGAAGGAAACTCTAATCTACCACTCATTTGCTGAAAAGAATACTCATCTAAGGAATTGAAAGAATCTCATTGTGACTCCTAAAAATATTTCAATTTAAAGGCTCCTATTCTAGATGAAACATCAAATTCATAATGAAAAGAAAGAAAAATCAAAAGATGCTAAACTAATGCCTCTGTTATGGAAATAAATTCACACTCAGACAATTTTACAGAGCGATTAGTTACTCTAGAAAAGGAAAATTAAATTAACGATATGATTTTATGAAGAAATTGTTTACAAAATGAAAAAAAATTAAATAATCACAAAGAAATTATGTACACTATGAAAAAAAATTAAATTAATATTCAAATTTATTTCTACAAAGCGATTGTCTATACTAAGAAAAAAACAAGAAGTATTTTAAAGGAAATATATGAACTACTTACAAAACTAAACTACGAAAAATGATAGCAAAATTCAATTGACACACTTTGATGCAAATCAAAACCACAAAGCCATTTCCAATTAAAAATATAAACACTATATCTAAATCTCGGGTCTCACAAATTCACTACTTTTAACTTCAATAAACAAAAATGCATACCTATATTCATTTTCATATCAACTAATTTCAATGCAAAATATGATTCTTAACACATAAAACTCAATGTAACATCTAATTCTGTACTTAACACAGAAAATCCAATGTAAAATCTAATTTTGTACTTAAAACAAAAAACTCAATGTAAAATCTAATTCTGTACTTAAAACAGAAAACTAAAAACTTAACTCAAAACAGAAATTTAAGTACAGAAAATGCTTTCGCACAATGCTACCAAATGTCAGCGTGATCGATGTTAATTTCATTCATTCAATGAACCACGAGTTTAACTAATGTAGACAAAAGAAGATTTACTCGAAAACCTTAATCACAATTCATGAATTAATCACACGAAATCATCATACGACTCAGGTTATGTTCAATTGATAATTCGTTTGCATTTGAATGAGCTCAACGCTTCTTATAAGAGACATAACATGGCTCTGCGTTAGGGATTTAGGAATGCTCTGGTAAAAATATAAATATAATCTCAGAACGATTTTATGAATACGATGCGACAAAGGAAATTTAAATCAGAGATCTATGTAATCACAACAGAAACCTATTGAATTCTCACGGAAGATTAATATAATCTCACAACTGTATACCTACAAAACTTACATAGAGGCTCAGTGCTAGATTGTGGTGGGGCCTTGCCACACCTGGTTGAGCCTGAAAGATTTATAGAGAGAAGGAGATCTAAGGTATTTGAATTAAAAACTCACCGTGACCATAACTTTGCGATGATCTGAATCAAAACATGCCCATAATATATAGCTGGAATGAAATACTCAAATACAAAATGAACTATTTTGCTTGCAATTACATTCAACAACTGATAATTATGTGGCTTACTCTCTATCCATATCCTTCATACAGGTTGAGCTCTTGAATTTTTATACAAAGGTGTTGATGAAACAAGAGATTAATTACATTCCAAATAAACACAACAACACACAAATTCATCTCGTATTTAATTTGTCTAGATGGCCTTTGAATAGGCTATGGTTGGGTTTATTTTGATCAACGCATGGATGGAGGAAAAATATACATGTTATCTCATCCAATCTTGGTCCTCCATGTGGCTGAACCAAAACCATGGCCGAATTTTTCAAATCGTTCACGTTCATCCCGTTTCTATACGTAAAACCATACTTAACAATTTTTTTAGCCTTCACTCCCTTTTGGTGATGAATTTTGCTGAACAGTTTCTGGGTTATGTGAAACATGGTATTCTAAGCATGATGAAGTCTCAAAATGTCGATATTCCTCACCATTTCATCACAAAATTCATATTTTCACCTACAACAATCTCGTTCCATACTCAACTTGTAGCAACTAGTTTTACTTGTGGAGAGTTCTGGCAATGAAACCCTGCAAAAATTAAACTTAGCAAAAACATCATTATTAAATCATGGAATAATCATATTTAATCATAGAAAATGTAATAAAACTAATGATAACCAACCATGGAGTGTATTTGACTCCAAGTTATGGAATTAAGGTACGAAACGGGTTAAAAACCTAGGGTTTTAGGGTATGAACAATGATATTACATGACGGAAACATGGGCATATTCGAGGCCCAAAATCCCCCCATGCCTGAGATTTTTCATGTCCTCATGCAAACAAATACTTTGCTTATATATAGTTTTTTTATGGCATCATGGCTTTGGGCAGGGTTAGTTCTTGTGGAACAATCACTGGCGCATGAAGATTTGAGGGTGTTGGTTCTTGTGGAGCAACACCATTCTTATTTGACTACCATAGATTTTATTTTGAGAGCGATACAAATTGATGAATAGGATGATATGTGAAAATGGAAATGGTGGATGAGATGAGGTGGTGATGGAGATAATAAGATATGTGCTAGCATGCTCTATTTTTGTGAGGCCAATGCTTATGGATGGTTCCTTTATGAAAGGAAACAATGAATTCACCCTCTGACAATATATGTGAATGCAGGAGGGGAATGTACTATAGTTACTGCTTTTTTTTACATGAACCAATATGATTATGACCTTATTAGAGTAGCATGCAAAAGGAGGGTATACGAAAAACCAAATATACAGAATATGTGGTGGTTAATCATCAAAGTTTTCTTAAATTTCTAATGAATTAAAGAATCTTAAGCCAACTTTACCTCAAGTTTTACCCTTTTTCTTTATGTCCTTAGCACTGCAAGATGAAGTGAATGATGGAATGGCTGGAGCTGATGCGATTGCTGATATGACATGCTGAAAAAGATGAAGGATAAAATGAAGATGTTAAAAGGTCTCAACATTCACATTATCCCAAAAATGTTGATGCATGTGTATTTTTTTATCATGGCTTCCTGAGACAACACAAGTGCCATAATCAATAATCCTCTTTATTGAAATAAAGGAAATAGGTTAAATAAATAACAACTACCTGATCATGCTCCAAGTTTAAGATACTAGCCCAATAATTGTGATAATGAAAACCATGAGTAAGCATAAGGTGGAAATGTGAATTAAACATAAAAATTCCAATCATTTCTCTCCTAATATCTCTCTCCCCCCATGCCAATTAATTTGCATGTACACATGAAAGAAAAACCTATAACATATACCAAATATTAATTAAGACTGAAGGCTAGGGTTTCTATATTAGAGTCATGGTTAAAAATACATGGCTAATTGAGTGAGAGCATTTCAGTAAGTTTCATGTGATGTAAAATTCCTTTGCATCAATAAGATAAGAAAAAGTTGTGACCAAGGATTCAATGATGTCAAGACTTACCTTTATTATTCTGAAAGATAAACTAATGTTATGGCTACTATAGGAATGCTAACAATGTTTTTACTTCAGGGACAATGTCATCCTAAAATGGTTAACCATAAAAATTTCCACAAAACATCTCAAGAGTAGTCCAAAGCAATAGGTATTCACTTTCAATAGCATCATTAATATAAATAGAAGTGACATTATTTAAAAACCAAGGCACTAAAATGGATAGAAATAGGGAAAATAAATATGACAAAATGATACCATCCGAGGATGATTGCCTTACCATTATCCAAGCATATAGTTGAAGCTCCTCTTATTCAAGAAAAGTGAATCACCTACAATAAGTTTCTCAGTTCCATGAAATCTAAATTATTTTTGAAAGATATAACTCCAAAGAAAATTACTGAAATGATCTTAAAGCCATTCTTAGAGAGATATGATAATGAATTCAGGGAAAGACAAAAACAACCAAGTAAATCATAGTGTAAAATTAACTTTAATACCATAGGCATGGCCCTGCTGCTAGTAAGCATCTATAGCCTCTACATGGATGCCTCCTAACCTAATGAATTTCCTGTGTCCCACCTATTAGATATAGATTCAGAGTCAATCAAAAGAATTTACTTTGATTTGGGAATTAACTGAAGACCACTGTTGTAGCTTGGTAACCAGCGAACAACAGTGCCATTCACAAGAGATAACAAGAACAAACAAGTCGGCTCGTGATGAGATTTTTTGTCTTCTAGTTTTTTAGCTTGAAATCCATTACCTTGGCTTGGTGACCAATAGCGGCAATTTCATTCCCGTTAAGACCCATGATCATAGTAGGTTGTCTTGTAATGCGACATCTTATCCCTTAATTAATCCATTTATGTTAAAAAAATCTGATTATGATTAACCTCATTTAGGTTACTTAATAGGTGGGGAGGAAAATCTAGTCGCTAAGAGCATAGGATGGCATGAAAATATTTTAATTAATAATCTTTACTGTTTGGTCTTGCTACCCTAAAGAATTATTTAAAAAAAAAATATCAGATGAAGACTTAAATATTCCTCCAGTTGGTCATGCTAGAGTTCTTATGAGAGCTCATTATGGTTTGATAGGATTGGTTAACCATAGGAGACTTTTCATCAATACCTTCAAAGAGAAACTTGAAAAGGTTTCTTGGATGATAGTCTGTCAATATTATGAATGGAAAGTATAATAATAACAATTTCCCTAACTGTCCCAGTAAATACTCTCGGCCAATAATCAAAGTAACTTTATACAATATGAGGCATTAAGAGTGAATTGCTTCTGAAAAGTCTTACCACAAGAGTGTATAGTGAAAAAAATTTCAATGGACATTCCTTAGGAATTTTAGTTTTAAGAATGTTGCTGTAACAATTTTATTTTAAATGACAATACTACCCTACCCTACTTTAGAGAGAGGAAGATCTCCTTCAAGTGTAGGAGTACTTCCAATGTAACCATGTGCGTAGAATGCCAAATATACTCATACTCAAATTTAATGAATAAAATTCAACACATATTAGAGTATGATAAACCAATTCCTTTAATTGATATGGTACCAAGAGTTGTTGAATGATGAGGGAATACGGTATATTAACGACTACTTGAAACCAGGATTCAATGAGATCCACATATTTACGACTCTCCAACTTATGCTCGTATTCCACAGTTTGATAACAACTCACTTGGAGGCATGAGGGATCTGGTGAAACACAAAAGATAAATCCCTCAAGTTCAGGCTCAAATATCTGCTTTCCAAATTGACAAAAATGGTCAAGGGGAATTCTAGGGCTTTGAGCTTCAACAATAGTTTTAGAATAGGTTCCAATTATAGGTTGCTCCTTTAATGGTCTTTGAGTTATATCTTCCTGGGGTAAATGTTTTGTAGTGATAGGAGATGTTTCCAAAGTCACCCTATTCCCCAACCTTGAAGATATATCAGTTTGCTCAGAGGGAGAATAAACATGAAGAAAAAGTGTTGTACATTATTGTGCAACCTCCTTGTTTGGAATAGGATTTGGGTTAAGGTTTGAACTACGGTTTGGTTTAAGGCTTGGACTAGGATTTGGATTTGGACTAGATTTATGTATATGGTTTAAGTTAGGGCTAAGATTTGGATTAGGTCTAGGGTATGGATAAGGGCTACGGTATGGATTAGGGTTACGATTAAATAAAGGTTGCATAGGTACTTGAGACCATGAAGGATGATGACTTGATGGCGCATTGAATGGAAATTGTGATTGTTGTTGATTTTTTATGAAATAATGACCTAGGTGTTGTGCAGGAAAATCCCCTCTATGGACAAAGGCGACTCCTCTAGCCCTAGGGTGGGTCTAGCAACAAGGGAACATGCTGGTTTCTAAATTCCTAGTTCATAAATGAAATACATATTGGAATATATGTCCTACCTCAATCCAATGCTCTTGACATAGTACATTGCAGTGATCCCTCGATCTTTGTCCTTCAATTCTTGCACTCCGTTGGTAGCGATATCCACACACCTGCACAAAGATAAATCAAGCACTAAAATCATACGAGCATACATATCCATTTATGACTATCTAACTAGTCAAGGAGAGTCAGAAACTTTTAATATTAACATAGATAAAGATGGAACTATAAATCAAGCATGTCATATTAATGTATAAAAGGGAGTTTAGAACCTGCACCTTGATGCTGTAGACCTCCTTTGACAGGTTTAGTTGGGCATGTCTCCAAAGAATTCATTCATCGATTTGGATCAAAGAGGCGAAAGGCTCAAACACTCTCTCACAACTATGAACTATTCTCTGCTATCTTCTGATCCATCTCTTGGTAAATTCTAGCTAGATGAATCAATGGGATGAAGAGGAATTTATAAGAATGGAGGAAGATATTTGGGATCCACTTATGGTGGAGGAATGGTACATTCCTTTGGGAAGTTGCATTTTTGTAGGAATTAGAAAGCCAAAGGGAGAAAATCGGCCACATCCAATCGAAAATATATCCATGATTCCACCCACGAAGCTGTTAGATCTTAGAAGCTTCGTTTCCATATTAAAAAACTTCCAAAAGTAGCTCGGCGCATGGGTTCTTCGGAGACAGAATGACCACGATGCGAGGCCTAGTGAAAATCTAGCCATGGGCACGAGGACATAACCACACCACAACGCTGAACCAAAATTCCATGTGTTTAAGGGTCTACTTCAGGAATGGTCCACAGAGATTTTGTTCCTTGCATGTTAAGGGATGAAATGAAGTTCATTATAATGTGTGATAGTACACAAGGGTCACTATGATGGTCCTCTAGTATTCGGAATAGGGAATGCAGGGACAGTGAAAAAACGCTATGTAACAGATGCCCCCTAAAGCATGAAGTTTGAGAGAGAGGGAGGGGTGAAATTCTTTACGAGAACATGCCCAAACCAAAATGCCACTATTGGAGGACCTGCAAGATCAAGTATGACTGATATCTCTGATACATGAGTATGAGTTATGGGTGCAACCATCCATAATAGATAGCATGCAATAAGATCCATGGTATGGACACAACAGTGAGAAGGATCATAAAATATACTCAGGTATGGTCGCAACCATCCAATCAGAAGAGTCGTGTATACAGTCATGACAAACCCAATCATCCCGCAGCTTGGATTTCATCAGACAAAAACCAGGGTCTTGTGCTCCGTCTCGACCCAAACAAGTACAAATTCAGGCATGTGAATGAATGAGCTGAAGTCAAACATGCAAGAAAGGCACCTGATTAGCAGCCAATGATGGAATCTGTTAACAGGCGTGAGAGAAACCACCAATAATGAAAATGGTTCTCAAGGTACTATTGGTACAATCCACGAAATGTGAGAAATGAACTAGAGTCGAACACTCGCAAAATCACCCGATCGAAGGCCAATGATGAGAACCTGTCGTCGAATGCGAAGAACTTGCCATTGAGGCATGCAAACTATAGGGTACCAGAAGGGAGTCTCTGGATCAACTTCCTAGATAATGAGATGAAGTCGACAAGAAGTGATTGGTCGAAGGAGGGCCATAATGTTTCCCACATCATCAACACGATACAGAGGAATAAGATGATAGTGAATCAAGACTGAACATAGGATCATGGGTTGATAACTGTAGAAGGGACTTCTCTTGAAAATATCGGAGACATGACTCCAAAATCTAGAAGTATTTGACATCAAGGGATATGAGGTCATGGTGACGAGGCATAGAGCAGATGAGAGGTAAAAATGGATAACCCAAACCCATGGAGGAAAAATGAAGAATGTGGGATGTTCCCAACCCGAAACGAACTGTAGGCAAGTGTCATGTTCAAGAGCGACATACTACCAATGCAACATAAAACTGATTCCATTTTCTCCCACCATTTCTAGTGAGTACCCCAATTATTTTTGGAAACAAGCTTGAAGGGGATATCATATTCTTGTCATGTAAGTTTTTCCTTCGGAAATCCATCCTCGTACATTTTACGATCCCTAGGAAGGAGGAACTCGGTAACATCATGGTGACAACTCCAATGTCATTTAGATTTAATGAGTTTGAAAAAGGGAAAACTCACGTCTTTTCATGTTTAGAGAGTTTGAAAAGAGGCAGAAAATAAAACTCCAGAAGGTCCCTTTTCGTAGGTTGTCTCTAAGATCTAAAAATGTAGAAAAAAATATCTAAGAGAACCTTTTAGCCATGTTCTACTAAGGTATTCCTTTTTCGTAAATAATCTGTCCCATCCCGAAAAAGGAGTAAATGTATACTGGGCAGATGACGTTTCGCAGCCTTTAGCAAGTTCAAAGTGACAAGAGCTCGATAATCTTTTCATATTTTGAGAGTCAGAAAAGAGATGAAAGATAACTCTAGGAGATGAATTTTTCGTGTTTTTACTTAGTTCGAAAAAGTAATAAAATACAACTCGTTTCCTCATCGTTGCCAGTTTAGGACCTATCATTGCACAAGAAACAAACGTAAAACCCATTTTTGAGAAAAAATAATAAAAAATAACCAAAAATGTACCCGAAAACCTAATTAGGGTTAGAAAAGGTTATAAAATAACTCAATAGTAAAAAACAAATTCACTTTTACCTTTTCAATTTCTTGTGAGCACTTTCACCGGTTTTCACTATGATTTTGGGGAGCTAACTGCAGGAAATCCAGGAGGCCATTGACGAATCCGATTCTTCCAGGTAAGAGCCATGAACTTCCCCTGCAATTTCTTACATTTTCATATATTTTCATGCTTTGATACAATTTATGGAAGAATTTTAAAAACTCTTATCCACAGTGGTCGACGCTGGTTCTCGGCACGGAGCTGCACCGAAGTCTGTGATTTTTATATAGGGAAAGTGCCGGTCAGCACTGCTGTTTGAAAAATAGCTATGCCGAGTTTCGTTCATAAGTTTTTTCAAAATATTTTCCAAAAATTATTTTCAAAATTGATATAGTTTTTAACAATATGGCTTATGGAATTTTGTATTTTGTTTTGCAAGAAGAATCAATAGTTGTAATGGCAATAGAATGGAAGGAGTGGGAGCATGGGGTAGAGAATTCATAGACCATGGAGGACCATGCATGCTTATATGCTCTGAGGAACTGTGGTATCCTTAAAATTTTCATGACCCCATGCCTAAGAGCTCAATTAGAGCTGCTGCAATACTTGATCAGTGTATGGAACATTGACCAAGAGAAATTCATCATCCATGACCAGGAATTGGAGATATAAGTCTCTGATATCTACTTCTTGACATGATTTTTGTGGAGGGGAGAGCGAGCAAGAATAACAGGTAATCGGATCCTTGGAGAGAGCATGACCATGTTGATAGGGAGAGCTAGTCCTGAAGCAAGGAAAGAATAAAAGAGTGGTAAACTAGACATCCAGATAGTGCACAACTTACCTTTGAGGGTAGTGTTGCATACCATTACTCTGGCTGCTAGATCTCAGGCTCCCCATGAAGCCACAAAGATTCAACTCCAATTATGATCCAGATCTTGGGGGGGAGGCCCCCAAGATCTAAAAAGTTAAAATGGATCTGAAAAGATCTGCAAAATTAGAATGCCAGAAAAGAAAGAGAGAACACAAAGAAAATAAAACCACAAAGAAACTTGTTTTATTAAAACAAAGAATAACTGTAGAAGCTACATTGTGGTGGACAATCTGTCCTTTTACAAACTGAGGCTTGTTATTTATAGCCTTTTTTGAGTTACAATACCATGGGTAGATACCACTTACAATACCATGGGTAGATACCACTTACAATACCATGGGTCAATACCATGGGTAGATACCACTTAAAATACCATGGGTAAATTCCATGTGTGGATGAATATCATGGATAGATGTCACTTACAATACCATGGGAAAATAAATACAATGGGTGGATGAATACCATGGGTCAATGACATTTACAATACTATGGGTAAATTCCATGGGTGGATGGATAATATGAGTAGATGAATACCATGGGTGGATGCCATTTTCCATTCGGATCATTTCTCCCTCCTTAAGAAGAAATGGTCCCCATTGCATGAAGTTCCCTCCTGAGAAGCCTTTGTTGAATATGAAGAGCCACTGAAGAGAAGGGTTTTGTGTAGTTAACCCATAACCGTGATGAACGAAGATCCGAGGATAGAGATACCCTGTAATGCTTGTGACCAACTGTGATATTGACAGTGTGCGGCCGAGAAAATGGACTTCGATGAAGTGTGGGTTTGTGGATGAACCAAAACCATGACAAAAGAAGATCCAAGGATAGAGATACCCTGTAATGCTTGTGACCAACTGTGTGACTAACAGTGTGCGGCCTAACAAATGGACTTCGATGAAAAATATTTTGTGCGGTTGACCCATAACCGTGATGCTGATTGTTGATGAAGTAGCAGGTTCCTACATAGCTTGGGGTGGGAGGGCACATATCCAAATAACCCAAGCTGAACAATGCTATGATGAAACTGATGAATGTGATACAGGTGCCTACTAAAGCAGGGTGGGAGGGCACATCGCTAAAGGGAACCCGCTCCGAATGCTACTCCAGATTTAAAATGAGCATAAATTAGTTAATATAACTCAGAATATTTATTATAACCTATTTTTGGAAATGGAATGATCATTCTGCATCTTCTTATGTGTTTGAAACCACTATCTGGAGACTCTAGACTTTCAGATTCGCGCTGGAACTGTCTCGCCGTCACAAAATTTCTGAAAAAAATAGTTGATTTTAAATCAACGATAACTCCCACATCCAGACTCCGATTCGACCGATTTGTTTTTTGAACTTGAGTGAGTTTTTAAGAGGAGATCAGATCTATATCCATTCTTCTAAATTTTTTCACTGAAAATTGCAAAAAATGACAGGAGAGTTGCCATCCATGAATTATCGTAAGAAAAATTGCTTCAACATTGCTGATTTTGAATCAGTGATATCTCCCTCATCCGAACTCCAATTTGGCCGATTTTTTTTTTGAATTTGATTATTTTTTTGCAAGGAATCCAGATCTGGTCTTTTTTTTTTTTTGTAATTTTTTCACCAAAAGTTTCACATCTGATCTGAAAACTCGTCACCCAAAAAAATTCATGGATTTTGCTGAAGATTGATGCAAAAAATTGAAACTGAAATATGTTTCAAACCCTCATTCCCATGGAGGTGTAACCTGAATCTGATATCATTGATCCAGATCTTGGGGGGGAGGCCCCCAAGATCTAAAAATTTAAAATGGATCTGACAATATCTGCAAAATTAGAATGCCAGAAAAGAAAGAGAGAACACAAAGAAAATAAAACCACAAAGAAACTTGTTTTATTAAAACAGAGAATAACTGTAGAAGCTACATTGTGGTGGACAGTCTTTCCTTTTGCAAACTGAGGCTTGTTATTTATAGCCTTTTTTGAGTTACAATACCATGTGTAGATACCATATTTGGATACCATGGGTCAATACCATGGGTAGATACCACTTACAATACCATGGGTCAATACCATGGGTAGATACCACTTACAATACCATGGCTAAATTCCATGTGTGGATGAATAACATGTGTGGATACATACCATTTGTGGATGAATATCATGGATAGATGTCACTTACAATACCATGGGAAAATAAATACATTGGGTGGATGAATACCATGGGTCAATGACATTTACAATACCATGCGTAAATTCCATGGGTGGATGGATAACATGAGTAGATGAATACCATGGGTGGATGCCATTTTCCATTCGGATCAAATTAGCCATAGATTGCATGTCCTCGACAATCTTCAATTGGACAGAAGCAATGACGATAAATATGAAATGTCAGCGGAACAAGTGTAAAAACGGTAAGCTAAAGCTGTTTGGGTATAGGTCCATTTTGATACCGTTCATCCTGGAATTATTACCAATATTCCAACATCAGGAGGTAGTTGTGCATAGGCCACCATCATGAGAGCTACAGATGGTCCGTTGGGTTGAGGTGATGCCTCAATCAGGGGGTGGGAAACATATGTCGTGGAGACCAGAGTTCTTTGAATGGTTGAGCTGACAACTCATCGTGGTGGAAGACTGGCTATATACCAGTACCAATTTCAGGGATGATCCAGATCTTCCACTTTCGGAAGGGGACCACTGGGACGAGGATAGAGGTAAAAACTCAAATTTTGTATTTTTATGAGTATTATGATTTTTTTGGTTTTTATATATATGACTTCTGATATTTTCTCATGTGTTGCAGATGTTGGACCAAAGAGACCTACAGGGATGTCTCTGATAGCTTGGAGGGTCAAAAGAGAGTTCGAAGTGGCCCCTCATGGCGAGGGAGGTGATAATGAGGAAGAGATTGCACGTAAATTGGAGGGACTCATGAGCAGGATCCTAGAGTATGTGATATTTGAGGACATTCCTCATCCTTAACAATGGTACACTGCAGGGGTTTATAACCACATTCATCAACTGCTGAGATGTGTGGTACAGGCAGTGACGTGCTATCATGAGCACCATGCTAATTAGACTCCTAGGTTTTATTTCTGCATTTTTTGAGAGACATGGTGTCTCTGGTTGTAACTGAAACACATACATATTTTTTGAACTATGATGTACAAGCCGATGAAAACAATCGATATATATATATATATATGCTTATTTTCTTGTCTAAATATAACTATGTAATGATGATTTCTTTTACAAATTCTGCAAATGTCTATCTAATACAAGATTAGATACTGCATTAGTTAATGTATTTATTCTTCTGGGAATATGCTGATATGTAATATAATCAAAATTCCTTTCTAACAAATGAAAATGTAAATACATCCTTAAAATCTTAGGGTTTATGATAGAATAATTCCCATTGAGCTGGAGAACAACAAGTTGAGAGTCTAGGTTTATGATTAATTCAAGAATGTCGAGGGAAATAGCTTTAGTTAGAAGTTCAATAACTACACTATATTCAACGACATTGTTAGTTGTACTTCCTAGACAAATGCCTTGAAGGTCTACTAACTCACTGTTAGGATCATAAATTACCCAATCCACAGAGTATATGTTCCGGGTACTGTGGGAGGCACCGTTAGTGAAACTAACTTAAGGAGTGACATACATATACACAGTAAGAAAAGACATAACAAGCAGGAAAAACTGCTCGCAAAGCACATCAATCCAAAAGTGTACAAAAATGAAGAAACACACTTATGTATAGAAGAAATGCACGAGAAAAATCATGCATAATATTTTTAGAGATACAACCCATTTCGGGGATGATCCATGGGATTGCCTTCATAATCAATTAGCTCATAGGCCCCTTTTTGCAAAACACGTTTAATGATGTAGGGCCCATGCCACATGGGTTTGAATTTACCTACCCCCATCTTATCATGGGCTTGGTAATACAAGAGGACGAAGTCTCCTTCTACGAAGGTATGAGGGGAAACTGTCTGGTCAAAGTGGGTTTTGACCCGCTTTTTCTATGCTTCTATGACCAGAGCAGTGAAGTGGCAAGTTCCATCAAGCCTCTCAAAATATAGAAGACATTCTTCTTCTGGCCAAGTATTCGAAAATAATTCAACATCTAGCTTGAGTGAAGGAATTTCACATTCAATCAGAAGGGTAGCTTCCAGACCATAAACAAGTTGAAATGGTGTGAATTCGATTGCATCCTTCACCGAGGTTCAGTAAGCCCAAAGATATGAGAACAACATGAGATGCAAATTTAACTTGTGCATCCCAATAGTACGCTGAAGCATAATGACTAAAAATTTGTTCACAGAATTGACTTGACCATTGGACTGGGGGTAGTATGACATTGAGTTGTCGTGACATAGACCCAACTGAGTAGTCAGCTCAGCCATCATATAATGGAAAAATGGGAGCCATGGCGAGTGACAATGGCTTGAAGGACTCCAAACTTGGAAATCACATGATTGAAGATAAATTGAGCGGCCGTCTTACCGCCAACTATTAATGTAGGCATTGCTTTGGCCCATTTGGTGAATTAGTCTATGGCTACAATAATATAAGCATGCCCCCCGGCCGAGCGAGGGTTACATGTCATAAAATCGATACCCCACTTCGCAAAAGGACCAATGGTAATAACATTATGGAGGTGAGTGGGTGGCGCGCACATCTTGCGTTGGTAGATCTGGCACTCGCGACATTTACGAATAGCGAGGATACAACCATTGAAAATGGTAGGCCAGAAATACCCGGCACAAAGAATTTTTTGAATAGTAGCATACCCAGACATGTGATTGCCACACGCACCAGAATGGCAGTTATTAAGGACTTTTTCAGCTTCCTTGAGGGTTAAACATTGACGAAGGATAGAATCAGCTCTGACGTGGTATAAGGTATCTTTGACTATGCGATAGGGTTACAAATAATGACAGATAAATTGATGAGCATCTTTCGTCAACTTGGACTGGAAAGCAGAAGTCTGGAGATAAATGATGATATCGCTATACCATGGATCGAGGGTGCTAATCAGAAAAAGAGTATCGTCTAGAATGCGTTGCTCAAAACGGGAAGGACCAGAGGTAGAGGGTAAAAAGAAGATCAATTCAGCAAAAAACAATGATTTCTTTGATTTGGCGACAGTGAACTCCAAACTGAACTCTTGGAGGATAACTATCCACTTAGAGTGCTTTCCCCCCAACAAATGACGAGTTAAAATATAGGTTATGGGGTTGCAATAAGAAATCATGGTCGTGGTGCAGAGTAAAATATAATGGCAGAAACATTGTATGGCTTGAACAACTGCCAACGCCAATTTTTCGACATGAGCATAATGCGTTTCAGGGTCGAGAAGATTGCGGATGATATAATAGATGACATGCTCATTACCATCGTCATTGTATTGTACTAGAACCATGTTGATAGTGCTAAAAGAAACAACTAGATAGAGTAAATAATCACGATGATAATTTGGGGGATGTAAAATAGGAGCATTGAAAAGAATGGTATTTAGCGCATCGAAATATTTTTGGGCAATCTCATCCCATAGGAATGGGACGCCTTTCTTAAGAAATCATGTAAAACCTTTGGCTACCTAATCATAGTTCGGTATGAAATGACGCAGGAAATTAGCTTTCCCTTGCAAACTTTGCAACTGGTGTAAAGAGGCAGGGGAGGGGAGATTAATGATAGCATTGACCTTAAGAGGATCCAGACAAATACTATCTTTGGAAACAAAAAACCCAAGGCGTCCGCCAGATTCGACATAGAAGACATATTTATGCGGATTAAGCTGAATGTTGTAGTATCTACAATGGAGGTATTCTGGGTGGTCCTGATGCTTAACAGAATGAGCCAGGAGGTCATCCAGGTAATGCTGAACAATGTGCTTAATATTGTGAAAAGTATACGACATTTCTTGTTGGAATGTGGAACCAACATTTTTTAGGCCAAAAGGGAGCTTTTTATACATGAAAGTGCCCCATGGATAGATGAAAGCAGTTTTATGTTGATAAGCCAGTAGTATTTTAATCTGGTTATAACCAGAGAACCCCTCCATAAGGGAGAAAATCTCACTCCCAGTACATTCATCAATAATCTGGTCGATGAAGGGAGTGGGATAGTTAACCTTGGGACAAGCACGATTGATATCGCCGTAATCCACACAAACTCGAATGGTGCCCTGATTTTTGGCCACAGGGATGATGTTAGAGACCCAATATGTCAACGGGATCAGATAAATGAATCCTGCTTTGAGAAGCTTTTCAACTTCTCCCTTAATAGCAACTTCCTTTCTAGGGTTCACAGGATGAAGACATTGGCGAACAGGTTTCGCATTAGGGTAAGTGGGTATCTCATGCACGACTATAATTGGATCAATCCCAGGAATTTCCTCGTAGGACCAAGAGAAAATGTCTTGAAATTCATAGAAGAGGCTAGTATATACCTCAATCTCATCAGGAGGACAAGTCACCCCAATATGGATGTTCTCGACAACCCCCATTTTAACGTAAATTTCAATAGGCATCGTCTGAGTGATATTTACCATGTTGCCTTTCACAAAAACTTCATGTGTCAAAATAGCCGTTTGAAGCAGTTGGGAAGGAGATCGGGAAGCAAAATCCTCAAGACAGGTAGACATTGTCCCAAGACTAGGTAAAAAGGAGGAACATTGATGATTATCGTCCCAGGGAGGATCCTCGAGAGACATGGTTTCCACGATGGCTTCATCAATTGGAAACATCTCGTTCAATGGATTAAGAGAATCTGAAGCATCGAGCCAAGGGGATTGAGAATACGTGTCGAGAGGCATACTTAAAGAAGTATGATCAGAAGGAGAAGTTGAAGCCGAGACAATTTCAACGTAGTTGATTTCAGTGGGGCTTAACGACTTAATGTCACCGAATAAATCCATTTTATCGGAGGAAGGAACGAGCCACCAATTTTATTTGACAGATATCATATTGACAGAGGCGATGTTGGGAGGCGGGAGGTTGAAAATACCCATTAAGGTAGAATCTTTAAAAAGTCTTGCTCCCACACTCTCATATGGAATATTGGTATGATCCACATATGGAAAATTTCCTTCAGAGGGAGTAGCGGCGAAGAAAGACAATTGGTCGACCATGATGATCTTCCCTTGGTGGGGAAAACAAATCACACGGAACAGAGAAGAAGGCACACAACACATAGCATGGGTCCAACTCTTTCCGAGTAGAAGATTGTAATTCAGATTGGAATCAACAACCTCTACCTCGACGTTGACTGTCTTGCCTTCCAACGTGATAGGCAAGCTGGGGAGAATGCCTAACATAGGAGAAAATCTTCCATCAAAAGCCTCCAGGGTCTTAGGAGATTGACTCAAAGAAGGAGAACCAATGGCTTTCCAAAAAGATACAGACATAGTGCATATAGATGCACCTTCATCGATTGCAGTTCGATGAATGGACTTTGAGTTAATGATAACCTAGATAATAAAAGAAATCTGTTGGGGTAGACACGAAACATGGTTCTCCAAATCGAAAGTAATAAGGTCGGAGTCAACTGGATCGATTCCTCCAATGGTGGATAGCAATGACTTCCATTGTGTAGGAAAACTTTGAAGAACCTCCAATATCGACATAGCCTAAGGAGCTTGGGCCAAATCCTCAACAATATTGTAATGTTGAGATGCTCGAGCATTAGGATTGTAAGAGGATTTTCGAAGCATGCCTTTAGAAGGCAGTCAGACAACAAAATCGTTACTAGGCCTTTCGATATGAAGAGAGCCGAAATTAGGTGGGGAAGAAGTAGAAGGAGCATTGTTATGAAACCAACTCCAAAAATAGAAGAAAAGAGAGATCAATGCCTTATAAATCAGCCTCTTTGAGGGGGAAACCTATAATACATTACATAAATGAACAATTCTTGGATGATACAAATGACCAAAACCTCCTTCTATATATAGGAGTCCATGGGGCCACAATATAATCCTAGCGGATCTAACAATAATAATGTAAGGGCACAATAATAACAATATTGAGGTTACAGGGGTACAACAATAACAATAAGGGGGCTACACTAATAACAATAAGGGACTAAACTAGTAATATAGGGACCTAACATACCCCTGTCCTTCAAAAAAGTGTTGTCCTCAATGCTTGAGTAGCTCTGGGTGCTTCTGTATAAAACTATCATTGTCCTATGTAGAATATTTAGTGGGAAATTTCTTCCACTTGATGAGATACTATGAAATTGATTGATTTCATAGCTATCGAGTTCTTTTTTCCATGACCGCTTCAGGTTCCAATATGATTTTTCCTTCCTCATCAAGTTCTGGTAATATTCTTTGAACTGGAAGATTTTCACCTATAGCCTTCTTTAAGCATGAAACATGGAAAACTAGATGCACTCACAAAGAAGCAGGAAGCTGCAATTTGTATGCCATAGTAACAATATTTTGCAACACCTTGTAAGGACCATAGTACTTTGGCGATAATTTATTATACTTCTTAGCTTGCTTGAGGGACATTCATTTGTATGGTTGTAGCCATAAAAATACCCAGTCTCCTACATCAAAAAATCTCTCGCTGTGATGTTTATCTCCCTGTTGTTTCATTTGATTTTGTGCCAAATTTAGGTTATCGTTTAAGAGTTGCAGAAATTCTTGTTGATGCTCGATGTGATCTTCCACTGCTTGAACCTTAGAATTTTCTCTTAAAGATGATGTGATGGATGGTGGATGATATTCATAAAGTGCCATAAATGGGGTCATTTTTGTTGCAGTATGGAAGGAAGTGTTAGACCACCATTCAGCGAGAGGTAACCACTTGACCCATTGTGTTTGTTTATCAGATACAAAAAAATAAAGATATCTTTCCAAAAATTTATTCACTATCTTAGTTTGACCATTGGATTGAGGATGATAAGATCAACTATGAGCTAATTGAGTACCCAAAAAATAAAATAACTCCATCCAAAAATTTCCAGTAAAAATGGGATCCTTGTTGCTCACAATAATCTTTGGGTTCCATGTAGCTTTTGAATTGTGTCCATAAATGTAGTAGGAACTGTACTTGCTTTAAATGGATGAGATAATGCACAAAAGTGTGCATACTTGGTAAGTCTATCAACTACCACCATGATGACACTCTTTCCATTGGACTTAGGTAAACCTATGATAAAATCCATTGAAATCTCCTCCCAACATTGACTTGGAATGGATAAAGGTAGTAGAAGACCCGGGGTCTTAATTGTCTCAACTTTATTTTGCTGGCAAACTAAACATTCCGCCACAAAATTTTGAATATCAGATTTAAGGCCATCCCAAAAAAATTCTTTCTTCACCCTGTGGTAAGTTTTTAAAAATCCTGAGTGTCCTCCTAAATGAGAAGTGTGCAATTCCAAAAGAATATTTTGTTTTAATTGGGAATTCTTACAAAGATATAAGCGATCTTTGTACCATAGGGAATCATTTTTAAAACTAAATGTATCAGATGTACTAGGATCTTGCTGCAACTTTTGAATGAGTGTCCACACTTCTTTGTCCTTCTTCCATTCATCCCTTGCTTCGGTTATCCAATCAAGTTGGATAATATAAATGGCACAAAGCAATGATTCCACCTCTTTTTTCTTTTTCGAGAGTGCATCTGCAACAACATTTAACTTCCATTTTTTGTAGATTATTTCAAAGTCATAACCCAACATCTTTGTGACCCATTTTTCCTGCTCTTCTGAAGATAGTATTTGTTCCAAAAATTGTTTAAGACTATCATGATCAATTTTTACCTTGAAGTGTCTTCCCATTAGCTAAGGTCGTCATTTCTTTAGTGCATGTAGTATTGCTAACATTTCCTTCTCATAAATAGATTTCTGTAAATTCTTTCCTTTGATTAGATGAATTTCAAAATCAATGGGTCTTCCTTCTTGCATTAAAATAGCACCAATTCCATTTCCTGAGGCATCACATTCCACAATAAAGGTTTTTGTGAAGTCTGGTGTAGCTAAGACCGGTGCTAGGCACATTGCCTCTTTAAGATGTTCAGAGGCCTTAGTTGCTTCAGGAGTTCATGAAAATGCATTTTTCTTCAATAATGTTGTTAGAGGTGCTGCTATTCTCCCATAATTCTTAAAAAAATTGTGATAATACACTATTAACCAGAGAAATCCTTGCAATTGCTTTATGGTTGTGGGGACTTTCCATTCCTCAATGGCTTTAATTTTGTTAGGGTCTACCTTAAAACCCTCGTGAGATACAATATGACCCATATATTCCACCTCTTGTACTCCAAAGAAACATTTGGATGTTTTTGCATATAATTGTTTCTCCTACAAGAGTTTGAGCACCTTGTCAACATGTTGAACATGATGCTTCCAAGACCTGCTGTAGATTAGTATATCATAAAAAAATACTAGCACAAATTTTCTAAGGAAGGGTTTGAAAATGGAATTCATCAACCCTTGAAATGTAGAAGGTGCATTGGTAAGAACAAAAGGCATGACCAAATATTCATAATAACCCTCATGAGTTCGAAATGTTGTTTTTGGAATATCCCTAGTCTTCATTCTAATTTGATGAAATCCTGAATGAATATCCAACTTGGTAAAATAATTTGCTCCATGTAATTCATCCAATAATTCATCAATCACAGGAATGGGAAATTTATCTTTAATGGTGAGCTTATTGATCTCCCCATAATCTAGACACATGTGCCATGATCCATCCTTCTTGTGCACCAATACTACTGGAGCAGAGAAAGAACTTTGACTAGGTTGAATTATACCAACCTCTAACATTTCTGCAATCATATGTTCAATTTCGCTCATTTGGAAATAGGGATATCTATAAGGCTTGATGTTTGGAGGAACACTTCCTGGAGTAAAATGAATAGCATGATCATGATCACGAATAGGTGGGAGTCCTTTGGGAGTCTCAAACACCTTGGAATGATTGTCCAATACTTTTTGGAGATCTGCAGAAATAGAAGATTTTGATGTTGGAACTTCTAGTGAGCATAATTGTGCAATTACGCCTCATTGTTCTTTCTTCAGAAGCTTTGTCATGACATTAGAGCTTATTATCTTTCTTGGCTTCCATGCGATACCCTATAATTCGACTTTCTTTCCTTCTGAAAAAAAATTCAAGAAAATTTCTTGAAAATTAAAAGCTACCGTTCCCAAAGATTGTAACCATTGTACTTGTAGTACAACATCAACACCTCCCATTGGAATGGAAAGCATTGGACTATTCAATACATATTATCCCATGGTTAGCTTGATATTATGACATTTTCCAGATCAATCTATAGTTCCTTCATTTGCAACCATCACTTGAAATTCTTGTGTTGGGTATAGGAAACAATTCAATTCCTTGGCTACCTTACAATGAATAAAATTATGGGTACTACTCGAATCAATCAAGACTATTACCTTTTTCTTCTTGATATGTCCTTCTATCTTGAGAGTTTGAGGAGTGGTAATTCTTGCCAATCCATTACATTATATGGTCAGACTCATTTATTCCTCTTATAGGGTTTGTTCCTGGTGTATATCCTCTTCTTTTGAAGATTCTTGTTCATTTTCTTCTTCCTCTTCACAATCTATGTAAAATAATTTCTTCTCAGCACACTTATGACCTTTAGTGTATTTTCTATCACAACTGTAGCAAAGCCTTTTTGCTTTTTTTTCTTCCAATTGTTGTGGTTTCAACCTTGTAGGTTGTGCAAGTCTAGGAGTAGCAACACTTCTATCTTTATATATGTGAGTGGTAGGCTTCCTTGTCACCATAATTTTACATGCAATTTTTCTTGCCAACCTAAATGCCTTTTCTAATGAATCAGGTTCCCAAACACGAACTTCATGTTGGATGTTATCCTTTAAAGTCCCTATGAAGACATCAATCCGGTGTTCCTCTGGAATATCAGTTACTCTTATATTCAATTTTTTGAAGTCCTCAATGTGCTCCACCACTGAACACTTTTGTTTGAGATTTATCAATTTCCTAAAGAAGGCGTCGCTTTTTGTATCCTCATAATGTTCTATCATTTCCTTCGTAAAAATTGACGAAGTGAAAATTTTTTTATGGGAGAAAATCCATCTATACCATACAAATGTATTTTTTTCTAAATGTAAAGTTGCAATGCGTACCTTTTGTGTGTTTTTCACATTATTGAGATCAAAATATTGCTCCATCTGTAGTATCCATGTTACGAGATCCTTGCCATCAAACTTCCTCATATCCGTCTTTGGAATATGGTGGTTCTTCCATCCAACATTAGAGTTTATAAAATCATGATTAACATTTATTTTGTTCTCATCATTAGTTTCCTCTACTATCTTTTCGGCATTAGGAAACATTTCTTGTATCAACTTTTTCAAACCTTCCATGTGTGCATTTAGATCATTCTTCATGTTTTCCATGTTGTCTTTCATGTTTTCCATGTTTTCTTTCACGTGATCCATCTTAGCGTCCATGCCATCCATCTTAGCTTCCACGCCTTTCTTCAAACCATCGATCTTAGCTTCCATGCATTTCTTCAAAACTTCCATTTCATTTTTTGTTTCTCTTTGCGAGAGCGAAATTTGGTGCACTTGCTCTTGTAATTTTGAGATGTCATGTTGCAATTCTTCATCTTCATGAGTCATAGTAGAGCCTTCTAAAGGCTTAATGGGTGCTGAATTCTTTTTAGGGTAATTTTATAACTGAATACTGATATCTATTCTACAATATTCCCTTGGAATCAATTCAGGCTGATTTTTCACATAAGACTTATGCAATTTGAAAAAAAATACACACCTTTTTATTGATTTTGAGGAGCTCGATATTGAAACTGCATTATATCTGTTATTTTGGATCTTCAATATCTGAAATTTGGTCCTGTAGTAGCCCTCTAAATCTTCTTTAAATTTCCACAGGTCTCACCTGATTTGGATTCTTCAAGACAAATTTATGCCCAATCTCCCACAGTGACCTAATTATGGACTGGTTCAGTAGAGCAAACTTGTACGGCATGGAATGTGTCACTGTTTCCTCCTTCAGCTCTAAAATTGATTCAGAGGAAACTACAGTCCGTGTGATTGTGACTACTTTTTACAGAATTCCAATCCAATGCTCAGAGAGAGAGTTATGACGATTTTCCCATGGTCACCTATTTGAGATGAAATTTTGGAGCTTGAAAAATCCCTAACTTCCAGTGACCCTATCTCCAAAAATATTGCGAATCAAGCTCTAATATTGTTCCACAACGTTCCTCAAGATTTCAGCTTCACTTTATAAAAATTTCAGCTTTTTAAACCTCATAGAAAAAAAGTTATATCGAAAATTCCACGATGACCTGTTTAGGTTAAATTCAAGAGCCTGAAAAAATCCCTAAATTTCATAGATCATATCTCCAAAAATATTGTGAACCAAGATCTGAAAATTTTCCATGACTTTCCTCAGGATTTTGGCTTTTTTCTGTAAAAATTTTAGATTCTGAACGTTCATATAAAAGATTTTATAGTGAAAATTCCACGATGACCTGTTTGGAGTAGCGTAACCCTAGAATCCGAAGCTCTGATACCAAATGTTATGAAACCAACTCCAAAAATAGAAGAAAAGAGAGATCAATGCCTTAGAAATTAGCCTCTTCGATGGGGAAACCTCCAATACATTACATAAATGGATAATTCTTGGATGATACAAATGAGCAAAACCTCCTTCTATATATTGAAGTCCATGGGGCCACAATATAATCCTAGCCGACCTAACAATAATAATGTAAGGGCACAATAATAACAATATTGGGGTTACAGGGGTACAACAATAACAATAAGGGGGCTACACTAATAACAATAAGGGAATAAAATAGTAATATAGGGACCTAAAAAGCATTGACAGTTTCTTTCCTGACTGGCAGAGTGTAATCTTTCGACCTATTCACCACGTTTACGGGTATAATGCCACACATGAAAACTTGAGAACCAGATAAGGAAGAGGATTGCGGTTGGTCTACCATCTGAGTATGCTGGGACAGGAAAGGATTTTTTAGGATATCTAGGGACCCCTGAGTACTTTTAAGAAAATGTCTCACTTCATGCCAGCGAGGATAGTCTTTACTAAAGTGATCATTGTCACATATAAGACAAGGGTACTTAGGTTTTCACTTTGAGCCATCATCAACGTTGGTTTTCGGAGAATCCTATTTCGGGGTATCGAGTTTTGCCTTGCCTTTATCCTTCTTCTTACCTTTAGAAGCTTTGTCTGCCAAGGTAGACTGGAAAAAATTCACTTCCGCGGTTTTACCAGGATTGGAAGGTGGTTGAGAAGCAATATCGGTAGAAGGGGTGGATTTCTGCTTCGCAGGAGCAGGAGAAGACTTATGAGAAGTCTGAGAAACATAACCAATGATACTGTCGATAGGTGGTGTCTCCGATGCTTTGGAAGTTCTAGCTCGTGGAGCATTGGGCAAGAGATCATAAAGCGTGCCAGAATAGGAGTAAACCAGATCAAGGTATTGGGCATGAGAAATGGCCTGCTCTTCAGTGACACATACCCCCATAGAAATGTCCTTCACTATTGGACCGAAAAAAGAGGTAGTGAACTAGTCAGTCAAAAGTTGCTTAGGGATTTCAAATTTGATCAAAAAATGATGCTGTCTCCATTCATGAATGTGATCAGAGATGTGTGTGGTTGTATCTTGTTTCAAGGATGTAAGGAGGTGCGTTCCCATTTCATAGCGAAGGAGTAACTAAAAAAGTGTGTGAGAAACGCCATTGCAAGATAATTGAAAGCTTGGAAGATTCCACGAGAGAGTTCAATGTACCACTTTGTAGCGGCACCAATGAGAGTCCGTTGGAAAATATGTAAACAAATAGAATCATCAATCCAAGAGTTAGAGGAGTACCATAGGTGATACGTCATAACATGCACTCAGGGGTGTTCTCTGGACTTGCCTTCGAACTTGGGATAATCGCCAGGAATCTTTGTGGGAATTGGGGGCCAATATGGTTTATGAAGAATGGGATCATTAGTTAACTTCGACACATCAGGCAGTTTCAATTTAGCAAGGAATGGAAATTGTGGGTTAAAAGGCATCACAGGACTTTTATAAAGACCTGTGTTAGGGTTCCAGCCAGGTCGGGAGAAATTTTGAGCCAATATGTTCTGTCCTGGAGGATTTTGTCCATAAGGGGTATAATTTTGGAAATTCTGCCCATATCCTGGCTGGGGAACAAGGTACTGGTTTTGAGTAAACCAATGAGGCCCAATTTGAGCAATGTATGGATTCTGTTGCAGGATGAAAGAAATGCCTTCGGGTTGACCTTGTGCGATCAAAGGTTGACCTTGGGAAACCAATGGTTGGCCTCGAGGAATTAAAGGTTGGCCCTGAGGTTGACTAGGTTATCCCTAGGGTCCAGGTTGGCTCGGATGCTGAGGTTGAATAGGCTGTCCCTGAGAACTAGGTTGGCCTAATGGTTGATATAAGCCAGGCTGCGCTTGAAGACTAGGTTGACCTTGCTGGCTGACAAAGGGTTGAACTTGTTGTACAAGAGGCTGGCCTTGCTGAACATAAGGTTGGTTCTGTTGTACAAAAGGTTGTCCCTGAGGTGAATAGGTTTGGCCCTGATGAACATAAGGCACTCTATGCTGAACCTAGGGTTGACCTGTATGACCATAAGGTTGTCCTTGTAAATGGTAGGGTTGTCCTTGCGGGACATAGGGTTGTCCCTGTTGGTACGTGAACTGATTCTGGTGAACCAAAGGTTGATTTGTTTGAACATACAATGGACCTTTCTGGACAAGCCCATGGTAATATACGTGATTCCCGAACTCATCGTAGAGATGTGGTGGATTGGTCGGAGCCTGAACCTGCTGAGAACCTTGAGGGAGGTAGTTCTGATGTTGAACAAACATCATATAGTGGTTGTATGGAAAACCTACTTGAATAGGATTAGAAGGGATAGACGTACTACTAACATGGCCATGCACTATCCAAGGATCCAAGTACCTATCATTTGTGCTCGCTCTCCCCTCCGGATAGTCTTGTCAAGAAGTAGATATCAAAGACTTCTATCTCCAATTCCTGTTGATGGATGATGATTTCTCTTGGTCAATGTCCCATACACTAATCAAGTATTGCAGAAGCTCTGATTGAGCTCTCAGACATGGGGCGATGAAAAATTTAAGGAGCCCATAGTTCCTCAGATCATCTAAGCATGCACTGTACTCCATGGCCTGTGCATCTTCTACCCCATGCTCCTGATCTTTCCATTCTATTGCCATTATAATTGCTGATTCTTCCTGCAAAATAAAATACAAGTTTCCATAAGTTGTATTGTTAAAAACTGAATTGATTTTGACAAGAATTTTTGGAAAATATTTTGAAAAAAATTATGTGTGGCACTCGGCGTAGTTATTTCTAAAACAACAGTGCCGAGCGATGCTTTCCCTATATAAAAATCATGGAGGTTAGTGTGGCTCCGTGCTGAGAACCAGCACCGAACGCCGCAGATATGAGTTTTTAAAAACTCTTCCATAAAATGTATCAAAAAATGAAAATATATGAAAATGTACGAAATTGTAGGGGAAGTTCATGGCCCTTACCTGGAAGAAGCATATTCGTCAATGGCCTCTTGGATTTTCTGCAGTCAGCTCCCCAAAATCACGGTGAAAACCGGTGAAAGTGCTCACAAGAAAGTGAAAAGGTAAAAGTGAATTGTTTTTTACTTTTGAGTTATTATATAACCTTTTCTAACCCTAATTAGGTTTTTGGGTACATTTTCGATTATTTTTTATTATTTTTTCTCGAAAATGGGTTTTACGTTTGTTTATTGTGTAGCGACAGGTCCTAAAACTGGCAACGATGAGGCAACAAGTTGTATTTTATTACTTTTTGAAACTCGGTAAAAACAAAAAAAGTCACCCCCTGGAGTTATATTTCAGCTCTTTTATGACTATGAAAATATGAAAAGATTTCCAAGTTCTTGTCGTTTTGAACTCATTAAAGGCTATGAAACATCATTTTCCCAATATACTTTTACCCCTTTTTTGGGCTTGGACAAATTATTTACGGAAAAGGAAAACCTTAGTCGAACATGGCTAAGAGGTTCTCTCAGATATTGTTTTCTACATTTTTGGATATGAGAGACAACCTATGAAAAGGGACCTTTTGGAGTTTTCTTTTCTGCCTCTTTTTAAACTCTCTAAACATGAAAAGACGCTGAGTTTTCCCTTTGTTAGACTCGTTAAATATAATGACATTGGAGCTGTCGCCATGAAGTTACCAAGTTCCTCCTTCTTAGGGCTTGTAAAATGTACTAGGATGGATTTGTTTGAAGAAAAAACTTACATGAAAAGCATATGTTATCCCCTTCAATCTTGTTTCCAAAATAATTGGGGTACTCGCCATAAATGGTGGGGGAAAATGGAACTAGTTTTCAGTTTCATCGACAGTATATCGCTCTTCAACATGACACTTGTCTGCAGTTCGTGTCGGGTTGGGAGCATCCCACATTCGTGATTTTTCCTCCATTGGTTTGGGTTATCCATTTTTGCCTCTCATTTTCTCTTTCCCTTGTCACCATGACATTAGATCCCTTGATGTCAAATACTGCCAAATTCTGAAGTCATGTCGCCAATATGTTCAAGAGAAGTCCCTTTTGCAGTTTTCAACCCATGATCCTCTGTTCAGTTTTGATTAAATATCATATTATTCCTCTGTCTTGTGTCAATGATGTGGGAAACATTATGGCCCTCCTTCGACCATTCACTTCCTATCGACTTCAGCTCACTATCTAGGAAGCTCATCCAGAGACTCCCTTCTGGTACCTTAGAGCTTGCATGCCTCAATGGAAAGTTCTTCACATTCGATGATATGTTCTCATCATTGGCCTTCGATCAAGTGATTTCGCAGATGTTCGACTCCAGTTCATTTTTCACAATCCATGGATTGTACTAGTAATACCTTGAGAACCATTGTCATCATTGATGGTTTCTCTCGCGTCCGTTGAAAACTTCCATCATCGGCTGGTAATCAGGCGATTTTATTGCATGTTTGACTTCAACTCATTCATTCACATGCCTGAATTTGTACTTGTTCGATTCAGGACAGAGCATAAGACCCTGGTTTTTTTCTAATGAAATCCAGGCTATGGGACGATTTGGTTTGTCATGACTGTATACACGACTCTTCTGATTGGATAGCTGCGACCATACCTGAGTCTATTTTATGATCCTTCTCACTAGATGGTTGTGTCCATTCCATGGGTCTTATTATATGTTCTCTATTATGGATGGCTACACCCATGCCTCGTACTCATGTATCAGAGATATCAGTTGTACTTGATCTTTCAGGTCCTTTGACGACAACGTTTTGGTTTGGACATGTTCTTGTAAAGAATTTCACCCCTCCCCCTCTCTCGGAGTTCATGCTTTAGGGGGCATCCGTTACACAACATTTTGTCACCATCCCTGCATTCCATATTCGAAATACTAGAGGACCATCATAGTGACCCCTGTGTACTATCACACATCATAATGAATGTCATTGCATCCCTTAACATGGGAGGAAAAAAATATCTATGGACCATTCCTGAAGTAGACCCTTAAAAACATGTAATTTTGGGTTGGCGCTATGGTGTGGTTCATTAGGGGAATTTTGAGGTCTAAAATGGGCCTCATAAGAAAAATGCACAACAAAAATAAACTTTATAACAACCAATAGGATTCAAGATGATGATGTCATCCATAATGGATGATTCACCATTTTTGGAGTAAAAAAGTAAAAATATTAAAAAATAATAAAATAATAAAACTACTTTTTCAACTCGCATTTTAACCTCATTCAAAATTATTTAAATTTTTGGAGATGGATATCGTTGGATGCGAAATTTAATTCTCATCCAAGGAGTACCCACAACAGACACTTTCGATATTTTTCATATTTAAAAATGAGAAATACATAAAAAATCAAAGATTGTAATGACGTTTTTTGTATTTATTTTCATTTTCGTGTAGTAGGACCTATCGAAAGTAAAATATGGTTTCTTTGGATGGGGAATTAAATTCGCATCCAACGAGTACTCCCGCCTTGGGTTTGAGTAAAAAATTTGGGAGATAAGTTGAAAATATGAATTGAAAAAGTAGTTTTTTCATTTTTCCCTCTAAAATTTGATGATGTCATCAAATCTTATTAGATTTTTTCCACTATTATTTTATAATTTCCTTAGGAGGCCCATTTTATACCTCAAAATTCCCCTAATGATGTCCTCGCACCCATGGCCATATTTTCACTAGGCCTCGTATTGTGGTTGCTTTGTCTTTGAAGAACCCTTGCACCGAGCTACTTTTGGAAGATTTTTTAATATTTTAACGAAGCTTCTAAGATCTAACAACTTTGTGGGTGGAATCATGGATGTTTGTTCAACTAGATGTGGTCGAGTTTCTACCTTTGGCCTTATAATTTCTACAAAAATGAAAATTCCCAAAGGGATATACCTTTCCTCCACCATAAGTGGATCCCAAAGCTCTTCCTCCACTCCTATAAACTCCTCTTCATCCCATTGATTCTGATAGCTAGAATATACCAAGAGCTAGTGTGTAGAAGATAGCAGAGAATAGTTCATAGTTGTGAGAGAGATTTTGAGCCTTTCGCCTATTTGAGCTAAATCAACGAATGAATTCTTTGGAGACGTGCCCGATTGAAATTACCAAAGGAGGTATACAACATCAAGGCACAGGTTGTAAACTTCCTTTTATACATTAATATGACATGACTAAATTCTTGTTCCATCTTTGTCTATGTTAATATTCAAAGTTTCTAACTCTCCTTGACTAGTTAGATAGTCATAAATGAATATGTATGCGCGTATGATTTTATTGTTTGCTTGATCTTTGTGCAGGTGTGTGGATATCGCTACTGATGGAGCGCAAGAATTTAAGAACAAAGATTGAGGGATCACTGCAACATACTACGTCTAGAGAGTTGGATTGAGGTAGGACATCTATTCCAATCTGCATTTCATTTATGAACTAGGAATTTAGAAACCAAAATTTTCCCTTGTTGCTAGACCCACCCTAGGGCTAGAGGGATCGCCTCTGTCTGCAGAGGGTATTTTCCTGCACAACAGATCTGCATACTAAGGTGTTGTGAACGTGGACTGAGGAAAATGATCAACGTTATAAATTTATATTTATTTCTCCCATATTGATAGATCTTGTTCAGGATCATCCTTTGCTTCATATCCTAGTCTGCATAGTCCATGACCCTTTATAGTATGAACTAGTTTGAATTCCAGATCCTATTCTTGAAGACATTTCACCTAGTTAGCTATTTTATCACCCATTTCTTGTTGCAAAAGTAGCATCCTTATTGTTGGGTGAGGTATGTATAAAATGGTGTGATATTTTAATAATTAGGGCTGGAAATACTTCATTTCCTTGTACAATTCATACACTTGTTTATCAATGGCAGGGTAATTTAATTCTGGTCCCTATAGACTAGCGCTCATGAAAGAGGCAGGTCACTCATTTCCTTCATTGTCCTTCTAAGCTAATACAATGAAAATCGATAAATATGCGACACATGTATAGAGAAGGAAATATTTACCGTAATATGGACTAAAAAGTGTGGGTGCATCAACAATAGCTTGTTTAATCCAATAAAAAGTGTCTTTCTCCCATTAAATACAACTAATCTTTCTTTACCATTTCCTCCATAGGTTTGAATATCTATGCATAATCAAAGATGAGTTTTCTGAGGACATCAGTTTTACCTAATAATTATTACATGGATTTATTATTCACTAGAAACATGATCTCTATGATATCCTTGAACCTCTTGGGGTCAATATTGATTCTGCTCTTTACTATGATGTTCCCTAGTAAGATCCCTTAGGACACACTAAAGACACTCTTCTTGGGATTCAGAGAAATCCAATACTTCCATCACCACTCAAATATATGTTTTAGATGACGTACATGATCTGAATTTTTCTTATAAAATACAGTGGCATCATCTAAATAGACAACAATGCTCTGACCTATAAGGCCACGAAAGGTGATTCCAATTTCTCTTTGAAAGGTTGTGCCAACATTGATTAGCCCAAATTACATTCTTTTGAATGCGAACATCCCCCATTTAGTCTAGAATATAATTTTCAGTCTATCTAGCTCTGCTACCAGCACTTGATTATAGACTGCAAACCCATCTAGTAGAAAAAACATTTTAGGCCCATACACTATCTGGAGTATCTACTCTGTGGATGGCACTAGATAGTTATCTTTGTTAGAATCCCGATTAAGATTCCTAAACTTGAAACTTAGATGTATTTCTCCAGAATTATTTCTGACTGGGACTAAGTTGGAAACCCATGTGGAATGTCTAACTTTGAAAATGATCTATGCATCCAAAAAATTTCTAAATTCCTTCTAAATAAGGGGCTCCAATGTTAGATGACATTTTCATAGCTTCTACTAGAACGATTTCACCCCTTGTTTTATAGGAATCATGTGATGGATGATACAAGTATCATAAGTATTCAAATCATTGTATGTATAGGTGAACACATCTCGATACTGCTTGAATAAACAAAAAAATGTCTGTTGCTCCTGCGGGGAACAATAGGTTCCGAGATTGACATAATTTGGATCTTGTGGGGTTCCCAAATTTACTTGTTCATATGCCAGCTTTGAACTATGCGTCTTTGTGTTTGTTGGCCCTCTAAACTGATTCTGCAAGTCATATAATTTCTCCAGGGACACCACACTTTTTTGGCATAGAGTTTCCTTTCGGTGATTGAGATTATTCTTGTAGAGCCTACTCTTGCTCATCCTCCTCTATGGTGGTGTATTTTAATACATAAAATATTTCCATAAAGTGTAGTATCTTTTGGTCATCAATGAAAATGCATAATTTAGTGACATTGTCAGGTAAATATGGTTATATAGAATTTCAATAGAAAAACCATTTTTCAATGGTGACATCGTAGTAGCAACATTTTCTACTATATATACTACTACATTTATAACTCTTGGAATATAAAAAATATTGAAATATTTAAAATTATTTATCAAGTGCCATTCCTCATGCTGGTATTTTTTAAGATGAGGTGAAACACAATGTATAGTATCTCGTACCTCGCGAGTGACTACCTCTGAGTCACCAATTACCTTCAGAAAATCTACCTTTAGGTATATATCTTTCTTTAATACAAGTATGAGTGCTTCATATTCTATAATTTTGTTAGTGCACTTGAACTCTAGATGACATGAAAATACATGTTTCTTGTTATGCGGGTTTGTAAGGATACAACCAACTCTGGATGTGTCTTGCGCCTTAGAACCATCAAAGTAAAGTGTCCAAAATTTACAAGCTACTAAGATATTTCGTGTACAATCACTAATATTATTACTAGTAATACCATGTAAATCTATATTATATAAATACTTTGCAACATCCAGAGAGCAGGGAAGGAGATCCAGCTATGTATCTGGTGGAATCGGTGATGGTTGTGTGAGATAACACCCAAGGTCATTTTCCAAAAAGAAATTACATAAAATTAGATCTGTGAAAGAATCGATTCATTTTTCCCTTCTAAGGATGTAACAATGTATTTCATGTAAGGTTCAGATTCTATCAGAATATGGTTGTTTTTCCCTTGTACGAAAACCGCAAATGTGACCAATCGGTCGCAAAATATCCTTGTAATGTGCTTGACAATTCTCTACTAAGGATAAAACCATATGCTTCTGATATGTCTACAACTATGATATTTATACGTTGATGAAATCGATCATATTTAGATAAAATGATAAGCACATTTATAATTTTAGTAATAGCCTGGACCAGAGATCTATCTAGCTGAATAATATGTACATACATTTTTTCCCATTTGAAATTTATTTTCTTTGCAACAGATAATGGCATTACATTTACAAATGCACCAAAATCCACTAAAAAATTATGAATATTGTAATTGAAAACTTCAAAAGTAAATAGAAATAGGGGGAAAAGAGTATTAGTTTTTAATGTTGTAGCATTAACAACCGACTCCAGGGGACCATAAGACTTATCAGATACCTTATGGGAGGAATAAGTACTACTACATGATGAGGACCGTTGGGTGCAGGAATTGCACTTAAGAAAGCTCCTTCAACACTTAATTGTCAACGCAGGGGTTTTGTAAACTTAGAGCTGAAGCACAAGCAATTCCAGAAGTGGTATGAAATTTTCCTATTTCTATTCCTACTTCTTAATTGAAATCTTGCAGAATCAAACAAAAAATTCACAAAGGTAATTTACACCAAAGTAATTCTAGTGCTGGAATGTAAAAGAATGTATTTGCGAAGAAACCAAATAAAGGAAATTTCACACTGCTGTAAACAATCTTAAATGCTGAAGTAAAACTCTAGGTTTATCCTCAGTATAGGTTCTGGTATTTTAACAAGTGGGCCCTTTAAAAGATCTTCCTTTTAAATGATTTTCCTTCTCGCACTAAGCAGTCGTTCCTATACTCCTACAATCTGCTTATAGTAGTACAGGTACAAAACTTGTGTGTGAGAAGTATATTTTACACTTATACTGGAGACTTATGTCTTCATGTAGGGGCTCTAAGCCTCAACACTTGGAACACTATGTTCCTATAGCAAGACAATAGTTCTTTTACTAGAATAGAGCTTCCTACACCAAGTTTTCCAATTACTTTCAGGAAAAATAAAAGGGTGTGTTAATTATGAAAAGAATTGCAAATGCGAGAAGAGTTCTGAAATAACTTGCACATGCAAAATAATGCTTTGACCAAATCAATCTCACAATGGAAATAAACCTTTAAGATAAAAAAACAATCTTCAAAAGCCAAAGAAAACCTTCTTTAGTCAAAGGGGTTTTGCATGCAATCAGATCTAACTCAAAAGGGTTCACCATAATATTTCAGAGTACTTTTAATCCTTTTCCTTAAATCGTGAGGTGCAGGCATAGATTAATATATTGCAATGACGTTCTTTTCCATTTCACGAAGTCATCCTTAATCTTTAGGAGTTTAAATTTTAATTTTAGAAATTCTTCTCTCTGATGATGAATGCTTACTTTGCAGAAATATATTAAATTCAAATAAAGGAAAAAGAATAAAACAACTTGCTGTAAATGAACCAACAAACCAAAGTGAAAAATCCTACATGCACTAGTGCAGGAATAATCTATCTGCACAATCCAAGCGAAAGTAAACCAATATGGAAAGAAATTACAGAAGGTAAATTAACTCAATTAAATTTCAAACAACGGATCCGTTCACACTTTGAATGTTAGAAAAATAAATCATAATTCTTATGCAAGAACGAAACTAAGAATTAAAATATGGTTTTACAAATAAAATAAATTAACACACACACCTTTAAGGTGATGAAAGTGAGAGGGTAAATGAGCTGGGTCGGCTGGGCCCTAGCCAACCAGCTAATTTCCTATTTTAGGAAACGTAAACCTTCAGCACTTAATAACACATCAATGAAAGATTAAAACGCAGAATGAGAATAATATGGTGCAACTCCTTGTATTAATTCTAGACAACAAATATACATCATGAGTTCCAGTCCAACCCAGAACAAGGGCGACAACGAGATTACAATTTGACCAAAATTACAGTTGCACTGCTATCGATAACCTAGTTCTATCTGAGAGCTATACTTTATACAACCCTTTTGGCCTATGGCCATAACTAAAAATTACATAGTCGTTCCAAATCGAGCCTTTTGGCTGAAACAAAATAACAAATAAAATTACAAAAATAAGCCAACGGCTATTAAGATGCGAACTAATAATTGGCCAACGACCTTATCTTCGACTGTATCCCTGACTATCCTTCGCTTGAGTTCAACTCCATATGAACACAACAGAATTGGAATACGTGGACCAAGATGCCTGCGTTAAGTGATCAAGTTGTTGCGGAGATCTCAGAACGAATAGTTGCCAACGGTGCATGAATCTACCTGCACTAGACCAAGATGATTCAATGGTTAATACTTTAGCTTATAAAATACTTTAGGAAAGTACATATGAGTTGCAAGAAATATTAAAAGCAAAAAATCTATTAAAATTATTAATTAAGCACTTAGTAAACCTTAAACATGAAATATAAAGCTTATGCAGGAACATATAATATTCTTGGACTAGTGCATGAATAAGGAGGTTTATGAAGATAAAACAGAGGTTAATGATTATGGTTTTGTAGTAGGAAGGGGTTAAAAATATAGCATTTCGGCCTACCAACATCCTCCCATCCCTAAGTTGTTTTGTGTCCTCACACAACCTTTACCTGCTGCAAAAAAATCTTCAAAATAGAGAGCCTTCTTTCAATCATGCAATTGGATACTGAACCCTTCTTTCAATGTCTTCGTATTCTTACCTTAGGCTTCCTTAAGTTGTTTGGTCACCTTCTTGAGACGCTTGTAGCATTTAGAAGCCCAAAAATTCCATACCTTCACGTTTTTTTTCTTTGACCTCTTCTGCCAACTCTATCTTCCCTTCTTCCAATTATGCTCCTTAATGACCTGGTTTAATGCCCTCAAGTCATGAAATCGCTGTTCAAGCTCTACTATTGTTACAGGACAAATGACCTCCTCATCAGCTCAGAGGAGAAGGTAACATGGAAGGAAGAAAATTACCTAGACAAGACCCATTTTTGCCAAGGTTATACACCCTAGAAATAGTTAGGCAGAGTTATAACGCACCCTAGCCATGCAAAGGGAGCATTAATGCCTAAGGTAATGCTCTGTCTTGCTCAAGGGGCAACTTTATCCGTGTTTGAATGTGAAAAGGGAAATATCTTGTGGAAAACGGATTGGAATTTCTAGCTTTTTCTCAGAACGAGTTAGTTCAAAATAGAAACTAAATGGCATAAACCTTTTATTAGACATTTCCAAACACAACTGAAATCTTATGGAAGGAAAAAGAAAAGAAAAGCGAGGACACATCTAGATCTTTCCCGATTTGAACTAGTTGAAAGAGTTAGCAAGGTTTGTCCTTTCCATTTCCTATAAATTGGAGATGTGGGCTCTTGGTCTAAGGTGGAAGGTTTGATTATATGTGGAGCAAAATTTAATTGTTGTAGTGTGAGGCTTGAATATCAGTGAAGTTAATTGAGGACTTTCTGCCTTGAGCATCATCACACTCGGGGATAGAGAAAGAGAGAGAGGAATTGGAAGACTTAGGAGGGCTTGGTGCAACTGACAGTTGTAATCCTCCTTTTCATAAATCAATAGAACTGTATCTGTTTTTTCCATTCGATACATCAATGTCACAATTGTTGTTCATTTGTCTATGTAGCATGATATGAATGGCTTAGATCTGCATATTTTAATGCTAGTTTAATTGGTAGAAAGCTATACTGTTGTGAAGATTACATGGGTGCTTTGATCGGTTGCAGGATCTAGATTTGCAGCTGGTGAAGAAGGAATTATACTCTGCCACTTAGTGCTCTCCATAGGATCTGCCGTCCACAAAGAGGTAATCATTCCAAATCTTGCTTTGTCAATTATATATTAGTATGAACATGTATGTAGTACCTTTGGAACTTTACAGCAGCTAATCTTACAGTCTTCCTCGGGCACCAGAAAGCCCTGAAAGGGATACCCAATAACCACCACCCAAGCATATTACCCTATAGCAGAAATGAAAACTCTGCTAGGGAGTAAACCCTAAGTTTTCGGGTTGTTCCTATGACTTTACATTTTTTCCTCTGTTCACATACCCTTATAACCAGTTTATATGCTCAGTAATCATCTCAAAAGCTCACAAAGTCCAGAGTAGACCCTGCCTAGCCATTTGTACAACTTTACCTTGAGTAATGATCCCTCTAAGAGTGTTTCAGTGCATTATAACACTGCTTATGCTCAGATACAATGCGTTAGTCTCATTATTATCGATCTGTAGCCTTTGCTTGCCAGTGTTACCCAACCAAAATCTATTTTTTACACCCCTGTTGTGTTTTCCTTTGGCTGTGGAGTTATTGGCTACTAGATTAGCTTCTTTTTCTGGATCCCTATGCTTGATTATCAGTTAGAATTTTTGTTTTAGTTCTTGTTTAAAAAAGTTAATGTTAGTAGCATCTACTTTTTGAAGAAGATTTTTCTTTTTAGTTTTCTGAACTTAGTTGAATTAATTCTAAAAATTTTGGTTAAAAAATTGTTAGAGAGGATAGATAGATGTTTGAATCTTTAAGGTTGAACTGTGTTATTTGAATGTTTGGTGCATGGATGTTGGAAAAAATCTCTCCCTGTAGAAAAAAATCTTCATTGAATTGAATATTTAGAGCATTTTTCTGCATGGTTTTTGAGTCAGAGTCTCATCACGTTTCATACGTCCACCCCCCCTCTGCAAGACTAATAATTAAGTACACTAAGAATCAAGCGATAATAAAATTAATCATATAAATTTTCTGAGCTCACACCAACAGTAGCTCAGGCTAGAATCTTGGGGTAGGAGAAGTGAGAAAATCACCCAAGATCTCAAAACTTGAAACTAGAGTCATTAAAAAGTGAAATCCTACTGCACTCGTATTGTCGGGACCACTACACTACCACAGAGTTAAGCGCGAGACAACACCAGGGTGCATGAGAAGGTTACCCACCTTCTAGTGCATTTAGTGGGCATGCTATATATTGGGGTTCCCTTCGAGGATGTCGAAACTAGATCGGGGATCTAGGTGTTTTGCCCATATAGCGTGCTATCTACAAACACGAACCCCCTGAAGATGTCTGTGATTTGAGGTATATTTAGTTGCTAGAATTTTTAGGGACTTACACAAGGTGACTGGGGTGGGCTGCCCTGGTACCTAAAACAGACAGACCTACTCTATCTTCAGTCTTTGGGAGGGTACTCATCTTCACGAGAGTGCTTACACCTATTGCTTGAGGTTCGGGCGAAGCTGTAGAGTAACCGTAATTTTGTTTTTGACCAACCCTCTATGTATGATATTGTGATACTTGGTTTCATCTCTAGCAAACGATAGTACTAAGATGGGGCCGCCCAGTTCTATCTACTTGTTGATTGATTTAAGGAGTCCT
Source organism: Pinus albicaulis (assembly GCA_034641835.2). NCBI lineage: Eukaryota > Viridiplantae > Streptophyta > Pinopsida > Pinales > Pinaceae > Pinus > Pinus albicaulis. The sequence goes on along the minus strand of CM076578.1, from coordinate 1,352,728,887 downwards.
TTTTTATTTTTTCTTTTTTAGGTGCACGGTTACTATCACTAAGAATTTATAATACATCACAAATAATTAAAATTTGATAAAAGTAAACAGGTCACCGTGGTTTCCTTCGATCCTCGTCATTTTTCTCGACGACAATGAGGTCTCCCTCCATTGACATCGAAGGAGGAGTCGAGTCTCGGTGAGCCAGTGCCTTCTTCAGAAGAGCAGTCTCCATTGACAACCCTTGAATTTCACATAGCCCCGTATCATAAGGAGTTTCCAGAGGATCCTTTCATGGAAGGAGTCATACCGCTTTACAATCCTCCTCTCACTGACCCGTTGGGGCCATTATTAGTTTAGGTTACGCCATTTCAAGATATGTCTTCGGCTGCACCAACATTCCTTTCACAACCGACACCCATGGGGTCAATGTCGTTGGTAACCAACTCAGGTCCACCACCATATTCCTCGCCAGTTGTCAGTTCTACGATAATGATCGACAAACCTAGTAGCCAGGCCATACCTGGTCCCAACAATATAGTCACCAAAACTGTCAGCGGACCTTCAAACCCTTTGGAATCTACTCCTATTGTGACTGTGCCTAGACCCACGGTTTCTGCTCTTGCTAACGGGGCTACTTCGGTTCCTTTTAGCAACCCTTTCGGTTGGAACCCTTTTTCGAGTTCAAACCCCTTGGAAACCATGCCAAGGGGTAGTGTCACCAATACATATATTCTAGGGGTGTTACACAATAATTTGTCACTGTCTGTCCCTGTACTCCCCTTTCCTTGATCATGGAGGACCTATATAGTGACCCTTGTGTACTTTCCAAGCATGGAATACACACCCTTGAACCACACTTTGTCTGCCAAATCATCTCCCTTTACAACTTTTATGGAAGATCCCTATAAAACCTAGTTTTCAAGGTCGACGCTTTGTCTTAGTGTCTGACCTGCGTTGATAGCATAGATTTACACTGAGACCCGCGCCGATCGGTGCTCTATCTTAGTGTCGGACACTTGCTGATCCTCTTTTGGATTTTTTTTAAAATAAAAAGGAAGCTTCCGCGACTAGGAGCTTCACGAGGAGGCAAGCTGGAAGTTTGTTTTGAGGATATGGCCAAGGAATTACCCTTTGGGCTTCTTGTTCCCAAGAAATAGGAACTACTCCAAAGGATAAGCTATTTTCCCATTATTTGAGGGCCCATAACCTCCTCCTCCATTGTTATATAAGGAGACGTCTTTCACCTATGCTGCCTTAGTTAGCATAGAGAGAAGAAGAAATCATAGCTTTGGGAGAATAGTACAGAGTGTGATTGTTTTTGTGTGTTAAGAACATAGTGAGATCTTAGACCTTTGTGTATGAGGGTGTTGCAGACGTGCTTGGATACAGACCTGCTGAAGGAAAGCCTCAACATCAAGGCTTGGTTGTAAAATCCCCTTGTCTTTATCATAATAAAATGCAACTGATGTTTATCTTCCACTCTTGTTTACATTCATAATGATATTTCTATAACCCCTTGATTAGTTAGATAGATTGTAATTGTTTTATGTTTATCGTGATTTTATGCTTGTCAAAGTGTCTTGACTATCTGTACAGGTAATTGGACATTGGTAGCAGTGTATATCAAGCTTGAGAAGAGTGACAGATCAAGACTCTTCGACATAAGAAGACAACATAGCATTAGGACAAGGCAGGTCATCTTCCTTGCTCCGAATTTCATTTATAATCTAGGAAGGTAGATGTTAGTATTTTCCGTAGTTTCTAGACCCACCTTAGGGCTAGAGGGATCGCCTCTGTCCGTAGAGGGGATTTACCTGGAAAAGAAATTGGCAACTCCACTAGGGAATTTCCTTTGATTTTTTCACTCTTTGAGGTCTTAGTCATTCGACGAGTTCAGTCAAACGACCAGTTCCCTGTTTGTTCCTATGTTTTTCATCAATTACAATCTTTTAGTTTTTGCTTGAAGTAGTGAGTCTAGTCTTGGTTAGGAAAAATTATTTGTTATTTTTCTTTTTCAGGCATTGGCGTTTTTATTTATCTAACAATCGTGCCAATTGGCGCTAGTTGTCAGTTATAAAGGTGCACATGGGCCACTGGCACTAGTTTCAGCCCCTAAAGTCATGCCAATTCGAGCATGTGTGAAAAATTAATATTTTTTCCCTAAGTCTTTCACCAGTGTGTCTTGCCCTTCTGGTATTTTTCTCTGTATGATTTAAATTTTCTCCCCTTCACTCAAGTTGGTTTTATTAACTCATTGGATTGGTTTTTGGATGTTTTTTGGGATGTGCATCCTTACATCCTAGTTTTTCTAGGATTGTGCATCAATCGCCTGGTTGCATGCTTCGCTGGACATCACACTGCTGATTGAGTCAGTTTCCTTGCTTGGTGAGCCATCTCTAGTTGATTGCATTTTGCTTTTGGGTTGATTGAGTGTTCATGTCTCAAGTATCTCTCGAGTTCATTTGGTCCACTTGTTCGCTTGTGAGCATATATTATATTTCTCATTGATCAGCCGAAAAGTCTTCTTTCTTTGATTCTTGATGTAAAAGGGAATGAATGCCTTGTTTTGATCCCATGCTTTGGAAGTCCTCTTCGTGCTTGAACTCATATGTCTTGTATCTTTTTAGGAATTTTTTTACAAAGTGTTCAAAACAGGATTGTATTCTTAATGTTTGTTCCATCCCTTTTGCATTAAGAGAATTTGTGTTCATTTAGTTTTCATCTCATGCTTTTCGTTAAAATGCATTAGATCAAGTTGCATTGAAAAGTCATGTTTGAAATTTATCATTGAACTTAGATTAAATTGTTTAATGATTAGAAACTAAAGGTCGCATTGAGTGCATTATATTTCATTAAAAGCTTGCATTAAGTAGATTCTCATTTCATCAAAAAATGCATTGAGTGCATTCTTATTCATTCAAAAGAAAAAGGAAATTATGCATAGATTACGATTGCATAGTTTTCAAAAAGAGTATTTCTCATAGATTACATTGCATAATTCACATCGTTGAATGTGTTAGATTACTTTTGAATAGTGAAATTCATCTAGTTAGGAAGGCTTTTCCGTTTGCAGTATTACTGTTTGTTGCATCATTGTTTGAGACTCTTCCCTTAACTAGATAGCATTCATCGAATGGAAAGGTTTATTTTCTCATATAGCTGCATATAGAAGTTCCCTGATGATAGTGGTAGGGCCTTGGCATTGAGACATAATTCAATATCAACTGTTAAAATTTATTCAATTAACCTAAGGAAGCATTAAAACTTAACGCACTTATTTAGAGGTCTAGGCTAGTGACATGTTTTGACATCATTTAACCTACTAGATGTTGTTTGCCATCTGGCAGTAGACAACACTAGCGTGGACTTGTGCTCCCCGTACCATCGAGTATATAAAGGGAGACCATCATAGGTTGCAATCCTTTATTTGTAGGAAGTCGAGTCTACCGCCCTGTAACCGTGATACACCGAACACAGCATTCGGGGAGACTACCTTTACATATGTTAAGTCCTTGGTGATTTCTCTTTCATTTGATCACCAAGGTGTATATTGCAGTTCATAGAAACTTAGTACACCCTCTTGCTTAGATTACCTAAGTAGTCATTTTGGTTTTTTCGTGACTCTCTAAAATTGAAAATATCATCGAGCACTTGTCCTTTCACGCTCGTTCAAACCGAAAGCGACTAGAGTCACCTTTTGTCCTTTTCTTGACTCTTAAATATGAAAAGGAAGAGTTTTTTTTCAGTGTCTTAAAATTAAACTGCCCATGAAATATTCCTGGTTAAAGTTATATTCCTTAGTGATTTTTTTGAAGGTTGCTTCCAATGGAAACATTTCTGGAGTTTTCCAACCAAGGAATCCCCTTCGAAGGGAATCTTGGTCCTTTTCCTTCTTTTGGGAATGTTGGTGCTCATTATATGGCAACATTATCCCTTCCTAGGTTAATTGTTGGTTTTATCGTATGGTTATTTTCAACCTCGGTGGTCCCAAGTGTCCCAACCTCTGTTCAACCATCTCCTTCGCCTAAACAACATCATGTTGATTCTAAAGTTGACCCCTCACCTTCTTCACCTATTTATTCACCTCATTCTTCCTCTTCACCTGGTGAAAGTGTGGATTCTAGTAACCAGGTGGCTAAGAAGAAGATGAAGTTCAAGAAGAAGAAGGAAAATAAGCTAGGGGTAAAATCAACAACAATTTCTAACCATGCAGATTATATCGAGAAGCCTCCCACTTTGTCTCACAGAGTCAAATTCCCTTGCAAGCTATGTAAGGGTGACCACCTTCTTCGTGATTGCCCTGGTATTCCCAAGGTGCTAGAAGTGTTTTATGTTGGCCTGATTCGTCCTTCATCATCAACATCTGGGCATCATGCTGATGATGAGCCTTTAGCTAGGGATAATGGGACTCGTAAGAAACAGGGTAAGATCAAATTTCCCTGTAGGTTGTGTGAAGGGAACCATCCCATTCACTTCTGTCATTATATGTATGAAGCTTCTAAGGTATTGGATACCCTTTCAACTTCTGAGCACCATCTTCCTGTTGGTTACTGGAGGATTTCTTCAAGTCCTCGACTAGCTAATCAACCCAATGATTAGGATTCATCTATGGCTAATTCCGCTCTCTCTGAAAGTTAGTCTCCTAAGTCCATTTCCAACCAATAATTGGTTGAGAAAAAGGTTGACCTGATTCCACCTACATTTCATCAGGTATTTTCCGTCGAGAGTGGGTCTCATCCTAGTCAAGTTATTTTTTTTTCCTCTGATTCCCCGGAATCGGAGGGCTATCCTCCGATTCCTGTCACCACCATTCTAGAAAGTGATCCTCCTACTCTCATTCCCGAAGTCCAGGAGGATGGTATTTCGGCTCCAATAATGCAGGGGGATAATCCTCTTATTCCTATGGCACCCCATCCATGTAGTTTGGTCACTTCCTTTGGTTGGAGTCGATTTACGGGATATCATATTCCTTCTTACGTGCCCTTTGAGATCACTGTACAAGCCTGCAATATGGTTGTACTAGGCATGATTATAGATTAAGGCACCTCAGTTAGTATTTTGTCCTCATCTACATGGAAAGATTTGGGTTCTCCGTAGCTTGTGCCTGTTACTCAAGATCTGTTGGATTTTAACAGAGGAACAAGTCAACCATTAGGGATCCTTCCGAAGTTGCCTATTACTTTGGGAGGGAAAACCATATATATAGATGTGATGGTCATCCAAGGTCCCTTGGATTTTAATTTACTCCTGGGGAATGACTATGATTATGCTATGGGCATGCTTGTCTCTTCCCTCTTTCGTGTGATTTGTTTTCCACATGCAGGTCAAATTGTGACCATTGATCAACTTTAATTTTTTGGTCCTGATGTGACATCTGGTCTACCGCCATCCCTTCCTGGTCATTACCTGCCAGTGATATCTTCCCCGCCACAGGTCAATTATGTGACCACCTATTCCATGTCCACATCCACTGATAATATAGTTAGTGAGGTAGTATGCAATATACTGGGGAAATTGGATCCTAATTTCCAGAGTGTTGTTCTCCCGTCGGATGAGAAACTCTTGGAAGCCATGAATTCTTATTCAGCATGATAAGTATCTTACAGAGCAGAGTTCATTTTCTTGTGTCAAGCTCCTTAAAAAATGAAACAGGGTCTTTGGAGTAGAGTTCACTTTCTTGTGTCAAGCTCAAAAAATGAAACAAACTCTTTTGAGGATAGTTCATTTTCTATATCAACCTCATTAAAAAATGAATTAGGTCATGAGGATAGTTCTTTTACTATGTCAACCTCATTAAAAAATGAATTAGGTCATGAGGATAGTTCTTTTACTTTGTAAACCTTGTTAAAAAATGTAACAGGTTCTCGTTTCAATTCGAGTCTTTTGGTTAGATATCGTAATCCAATTGAGTCTTTACTTGATCTCGTAATTTAAACTTCATTCCATCCACCTATTAGTAACCAATAGTCTACTCCGATGAATGCACTGAAACTTGGGGGCATGTACCTTGAATTGAGTCACCATGCTGGGGGCATGCAAAATTATTTCAAGCATAGTTTTCCATGTTTTCAAGCTTGTGTAAAAATGAAACCAATATCAAGCATAGTTTGTTTCCATTTCAAGCTTGTATAAAAATGAAATCAGTTTCAAGCATAGTTTGTTTCAGTTTCAAGCTTGTGTAAAAATGAAACCAACTCCAAGCAAAGTTTCCTGATTTCAAGCTTGTGTAAAAATGAAACCATTCTTATTTTACCTCTTGTGATTGCCATTTTATCAGCCTGTTTTTCCAGATGAGCCTTGGTTTTCTCACTCCATTGTCACCATCTGCTTGGCCGATCATATGCCTTCACTTGAATATTTTGCCCATTCCCGAGGAACCATTGTAATGAGTGGTCTTGTTAGCCAACCTCTTGACCTTTACTTGTTTTGAGAAGTTCCACCATAACCAGAACCAATTGCTATCCTTTATACCACTCGTTCCTCCAGGAGGAGTCAACATTAAACTCTTTTCTGACTCTCTAAAATTGAAAAGATTGCTGAGACTCTTGTCATTTTGACCTCGTTAAATTGCTGTGAAACAATATCTACCCAGTATATGTTTACCCCTTTTTTGAGCTGGGATGGATTATTTACGAAAAAGAAATACGTTAGCCTATCGTGACTAAGAGGTTCTCTCGGACATAGTTTTCTACCTTTCTGGATCTGTGAGAATACCTACAAAAAGGAACCTATTGGAGTTTTCTTTTGCGCTTCTTTTCAAACTCTCAAAACATGAAAATATGTCGAGTTCTTCCTTTGTCAGACTCGTTAAAACTAAATGACATCGGAAAAATTCACCATGACGTACCTGAGTTCCTCCTTCCTAGGGCTCCTAAAATGTACTAGGATGGATTTGTCCAAAGGAAAAAATTATATGATAAGCATATGCTATCCTCTTCAAGCTTGTGTAAAAATAAAGAGGCACTTGCCAGAAATGGTGGGGGAAATTGGAAGTTATTCGTTAGTTGTGTCTGCAGTATGTCACTCTTGAACATGACACTTATCTGAAATTCGTGTTGGGTTGGGATATCTTCACTCTGTCACTTTTCCTCCAAGGGTTTGGGAAATCCGTTTTCCTCTCATTTGATTACCAATATTGTCAACATGATCTCTGATCCTATTTGATTCAGCTTCTTCCAAATTCCAGAGTCGTGTCACTGATATGTTCAAGAGAAAATACTTCTGCAGTTTATACATTTCTTGATCCTCTGTTTCAGTGTTTATTAACACTCATATTACATTCTCTGTTTCGTGTCGATGATGTGGGATTCATTATGACCCTCCTTTGATGGATCGCTTCTTGTCGAATTCAGCTCATTATCCAAGAAGTCGATCTAGAGACTCCTTTCTGGTACCTTAGAGCTTGCATGCCTCAATGACAAGTTTTTCACATTCGACGACAAGTCCTCATCATTAGCCTTCGATTGAGTGGTTTCACGGGTGTTTGACACCAACTTATTGTTCATATTTCATGGATTGTACTAGTTGTACCTTGAGAGTCATTGTCATTATTGGTGGTTTCTCTCGTGCCTGTTAACAATTTTCATCATTGGCTAGTAATCAGGTGATTTTCCGGCATGTTCGACATCAGCTCATTTATTCACATACTTGAAATTGTACTTGATCGGGCCGTGAAGGAGCGCAAGACCCTAGATTTTATTCTCTAGATTCCAGGTTGCAAGGCGATATGATTTTTCCATGATTGGATACATGTTCCTTTCAGATGGATGGCCGCAACCATACCATGAATATATATGAGATCCTTCTTAGATGGATGGCTATGACCATACCATGGTCTCTTTTTACAGATGGCTGCGTACATACCTTGATTCATGTATTTTCATTAGAGTTTTAAGTTATGTATATGTATCTATGATTGATTTGTAGGTCTCCCGATGGCAGTGTCTGATTCCTCGCATGTACTTGTAAAGCATTTCACCCCACTCATGTTCGAACTTCATACTTTAGGGGGCATCTGTTACACAACAATTTGTCACTGTCCCTATACTCCCGATTCCTTAATCCTGGAGGCCCTATATAGTGACCCTTGTGTACTTTCCAAGCATGGAATACACACCCCTGAACCACACTTTGTCTGCCAAATCATCTCCCTTTACAAATTTTCTGGAAGATCTCTATAAAACCTAGTTTTCAAGGTCGGCACTTTGTCTTAGTGTCTGACCCGCACTGATAGCAGAGATTTACACTGAGACTCGAGCCGATGACGCTATGTATTAATGTTGTACCCGCATCAATCCTCTTTTGGAAAGTTTTTTTAAATAGAAAGGAAGCTTCTGTAACTAGAAGCTTCTCGAGGTAGTAAGCTGGAAGTTTGTTTTGAGGATATGGCCAAGGAATTCCCCTTTGGGCTTCTTGTTCCCAAGAAATAGGAACTACTCCAAAATAAGCTATTTTCCCATTATTTTAGGGCCCATAACCTCCTCCTCCATTGTTATATAAGGGGACCTCTTTCACCTCTGCTGCCTTAGTTAGCATAGAGAGAAGAAGCAATCATAGCTTCGCGAGAATAGTGTAGAGTGTGATTGTTTTTGTGTGCTAAGAACATAGCGAGATCTTAGACCTTTGTATATGAGGGTGTTGCAAATGTGTTTGGATACAGACCTCCCAAAAGAGAGCCTCAACATCAAGGCTTGGTTGTAAAATCCCCTTGTCTTTATGACAATAAAATGTAACTGATGTTTATCTTCCACTCTTGTTTACATTCATAATGATATTTCTATCACTCCTCGATCAGTTAGATAGATTGTAATTGTTTTATGTTTATCATGATTTTATGCTTGTCGAGGTATCTTGACTATATGTATAGGTAATTGGACGTTGGTAGCAGTGTGTATCGAGCTTGAGAAGAGCAATGGATCAAGAATCTTCGATGGAAGACGAAAACATAGCATCAGGACAAGGTAGGTCATCTTCCTTGCTCTGAATTTAATTTACAATCTAGGAAGGTAGATGTTAGTATGTTCCCGTAGTTGCTAGACCCACCCTAGGGCACTTCGATACCCCCGTAGTCATTAGGACAAACAGGACAGCCTATTTTTAATGCTGTTCCTTTGAGTGGTCAAATTTCCGGTGTAGGGTCTATGCTGATTCTTAACTATGCGAATAGCAATATGCCTTTGGCTAAATCTATCACGTCCATATGGGTGAACCAACCCCAAAGTCAATTTGGGCAAGGGGGTAACTTTTACACTAGGGGAAACCAACAGTTCGCACCCTAGTACAAAATACCCTACAGACAACAACCATACACCCCTACACCCCCACTCACAGGGAATTTTTATCAACAAAGTCCTACTTAACCCATTGGTAACACATTGATGGACAGACCCTATGGTCCGAATGGTCAACCAATACTTCCTTGGCTAGATCCAGGGGCAAACACACAATTGCCATTCTTGGCAGCTCTAGACATCCCCAACCTCTACAAACTTACCAATGATCCCATCAACCACAACCCACTTTGGCCTCCAGTACCGTACAAGATTCCGTCTGACATCCCTAAATTTGACGGGAAACAAGGAGAAGATCTGGCTACACATGTCACCACCTTTCATCTATGGTATGTTTATAACTCCATGGTGGATGATAGTATCTAGCTTCGAATTTCCCCCCGCATTATCACAGGAAACGCTACCAAATGGTACATTGAGTTACCACATGGGGCCGTCAACACTTTTGGCGCCTTAGCTAAGGAACCCTTAACCTATTAGATATGAAAACCACACAAAACTCTTAACCTCACTGCGCCAAGACACCGCCACCCACATCTCCGATCATATTCATGAATGGAGATGTAGGTGGAGGCTAATCAAAGTGCCAATCCCAGATCATCTCTTATCCAACTGGTTTTGTAAGTCACTCTTACCACCCCTAGCTAAGGACGTTTTCTTGTCTGGTATGGTCATAGAAGACCAGTCCATCCGTTGTGCACAACATTTAGATCTGATCTATTCACAATCTGGCACACTATATGATTTACTCCCCCATGCCCTTAGCAATCTGAATCCTCCCACTACTCAATTACTTGGAGTGCACACCGACGACATCGTTGGCGCAACCTCTAGCATAGCAATAAAATAACTTAGTGGGAAAACCTCCCAGCCATCCTCGGCTGCCACCACCCCTAACCAATCGACTACACTTCTTACCGCTGAGGTAAACTCTGTGTAGTCTACACAAAAACCTAGCGGAAAGAACAAGAAGAACAAGAAAAATACCTATCCTTCTGAAGAGCAGTCTGGTAATCAGAATAATCCCAATTAGAAAAACTCTACTAAAAATGAAAAAGGAAAGGAGAAACCCATGAAATTTCCTTGCAGAATTTGTGCAGAGGACCAATTGACATACAAATGTCCTCGACTATAGGAATGCATATATTTTATCACAAAAAAGGACTCTGGGAGGACACCTGACATTATTCATAACCCTTCTCCAATCCACAGTAGCAACAAAAAAACATGGTTGCAAACCCACCACAACCCCCGCAAAGGGGCAACGGTGATACTCATCAATCTGATGAAGGATCATCCGCCATTTATGGCGTAGAAAGTGTTAAACTCCAAAACTGAGCCAAACTCTATGGAAATCCTGTCATTGATGCTCAGGAACTTGGTACCAGTTCGAATCCACTACTACCCAATGATTTGTATATCGAAAGGCCTGCTGTTGACCCCACAATTCGTCCCCCCAAAGGGAAACTTCAATGCACGACTCATAACAACTCTGCACGTGCTGCCCAAAACTACAATATTGTAGAAGATTTGGCGCAAGCATTGTCAGCCATGTCTGCAATTGAAGTATTGTAGACCTTCCCAGCATGCTTTCAGCCATTGGTGGAATCGACCCCCAGGATTCTATGCTAGCCATCTTCTACATGGAGAAATCTAAACCTCACCTCTCACACCAACTTGCGTTCCAGGTACAAGTTGTGTCGAAAGGGAGACCAATCCATCGCACTGTTATAGACAGAGGTGCTTCGACCTACATTATGTCAACTGCATGCTGGCTCACTTTGGGTTCTCCCACTTTGTATCTGCCATCAAATTCCCTTAAAGCTTTCGATGGCCACACTTTCCTCCCAAAAGGCTACCTTTCTATCTTTCTCATTTCTCTTAGTAGGAAAATGATAATGGTGGACATAGAAGTCATAGATAGTCATCTCAACTATAATCTGTTGCTGGGTCGCAGTTGGTCTTATGAAATGACTTCCATTGTCTCTTTGGTCTTCGACTCATCCTCTTTCCATTGTGTTATCACAAAAATAGACCTCATAGGCTACCAATCAAGTTAATCTCATGTAACTATTTCAGACCAATCTTTTGGTTGAGGCTTAGCCTCCTCAACCTGAGAGGGCTCTCTCAAGGGTTTATGATTTTTGATAAATATGTAAATGGCTAAATCTATATGGGGTAAAGCAGATAAATGATATAAACTAGTTGGAAATCACATTAGCAAGTGTACATTGGGCTTATGGAGTCATAATAGCTTCAGCAAAACCAAACAATCTACTTAGTATGGAAGTCAAGGCATATTTGAGTTCAAATTAGGGAATACACATGTGAAACAGTAAAATACACAGTTAGTTTGTCTATGAAGGAAGTCTGAGAATCAATGATGAATTATGAGTAACATAAGAAAAAACCACTGCAATGGGATATTGAAAATATTTCATCAAAACAAGAACATACAAGAACTATTCATGAATCTTGAGTTGTCCAAGTAGAAAACTCTGTATTAAGCTGAAAACAATTACTTACAATAAACACAATATTTTTGCTAAAAATGTCCAACCTCCTCTAATTCGACTCCTTGATACTTTATAGATCATTTACATCATAAGATAAGCGTATCCTCAGCTAGATACATCGAATTCATATCTTTGACACCTATCCTAACCATATAATATGGCATTTATTACAAAGACAACTGTAAACCTAATACAGAGTCCTATTACAAATAGAATTATAACTCTTTAAATATACTCATAAAAACTTTATCTAAACTTGATTACAAAATTTTCCACCTATATCTCCATAAGGTCGATCCCTGATGATGAGCTCCAACCTGTTATGACCATAATGCTGATGTTGTTGATCTCCTGCAAACTAGGAAACTGCTCCCCTGTTTTTTAGGCTTAGGATTCTTTAAGTTATTGAGACACTCTGACCACTATGAATCCATAACTTTGAGGCTATTTTTTGTCAGGAACTAGAATAGCATATGTCCAAAATCATCCCCATGTGCGAGCTGTGAAAAATCAACTTCTAACTCTCAAAATAGTGAAAACAGACCCGTGCTATGAAAGCAACACAGTTTCGTAGCGCAGTCTTTTTACCCATTTTCCTTCAAAATTTTGTTTCCTTTCCTTTAGGGTTGTTTTTATATTCACTTGACATAGCTTCTTTAGAAGTTTCAAATTGAAACACATGATATTCCCTCCAAAACTTGATAAAGAAAGGGTGAAAAAGATGCTATAGCAGTTTCGTAGCACATTTCACCCTTTTTGCACTGTGTGCGCTACGAAACCACTGTGTAAGCAGTTTTAACTAAATTTTCTTCAAAATTTGAAACAAGAAGGTGCCAAAATTTAGAAAATCACTGGCTTCATCAAAACCATCAGCCATATGGACTAAAAAACATAACTTTCATAAAGTTTATTCTTCATTTTCCATTTGAGTTTGCTTTGAATTTGTCATTCTGCACCTTTGTTTTTTAGTTCATCTTGAGACAGTTTTAGTTGTAGTTCCAAATATTCCACTTGACCTCTTAATATTCTATTACTGTCTCTCAAGTCAGTGTTGATCACTCTGACAAATTTTGCTTCTTTAATGGCTGGAACTGTCCATGTAAAAAACTACTCTGCACTGCTTGGAATCTCAGACCTAGAAACTGTTTGACCTTCCCAAACAACCTTCATTCGTTTAAATTATATTTTCTCAATGATGTGCTTTGTGGCCCTTTTCTTCATCTTAGCAATCTCTTGTTTTGCTGATGTCAATTTCTCCTCAAGCCTTTTATACTTTGTCAATTCTTCGTTTTCCTTCATTATTCATCTAGCTGCATGCTCTACTGTTGGTGATGAGAGGTCAACCACCTCTTTAGGTAATTTGACTGTATCAGTAGCTTATTGGACCTCCCTACTATTTTCTTTGATATTTTTAGTATGCCTAGTCAAGGGCTTCCTAGCTTGAAAGACAAAAGCTGCATTCTCACCTTCAAATTCCAGTTTCTATGCTGATTACAATTTTTTCTGTTTGTGTTCATCTGTTCCAATAAAATCAGCTTGCACAATAGGTGACTCTTCTATATCAATTGCATGTAAGATGTCATCTAAGTTTCCTTTCATCACTGAGTTTTCATTTGAACCTAAAACAACTATTTTTTCCTTTGATGCTATTGCTTGGCTTCTTGCCACTCTCTGGAGTTCCTGCTTGCTGGCAACTTGTTCTTGTTTAGCCTCTTTGACACTTTTAAACCTCTGTTTTATAGGTGAAGGGGTTTCTGCAACAAGTACTGGTGTCTTCTCTATTCTATTTTCAACCTGTTTCCTTGGTTTCAACTTTTTAAACCTCTTTTCTTTAGTAACCACTTGCTGACTGGATTCTGCTACTGGTGGTGAAGGATTCCCTTTAATTTTAGGGTTCCTAGCCAGGGTTAGGGTTTCCATTTCAAATCCATTCATAAACAAAAATAAATACCAATCCCTATTTATTTTCTGAAGCTCATTCAAAACCAATAAATTTACCACACCATGGTGAAACATAGATGTTTCACAACCATCATATTTGGTTTGGACTTTGTCAGCCATTTTGGCAAGGCTTCTATGCAAGTAAAATGGAGAATCTAGTGATATCATACCTGTGAAATGCAACAATAGCTTGAAATGATAAGTGTAAATTTTATGGTACCTGCCTTCACATGTAAAGTATCTTTCAATATTAAATAGCAACTTTGCATAGTTTTCCTTGACAAAACTTCTAGGTATTGCATTGTTCAGGTCCATATCTGCATATTCAGGTTTCATAAATTACTTGCATGGTTCCATGTCAAACCTAAAATCTTTAAACCAATATTCCCGCCCTCTTGGTATCTCTGTCACAGAAGCTATGATCTCAGGTGTGACTGGCACATTTAAAATTCCAATTTTGGTATTGGTTCCACTAAAGCGTAATGCAAAATCTTTTGACACCTGAGTGTGACTACCCTGTAGTTTTTCACAAAACTAGAGACAACTTGCTTTGGTGAAAGCCTCCATCACTGTTTGATCCTCAACTAAAGCCTTCACATTTTCAGGTTCATATCTTAGACAATGTCCTCCTCTGTGAACTTTCTTCTCATCTGTCATGCTTCTTGGAAAAACCTGTTAGCTTCTCTAGAATCTGTAAAACAACCTCGCTTGATTAAATGAACAACCTCACTTGATTAAGATATGAAACAACCTCTCTTGATTAAATGAACAACCTTGCTTGAGAATGATGAAGGTTGCCTTTGCATAGAACAACCACAGACTTAGCTTAACTGCTTCAGAGCTCAAGTAGTTGTGTGAAGGTAAATGAATCAAAGATGACTCAATTAGGCAAAAATTTGAATTTGACATGTCACCTCATGACTAAATGATGCTTCATTGATATCCTATCATGACTATGATGACTGTAGGACAGGTAAGTACATCGAATCTGGTAACTAACTGACTCACCATACCCTTATCCTATCATTCCACAACTGAATCTAATAGATTTTGGCTTATTTGACACGATATCTAAGAAACTGCGCTTTCGTAGCACTCACAGTGTAATTTTCGCAGTTTGCGCTATGAAAGTAGCAGTGCTTTCATAGCACATTTCCTCTTTTTTGAACTAGCGGTGATATGAAATGGTGGATTCCTGGCTAATTGCAAAAATTTAGCCTGAAACTTAATTCAATGACACTTAAATGAAAAATGTGAATATTTGACCACGGAATGGACCTCTAAAGACCTTATTTGAATTCAGATGATGAACATTACACGTCTAAAAAATATGACCTACCCTTAACCAAACTAGAAATTACTTTCAGACCTATTTAAGACCATGATCAAAAACAGAGTTGACATACAATGTTTTGAATTTTTTTTTTTGGGTGATAACACATTGGATGGGAAAATAGTCATAGTGGATCAGTTATCCTTTTGCACCCTCGATTATTCCATGTTACCAAGTAGCACTATACCCCTAGTAGGAGGTGTTCCTAACTCGTACGTCAGCATCGGTACCGGTCTTCTGAAGGAATATTCCCTAATGGGTTGCTTTCCTCTCCCGTTGCCTGAGGTTCCACACATGATTGCAATGATATCCACTATTTCGGATGGCTCTATTGATCCATGGATCCTATCGACACCTTCAGAAATTGATTCCTACAGAGATCAGATGCCCCTATCACCGGACGAGTTCGCTTATCAAACCATCCAAATAGCATCTGAATCCTCCACTGCTTTGGTTTCGACTAATGGTACCACCCTCTCACCCATCACAATTCCTTCTAAAGATCTCCTCAATGAAGTCCCGCCTATGGATGAAGCTATTCGAGAGATCATGTCTCTATAAGAATGACCTTGGTGAGAGTTCCATCATCGCGCTTCAATGTTCGATTTGGACGCGATCACTACTCAAATCCCATACTTTGACTCACCTGAGATCGTTCCCTCCCCTTACATGACTATTCAAGCTCTTGATACAGAAGGGAACATGGGAAATCTTTCCAAGACTATGCTCATAGATCTTGGTCAAAATGGGTATCGTGGAAAATATTTAGATTGGAGCCGATTGTAATCCAAAGGAAATTGCATGCTTCACATCCCTTTTTAAGGAATTCCGTGATGTGTTTGCTTGGTATTAAGACAAAATTCCCGGAATATATCCCTCTATTGTTGAGAATGAAATCAAGATTTATGACAATGCCAAGCCTATTCGGCAAAGACTTCGACCTGTCCACCCTTGCAAAGCAGCTGCCATTAAGACTGAAGTTGAAAAACTCTTACATGCTGGTTTCATCTATCCCATTCCTTTGACGGAATGGGTTTCCAATCTAGTTCCCGTAGATAAAAAATGAGGTACCATCGGAGTCTATGTTGATTATCGTGATCTAAATGCCACTTGTCCAAAAGACAATTATCCTACACTGTTTATAGATCAGATTCTCAATGATTGTGTCAGATGTGAATATTTCTCCTATATGGATGGCTTCTCGGGCTATAACTAGATTGCGATTAAAAAAGGTGACCAACATAAAACTGCCTTCATCTGTCCATGGGGCATATTTGCATATCGTAAACTCCCATTCGGTCTGAAGAATGCGGGAGCCACTTTTCAAAGGGATATGGACTATGCCTTTCATGACATCCATCACATTGTACAAGATTACTTAGATGACCTTCCAACTCACTCCAAGAAGCAAACCCATCACCTTGTGCATTTGAAACAAATCTTCGCTCGGTGTAGGTTCTCAAATATACATTTGAATCCACATAAGTGCATATTTTTTGTCGAGTCTGAATGCCTTTTGGGATTTATTGTTTCTAAGCACGGGATTAGGGTTGATCCTGATAAGGTTAAGGTGATCATTGAATTACTTGCATCGCAATCCATTCTGCAACTCCAACTTTTGCAAGGGAAGGCAAACTTCTTACATCGTTTCATATTAAACTATGCCGAGATGACGAAAGGCTTTATGCGCTTGGATAAAAAATGGATACCGTATCTGTGGGATGACTAGGCTTAACTGTTGTTTGACACCTTGAAACAAGCACTCGTTTCTGCCCCAATTATTAGTGCCCCTAACTATTCATGTGACTTTCTCCTCTACCTGGTAGCCTCACCATCCTCGTTAGGAATGGTTTTGGTTCAAGTTCACAATGACGATAGTGAGCACATGATATATTATTTGTCAAAAGGTCTCATCGAACATGAACTACTATATTCACATGTGGAGAAAATATCTCTCGCGATGGTATTTACTGTCACCTGCCTCCGAAACTATATCTTGCTGTGGAAGACTACCATAATTGCTTTGGAGAATCCCATATGACACATCTTGTCTCGAAAAATTATTGGAGGAAAATATTCCAAATGGATTGTAATCCTCCAATAGTTCGATTTGGTTTTCACTGCTACCAAAGCGAAGAAATCTCTAGTCTTCACTAAATTACTGTCGGACCTTCCCAGAATTGACTCGGAAGATGTAGCTCATGATCCATTTCCTGATGAATCTATCTACCTAGTTGATTATTTTGATCCTTGGTATGGAGAGATTTTAGTCTACCTCCAAACTCAACGATTTCACCCAACTCTCACGTCAGATGACTGCCGTTGTATTCGTCACCAAGCAAAACACTATCTAGTGCTAAACAATACTCTATTTCATCATGGTGTCGATACTATTATTTGGCGTTGTCTCACTCTTAACGAGGATGAACACGTTTTAAATGACTATCGCGTGGGGGCATGCGGCGGTCATCTTTCTGGCATAGCTCCTGCCTAGAAAATCTTGCGTGTAGGAAACTATTGGCCCACTGTTGGCTCGAGGGGTCCTGACCTAGGTTCGGAGGTTAAGGTTTGCCAAAAAACCTCTATACTAATGGTCCTTTCAGCAGTGACCTGCTTGTGCAGGCCAAAGTCTCATCCGAAGCAATATGGGAGGGTGCTAGAACCAGGTTTCCACACCTTGAGAGAGAGTAGGTAAGTCTAGCAGATCTGCGTTCGCAACTTATCAGGTCACACAGAGTAAGTGTATTCACAGGCTTTTCACATTCTAATCAGCTATTAACCATAACAGAGCTATTACCATTCAAAGATCTAATCAGTGCCTTCGCATCCACATGATTAACATCAATTACCAACATATCATATCATAAATACATCTATAGGTACTTTCAAAACATAACAGATAACACATGTATTCACAATTTAAATAGATATTCGCATCACAAGTTCACATCAACAGTAAATTTAACAGATCCAGATATAACACAGATACTTCAACAATAATTTTTCATTCATTAATATTCAGATCTACTTACAACCAAAATGAGCCCATGCACACAACCTAGCAGGGTCCGCACATAGCAGGATTGAGGATCTCTGTGCACACAGCCAGCAAGAGTCCTTACCCAAAACAACCCATGATAGATCTAACAGTTTGTACAAAGCATCAATATTAATTCTTTCCTACCTTAAGACTCAACATGTTCGTCTATTTATATCGATTTAGCCTATGCTTCCAATGGTCTACAAACCGTGGTTTGTGGACTCTTGGTCTACCCTTGACCCATTACAATGCATTCGGGGCTTTTACCCACCCCAAAACCCCTATGTTAGACTAATTAATACAAAAAATACACAAAATTGTAAAAAATTCGCAACTTTTAAGGGACCCTATTCCAACAGTCCCCCAACACAATCTTATGACTTGTCCTGAGTCACTGCGGTGGTGGGCTCTCCACCTTTGCTTTCAACAGCTTGATCGCATCAATCATCTCGGGAAACACTTTTTCACTTTGCGCAACAACATTCTGAGCTATATCCACCAATTTTTGTGAAGTTGGTCCCTCTGTGGCTGCTGTGACACTTTCCAAACTCTGGTTAAGTTTCTTTACTGCGAGATTAATAACCTGGGAGAGCTTGAATAGCTGCACATCAGGAAATCCCTCATATAGGTTGGTTGGTTCTTCACTGCTTTCAATTCGAGACAAGTGGTCTGACCCAACATTCAACTTTCATGGCAGTTTCCTACTAGCGAAAGCAACAGGATGATCAATGTCTTCGTCTCTAGGCTGCGTAAAGACCACTCCCAGGGCGATCTCTAATGAATCTATGTGAACATGGAATACCTTCACCCAATCAGGAAAGATGAGAATAGGCGCAAAGACCATATTGTCCTTGAGTAGCTCGAAGCTCTTCTGACATTACTCATCCCAAAAAAATGAAACATCCTTCTCAAGCAATTTTTCCATAGGCACTGTGACCAGCGCGTACCCTTGAATAAACTTCCAGTAGTAGCTTGTATGTCCGAGGATTGAACGTAGCTGTTTCTTAGTTGTAGGTACTGCCAGGTTTATGATAACTGCAACTTTCGCAGGGTCGACCATCAACCCCTGTTGACAAACTACATGTTTGACCAAGATTCCGAAGGGTATGCCGAATATGCACTTCTTCATATTCAAGGAAATCTGTTTTTTTCTATAGGTATCCAACATCAGGCACAAGTTCGAGACATTCTTTTTCACTAAGTCGAAGACAGTCCAATCATCAAAATAAACCTCCAAAAATTTGTGTATGAACTCTTTGAACACTGCGACTACAACTCGTGAGAATATGGCAGGGGAATTTTTGAGTCCAAACGGCATGCAAATATACTGAAAGGATCCCCACTCAGTAGAGAATATAGTTTTGTTGCAATCCTCATGTGCGATTATGATCTGATGGTAGCTCGAGAACCCGTCAGTAAATGAGTATGCTTCTTGCCCTCCCACACTGTTAAGGATTTCTTCTGAGAACGACATGGGAAAGGAATCATGTACGCAGGCATCATTCAATTTTCATAAGTCCACACAGATCCGTATCTCTCCCTTCGTATTTTTCTCCTGAACCACCATCAGACTGACCCAGTCGGACTGTTCAACTAGTTCGATGATACCTGCGGTGAGCATCTTGTCAATTTCTTCCTTGACCTTTTGTTTATACTTAGGGTTCAACAGATAAGGCCACTACTTCACAGGGTGCACATCTGGTTTTAACGTGATGCGCATGACCCCTAGGTCCCTTGTGATCGCATTAAGCTCCGAAAACTTTGTCAGGAATAAGTCCTGATACTCTGTGAGTAGTTCTGCAACTTTGCTGACTGTATCATCATCCCAGTAATCCCCAATTTTAGCCAACTTAGGCTGCTTGTCCGTGCCAATGTTGACTTCTCGCAGCTTCAGAGGGTTAGTAACATCGATAGTTTGTAGTGGGGGTCTGGCAACTGGGTGCTCTCCCTTTGACTCTGGGATAGAGACATTGCGCGGATCTTCATCGCACTCTTCTATGGATATATTACGGCAGTTGACAATATCCTGCATCTACATTTCCCATATTGGTGCCCCAAGGGCTGCGTAAGGGCGTGATTCATCAAATACGAAGGTATCTATATCTTGCAGAGCTTCGTCAAGAGCCTCCGTTCCTCTTGCTAACCCAAATGTTCCTACAAATTCATCCTTTAATGTTTCCCAGTGGCGAGTGCGTTGATGTAGCTCCGCATCTAAATACCATGCAGTGGGAATTGGTCCCAAAGCATGAATAACCAAGTGAACCCATTCTTCTATAGTCCGGTTGCACCATTTCTTCATCCAAGCGAAAAATGCTCGTGGGTCCCCTGGTCCAAGGAATGTCTTTACATGCAAGTGAATCGGAGGTTCAAATCATAGGATCATCATATCCCAACACTCTTCCCAATCCTGGAACACCCCCTTATGCGTGTCCCACCACCTCGCAGGTGTTGCACTCATGGCTAGATTAAGGGCCCATAGCCTTCGCTCTCTTGGAACCTCAGCTTCAAATGCTCGCAAAAACTCCTTAATAGTACCAGAACCATCAAAGTAGGGAAGTTCTCTTACCTCGGAGGAGATACATCAGAAATCCTTGGTGATTCTAAGACATCGCAGCGCAGATACATCATGCAACCGATTCTGCCAATTTTCCATCTCCCCATCAGAGTTAGAGAAGCATTCACCATCTTTTTCCCAGCAAATCACACCATCAGCCGTGGGATTGATCCAATCTTTGTCCCGCGCAGTTAACTTATATATGTGATCCACATCCTCTTCTTCGCGCACTAGCTCCATATACCGTTCTCCTTTCGCAGGGTCTAATGGTACTATCACCCATGTGCCTTCATTTTCAAATACCATGCTTCTTTTCTTTAGGATGATGATACCCCCTATATCGATGGCCCAATCCAAACTGAGGAGCGCAGGGTAGGGGTCCACATATTCTATAATCTGAATGACCTCAAAGTCAGCCCGGACCTTGAATCCTGTGATATCTACCACGATCCTCGACAATCTCCCCAATGATATGATCTTCTACTGGTTGGCCATGCGCGGCTAGATAGTGGACCATTCCAACTTAGGTTCTCCCATTCACTGCCAAGTTTTCTTGGGCAGTACGTTTGCATCTGATCCCAGGTCCAAAATAACCTGATCCATTTCATAATCACCAATTTGTGCTATTAGCCGCATTTCCCTACCAGTGCGTTTCTTATGTTTGTACAGTTTGTACACATCCTTAACTTCCAGGGGTGGATTATTTCTTTTTGTGTAGCTGTCTATTAATGCTTGAAGATTTTCTACGACCCTTTGGTTGTGCAGTAGCTTCATACATGCCTGCAAAAATGGTTTGACCTCGTCATCTGCTTTGAGGTTTGCGGGGGCCTGAGAAGTAGATGCCCCATCCTTAGCAAAATCTTGGCGAGCTGCGATAAAGGTTTCCTTTTCCTTCTATAGGTCCAAACCTTCTTGTTTGATGGCTAATTTTTGGATAAGAGTCTCAGCTGTAGCTTTCTCCTCAGCTCCCCTAGTGGCCATGCCACTGTGTGTTATGAGATTAATGCTTGGTCCTTCGTCCTAAGGTTCTTCCTTAACCCTTTGCACATTCTACGTAGGTGTCTGCTGATTTTCCTGCATTTTTGCTATCATAATTGGACAGTCTTCAATCACATGGTCCAATTGTCTACAGTATCTGCAAGATTGCCTCGCAGGGTTTGGGCAGTCCCTCGCAAAGTGCCCTACTTCCCCATAGTTATAAAAAAATAGTTTTCCTCTTCCCCGACATGCGCTTCCACCTCTTCCCCCTCCCCTAACCCTAGTTGGGGAGCCACCCATGCCTGAGGGGGATCTTGGTGAAGACGAGTCCGATTGTACCCTATATAGGTTTCCCCGGTCTATCATTAGATCATAACTTCAAAAGTTATGTTCATCATGTCCCACTAATCGGGAAAATCGACACCATTGTTGTTTCAGTTCTGGGACATACACACCCAAGCGGGGGTAGTGGTTAGTATCATGCATGCCAGTTACGCGACAATCATCACACCACAATGTTGGTCCACTTGGTCCCAGTCACAATGGATTGGGTCCCCCAGCTTGTAGGTTTTCTGTCAGCAACAAGCATTGATCCTTGGTATGGCCTGATACCCTGCATCATATGCACCATACATCTGGGCTAGCTTCTTTCCCTCGATCCTTTCGTAGGTTCTAGATCTCCATGTGAATCACCTCTAGCTAGCCCTGGATTTGTTTTATTCCCAACTCGATATCATCTCTTGGTGCAACTTCTAACTTCATAGCAATCTCCAAATATTTTTCCTACGATTCAATGGCTTGCTAACCTATAAGTATGCGCAGGTGAGGCAGTAACATAGCAATGAACCATTCCTTGTGCTGTCTGTCATCGTACAAAAATTCCCCTTCTCTAATCACCTTCTTTAGCCGCTGGTCAGCTTCCCATACAGACTCAGAGGGTCCTTGCTTGAAATATTTTATCTCGTTCACTATCTGAGAGTAGGACTTAGGCTTCTGAAACTGCTATTTTAGGGAATTCTTAACCTCTTGAATGGTCACATTTGCATGTTGAGATACATATCCCATATACCAGTCCAGGGCTCTTCCTTCAAAGGCAAGGGATAGCTGCTCCCTCTTCACAGCATCACTGGCCACATTCTGTACATTCCATACCGACTCTACGACAAACTAGAACTAATCCATATCTTCGTCCCCTACACCCTTGAAGGTAGGTAGCTTCATGTGCAAGGCCATTTCGTCTTCTGATGGAGGTGGAGGTACGGGTGAGTTTTTACCCCTATGCTAGCTTGAAGGTGGTGTAGCTGGAGGGCTATGCGCAGCCGAATCTCTTACTAGGCTGTAGAAAGATCTATCTCCTTCTTTATTAGTTCTGTAGTATTTACCACTTCGCGTTGTGTTTTCACCCAGATCGAAGGTCATTAACTCGGTGTGGCTACACAAAATACCTTTTTCGCACAATTTTTGTTTGATTAATAAGGGCAGTGTTTTCAGGAACTTACCTTAGAACCCTTTGAAGAAGATTTGCCATTAGGGGAATTTTGAGGTCTAAAATGGGCCTGCTAAGGAAATTATAAAATAATAGTGAAATAATAAAATAAGATTTGATTGCATCATCAAATTTTAGAGGGAAAAAAGAAAAAACTACTTTTTCAACTCGTATTTTCAACTTATCTCCCAAAATTTTTACCACATTTTGAGCGGGACTACTCGTTGGATGAAAAATTTAATTCCTCATCAAAGGAGTACCCATGTTGCACACTTTCAATGGATCCTCGTACAAGAAAAATGAGAAATACATGAAAAACGTGATTGCAATCACATTTTTTCATGTATTCTCATTTTCTTTGTGTAGCAAGGTCCATCAAAAGTATGCAACATGGGTACTCCTTGGATGAGGAATTAAATTTTTCATCCAACAAGTACTCCCACTCGAAATTTTAGTAAGTTGAAAATACGAGTTAAAAAAGTAGTTTTATTATTTTATTATTTTTTAATATTTTTACCCTTTTACTTAAAATATGGTGACCTCAAAATTCCCCTAATGTTTGCTTCTGAATAGGACACGAACTAATCGACTGTGAATTCGATCACAAATCCTCCCAACACACTATCCACCTAGTGATCTACTGTACGAGTGATGGTATTATTATTTCTTTCTAACTGTTGGATCAATTCTGGAGTCCATTGTGTGACCCGTCCATCCTTCCAACACTTCTGGAAATCTACGAGCCTTGCCAACCACTCCTGAAGTTCGTTCGCAAATTTTACAAAGAAAATTTCGTAGCTTTTAGTGAAAATGTACTTATTCTTCCACTTCTCCGCCATCAGCTTCGTGCTGCAATTTTATTTTACCGCAAATTCCTGAACCTGTTTTTCAAACCACTCTTCAATTTATTTCTTCTCAGGTCTCCAATGTTATCTTGACATTACCCGATCTATCTCTCAAAATTCTTTCGGTCCTGGCAACAGAACCATTTTTTGGCTCGAGGGGTCCTGACCCCGGTTCGGGGGCTAAGGTTTGCTAACAAACCCATATACTACTGGCCCTTTAGGTAGTGACCTGCTTGCGTAGGCCAAAGTCTCACACGAAGCAGTATGGGAGGGTGTTTGAACTAGGTTTCTGCACCCTGAGAGAGAGTAGGTAAGTCTAGAAGATCTGCGTTTGCAGCTTATCAGGTTGCACAGAGTAAGTGTATTTGCAGGCTTTTCATATTCTAATCAGTTATTAACCATAACAGAGCTATTACCATTCACAGATCTAATCAGTGCCTTCGCATCCGCGTGCATAACAACAATTACCAGCATATCATATCATAAACGCATCTATAGGTACTTTCGCAACATAACAAATAACAGATGTATTCGCAATTTAAACAGATATTCGCATCATAGGTTCGCATCAACAGTAAATTTAATAGATCGAGATATCACATAGATACTTAAACAATACTTCGCATTCATTAATATTTAGATCTACTTACAACCAAAACCAGCCCACACACACAGCCTAGCGGGGTTCGCACATAGTAGGATTGAGGATCTCCGTGCACACAGCAGAATTGAGGATCTCTGTGCACACAGCTAGTAGGAGTCCTTACCCAAAACAACCCACGACAGATCTAACAATTTGTATGTAGCATCAATATTAATTATTTCCTATCTTAAGACTCAAAATGTTTTTCTATTTATATCGATTTAGCCTACACTTCCAATGGTTCGCAAACCATGGTTTGCAGAATCTTGGTCTACCCTTGGCCCATTACAATGGATTCGGGGCTTTGAACCACCCCAAAACCCCTGGGTTAAACTAATTAATACCAAAAATATACAAATTTGTACAAAATTCGCAGCTTTTAGGGGACCCTGTTCCAACACCCACTTTGTTTAAAGACTATATCACAGCGGTCCAGAAGTGCCATTCGTGTCAAATTTTCACGAAGAAAATGCGCGCCCACCTCACCCCTCTTCATTCGGTTGTCTCCATTTGTCATTTCGCTAAATGGGGAATAGACTTCATCACGTGTAATCCCACTTCTATGGATGGACATAACTACATGGTAGCTGCGGTCGACTACTTCACAAAATGGGTAGAAGCCATTCCCACTTTTAAAGCCGATGGAGAAACCGCCGCTCTGTTCCTATTCAATCAGGTCATCTTCCATTTCGGTGTACCCCTCTTGATCGTCACAGATCATGGGTCACATTTTCAAGACCATATGATGACGGAATTAACTTCCATGCTAGGTTTTCGATAAGATCAGTCTTCGTCCTACTATCCGCAAGCAAATGGTCAAGTCAAAGTTGTAAATGGCGTCCTAAAAACCATGATTTGATGGTTAGTCAGAAACCATAAAACCACATGGCACCAGAAATTATATTCCACGTTATGGGCATACTGAATGTTAGTAAAAATTGCTACAGGTTTCATGCCTTTCTAACTAGCATTCGGCCTGGAAGCAGTACTTCCAATCGAGTGTGAAATTCCATCACTCAAGCTCGCTGATGAACTCCTACCCAACACCACTGCCGAAGAAGAGCGCTTTCTCTCCCTCGATCAATGGATGAAACTCATCGAGATGCCATGCTGGCACTCGAAGCTCAAAAGCATCGAGTAAAGGCTCAATATGACAAATATTCCAAGCTTAGTTCTTTCTAAGAGGGTGATCTCGTTCTACACTATGATCAGAGACATGACCTCTTGGGGGCAGGAACACTTAAGCCATTATGGCTTGGTCCTTATGTCGTCACGAAATTCCTTTCAAAAGGTGCTTATGAACTTCAAGACTGTAATGGAATTCCACTCGCAGAGCCCCGCAACGGGCTCTATTTGAAGAAGTATGTTTCCTAGTGTTCCACTAGGCATATGCTTTGTAATTTTATGTATATCAGTTTTGTCTTTGTTTGGTGTGTCTGGATATTTTGGGTCTTTGAGTGTTTCTCTCATAAATAATTTTTATTTTACACAGATGCCTTTATCATCCTTATCATATGTTGGATATGTGGATGGTGCCAGTCATCACATTCGGCACATTTCATCAGCTACTTGAGTCCTTTACATGCCTGAGTTAGAGCTCCTCGACTCCGGGGGAATTTTCCTGGGCAATGCCACCAAAAATATTGCTGAGTACATGTCGGTGATAAAACTCCTCACGGAAGCTTCATCTCACGACATCTCCAATCTGGTGGTCAGGTTAGATTCCCAGATCGTCGTTATGCATTTAAACAATTGTTATCGAGTTCTTCATCCAATATTATTACGTTCTTATCTAAGGGTACGACTTCTAGAGTGTCAATTTCAAACCATTGTGTTTGAGTACATTCCTAGATAATTTAATACATTAGCTGAATCATTGGAAAATTATGTGTTAGATTGGCCTTTGTCACATTTTTATAGAAAGAGTCATACATGAGTGTATATTTTTTACCATAAAAATACATAAAAATTAAAAACACAAGAATCAAAATCGCCAAAATATGTATATGCATATATATTTGTCGTGTCTATTCAAGTTACATCAAAGAAATTCCCAAAACTTGGGTGTTTTACAAAAAATTGGCTCTGTCATGCCTTGATCTGACATTTACACATCTATCCACTATTCCTCCTGAGCCTGCTACTCATGATAGCAGATAACTACTCTTGCTAACCTCCTAAGAGGCACAAAAAACCTCTCCGTCACACCCATTGTGTGTCGCTGTAGGTGAATAGGGATCTCCCTCATGAGAAGAGGAAAAAAACCCATGCTTAGACCCTCAAGGTTCCTAGCAAGCTCGTGAAAACTGTGTGCGTCATCACCTTCTTCGGAAACTGCTACAACCTCTGCTGCTGCACCAACCCTAGGTAGCTGCAGTCCTTGACTTGCATAGCGAGGGGCTCCAGCTGGACGAACAAGTACCACATCTGTGTCAAGCAACCAGCTTCATGTCAAAAAAATTTCACCCATTAGACAAAAAAGTTGCTTAAAAATTCAAAAGATAAAAAATCATTCAACATCTATCATGTTCCTTCTAACCATCTAGACCCCACTGAGTGCCTGGAGGTAGTATCAATTTCGGATCTCCTATGTAGTTCATCCCTGCATAGGGATAATCTTCAATCATCAAGATCTAGTCCTCTAGCCACTCGAAGAAAGCATCATCAAAATAGTGACGGATTGGACCCTCTCCAGTCCATGGTATCAAAGTTGACCAATGAGTTTGTCTTGGCTCCCGCGGTCTCAATACATCTCTGATCATCCTTGGCCTCATTGCAGGCACCCGCTCTAGTATGAAGGACACAATCAGTGTGCCATACCCAAACTCTCTTTGGGTCTGGGTCTTACATGCCATCAATTCTTCTTGAACCCGGTGGAAAACACCTTCACACCAATAAAAAACCTAAGGCTGCATGCAATCCAGTGCCATCAATACTTGGGCCTTGGTGGCCAGGTGCAGACTCTTGGCTCTTGCCAAGCAAACTATCATCCACAAGAGAGATCTCATCGGTCTTGATGCCACCCGTGCA
Source organism: Pinus albicaulis (assembly GCA_034641835.2). Classification (NCBI taxonomy): domain Eukaryota; kingdom Viridiplantae; phylum Streptophyta; class Pinopsida; order Pinales; family Pinaceae; genus Pinus; species Pinus albicaulis. The sequence goes on along the minus strand of CM076578.1, from coordinate 1,352,701,249 downwards.
ATAGGCACCCAGTTACTTACTACCACAATATTGTTTATGCAGTGAGTTCGGATCAGATTCATAGTAGTGCGAGGATTAGCCCTGGAACCTGTCAGATTGGGCCCAATCCCTCTGCATGACATGCCAGTCAAGTAGTATATGTCATCTTTCTTGATTGAGAGTCCATTACCCTCGATGTGAAAGATATGCTGCTGGTCATCCCACTACTGGATGATCCATCTTAGAAGGTCTTCCTGCCCTCTCATCAGCTCTAAATAGGCATACTTCAATAATCCAAATCTGCAAAGAACCAGCAAAGTAGCAACATCGATAACCATTTTGCGTTCTTCCCGTTCATTCTCTCTTTCACGCCAAATACTCATGGTAAATTTCTTCACACCTACACAAGCAACATTACCAACAGATTAGTTTTAGGCTGAAACACTTTGGGACTAAGAAAAAAAAGGTTCGGAAAATGTTTCTGTCAGCTAACGCGGGCCCTAGTGCAAATCAGTGCGTGCTAACGCACTGTCCCTTAACAGGTAGTGCATTTAACATGGCCAAGGCATTGGGCACCCACATTAGCAGCTTAATAAATTTAGGGCCTACTAAAAATCACATTTTTAGCTAGCAAAAATAACTAAAATAAAAATGGAAAGCTAGGTGAAGGTTCAAGCTCTTACCTGGATCTTGCGAAAACAAAAACCATTGCCCGGTTCGTCCACAATAAAAAACCGAAGTTTCACCTCTTTTTCACTCCAGAGCTCTATCACAACACTCAAAATAGTGAAAATGAAGTTCTGTTGCATTCTTATAGCCATTCTGGATGTATGAATCACTTAGCTAGTCTGTTAAAATTGGTAAATTCCTGCTATATTTTGTCGCGACTATTGGTTTTTAAAATGTTACCAATGCTCTGATGAGGTGTTAGTGTTCATGTGCATATTTGACCACGTTTGACCTGGTTTCGAGCTTTCTTTTTAGGGACTTTTTATTGCTCGTAAAACTGAAAAAACCTAGAGTTACATTCGCCGAGCTCGTTAAACTACTACGACGAAGAAATTAGACATTATTTTCCATCTTTTTCTAGCTCATTAAAAACCGAAAAAGTAACCAAGTTTTTCTCCGTGGGACTCATTAAAAATTCACGAAGAGCATTGAGTTTTTCTTCGTTGGACTCATTAAAATTTCACAAAGAACATTGAGTTTACTCCGTCTCCTCATACTCATAAAAAAATTAGGCAGATATCCATTGAACATAGGTTTCTCACTTTATCCATTCAATGGACTAACTCACAAAAAATGAACTGTTTCAGGCTTATTGTTCTCCCTTCATCATGCCCGGTTATCAAACATGACAAAGGTACCCCCTAGAGTTGCCTTTTACGATGGTTTTTAGAATCTCTAAATATGAAAAGATCACCAAGTTTACCCGTATGGACTCGTTAAACTTAATCAGATGGGGGAAAATTTGGACAAAGTGGATACTTATTTTGTTATATTTTAAAGGTTGATTTGGCAGCACAAAATCTTGAACATGGCACTTCCCAGAAAACTCACTCACATTTAACCGAACCCTACCATCTATGAGTTTAGCCTTCATATGTCAATGCCCCTGCATTGGTGAATCCTGACACTCTTTTGTGTTCATTAAGCCTAAGGTGCCTGGTACCCTGTTATAGTGCCTTCTATTGTTCAAGAGGATCCCGGTATCCACTGCTCCTTATATCAGCCATGCCATCATATACCAAAAATTATTTGTCATCAGTTATTCCCATTTTCTCTTGACTATTTCCCAAAAAAAGTCATATTTTCCCGTTCTGTGTCGACTGATGTAGGATGCCTCAGTGCCTACCTTTTGACAGATCTCTTCCTATCAACTTCAACATATTATCTAGGATAATTGATCCAGAAATACATTAGTACCCGGGTACTTGCAGACATCAGTGAAAGGTCACCTTGTGTTTGGTTGGGGTTTCTCATTATTTGCTCCTGATCGAATGATTCTACGAGTGTTCGATATCAACTCATTTTATTCACATTCGCTAGATTGTACTGTGCATCTTGGGGACCATCATCCTTATCTGTGGCTGCCCTCGCGTCTGTTAGCAATTTTTTTTATTTACTAGTAATCATAATATTTCCCACATGTTTGAATACAACTCATTCATTCACATGTGTGGAAATATACAGTTTAGTGAAGTGGCGACCATGACCTTGGGTTGAGGCTTACATAATTTCAACTGTGTTTTCCTCTCCCAAGCTGCGATATTGTTTTCAGAGATAGCTTATCAGTTTGATCCCATCATGATAGAAGCTTCCACATTGTTCTTATCAGTGGACACACTATTCATATCTCTACTTTAGACAAATCATTTCGATATAGATACTGAGCATGGGAATGCCCGACTAAAGACATATACTATATTTTTTGACATATGTTGTTGTTTCAGGTTTTCCTCAGTCCTCCAGTTCCTCTCATTCTACTACATTTTTTATAAAGTATTTTGGCCATTGTCTTCACCTTTGACCTCACACTTTAGGGGGAATCTGTTATAGGACAAATGACCTCCTCATCAGCTTAGAGGAGAAGGTAACATGGAAGGAAGAAAATGACCTAGACAAGACCCAATTTTGCCAAGGTAACACACCCCATAAATAGCTAGGCAGAGTTATAACACACCCTAGCCATGCAAAGGGAGCGTTAATGCCTAGGGTAATGCTCTATCTTGCCCAAGGGGAAGCATTATCCGCGTTTGAATGTGAAAAGGGAAATATCTTGCGGAAAATTGACTGGAATTTCCAACTTTTTCTCAGAAAGAGTCAGTTCAAAATAGAAACTAAATGGCACAAACCTTTTATTAGACATTGCCAAATGCAATTGAACTCCTTTGGAAGGAAAAATAAAATAAAAGCAAGGACACATATAGATCTTTCTCGATTTGAACTGGTTGAAATATTTGGCAAGGTTTGTCCTCTCCATTTCCTATAAATTGGAGATGTGGGCTCTTGGTCTAAGGTGGAAGGTTTGATCATATGTGGAACAAAATTTCATTGTTGTAGTGTGAGGCTTGAACATCGATGAAGTTCATTAAGGACTTTCTGCCTTGAGCATCATCACACGTGGAGATAGAGAAAGAGAGAGAGGAATTGGAATACTGAGGAGGGATTGGTGCAATTGATGGTTGTAATCCTCATTTTCATAAATCAATAGAATTGTATATGTTTTGTCCATTCGATGCATCAGTGTCACATCTATTGTTCATTTGTATATGTAGCATGATATGAATGGCTTAGGTCTGCATAGTTTAATGCTAGTTTAACTGGTAGAAAGCTATACTGTTGTGAAGATTACACGGGTGCTTTGATCGGTTGCAGGATCTAGATTTGGAGCCAGTGAAGAAGGATTTAAACTTCACTGCTTAGTGCTCTCCATAGGATCTGCCATCCACAAAGAAGTAATCATTCCAAATCTTGCTTTGTCAATTATATATTAGTATGAACATGTATGCAGTACCTTTGGAACTTTACAGCTAATATTACATTCTTCCTCAGGCATCGGAAAGCCCTTAGAGGGATACCCAATAACCACCACCCAAGAATATTACCCTATAGCAACTATCCGATTATTCAGATAGAGGGTGGAGGTCTTCATTTCCAACTCGTCTGGTGCAAGACATTTTTTTGCAATTGATTCAAAACATGTACCATTGTTGCCAAGATCAAAGTTATCTTGCCCATCCAGTGTCTGCATCTTAATATCACCAAGAGTTTCTCTTCCAGGAGCTTCCATGTCACCAAGGGTTTTATTACCCTCAACATCCATCGTGCCAAGGGCTTCAATACCCTGCTCATCAAAAATTTTAAGAGTTTCTAGATGTTGCGCCTCATCATCTACATGGCCCTCTGTCGGGTATTTGCTTGCACTTGGTGTCATTATTCTCTTATTAAACTTATGAAGAAAGGCTGAAAAGGATATGTCATCCTCCTTCTCTGCATTTTCTTCATTGACCACAGTATGAGCTATTGCATCCCCGAGAATCGATACATTTTGGTCTCTAGGTGAAGCTTGGGGTGACTCATCTAACAAAATCGGGGAGCTCGATTGAGCGCAACTTGTCCCCGAAGAGACAATCCTTTTTTTAGTCGAGTTCCTGTTCACTCTTATTTTTGATGAGGATGGAGTTTATTCAACAAATTTATCCTCTTCTTGCACCTGTTTTTTCTTGCTTTTTGTCTCGGCAGGGCGCAACGTATCTGCCTTTCTCTTCTTTCTTGTACTCTTTTTATCATCTGACTTCCCTGCACTTCTTTCCCGAACTCTTTCAAGAATGATTCCCAAGTTATTTCCTTGGCCTCTGAATCCTTCTTAACTAGGATTTCAATGAACCCGTGATGGTACAATTTGTATGCAACCTGGGTCACATCCCCTTTCTGAACTCCTCTCACCATTTTCTCTAAACTCCGGAGAAGGTAATAAGGTAAATTGATGCATTTCGCTGATTCAAAATGCAACAGCAAATAGATATGGTACACGAATGTTAATGACTAACGTCCCTCACAGGTAATAAACTTCTACAATATGTACAGGAGGTCTCGCCATTTCCCAAGCATGGTGCTGCGCGAAAGCTCTTTCTTCTAGTCAACTTTTAGTTTTCGGCCGACCACAAATCAGCTCCATATTTTCATTTCGATCCTCTCCTTCTTGAACCATTGTTACACTACGGTTTAAAAGCTTGTAGCTAGTGCTATAGATAATTTTTTGACCTCAAATTCTAGTGAGCCTACCTTAGCTCGGCCTCCCTCAAATGTCTTTGCAAATTCCAGTGCCACGACCATATCGAACCCATCGAATTTATGCAAAAATGGGAGAAATCCCAATTCTTGCAATAGTGCAAGAGTATTTTGATACTCAGCCGTATGCTCTATCTCCTTCATAGATGATGGTTCATTTCTCATGGGCACCATCTATGTTTGAATCCACCCCAATTCTTTGTCACAACCTTAGGAATAATTCACATTGAGGAGTACAAAAGGTTGCTGAAAATTTTTGATGGAGAATCGTTCGTCCACCGCCTTATTGACCCCTTTCATTCAATCATGATCAATCATTAAAATCATCCCTTTAGGATGAATGCACACACGTATCAGTCTGGTATGGGCAGACAATGATGATTGGAGGAGGTGAAGGTTTTTACAGCGACAGTGTAATTGTCATGCATGATCGGATTATGAGGTAAGGCTATCATGGATAGGTGATGAAGAATATTTTCAAAAGGAGGTAAGTGTGGGGTTTTGAGTAGATTTTTACTATCCCATGTTTTCTTTATAATTCACATAATATGTACTTTAGTACTCATTAAAAAGATTAGACTTCATGAACTTAAATATCTTAGACTTAAATGATTTCTCCCTAAATTAGTAAATGATAAAGCGAAGTATTAACCATAATTAAAATAATGAAATGCTATGATATATCACTATGGTAGTCATCTATCTGCAGAAATAAAAAGTAAACTTCCCAATACAAAATTTTTCATCAGGCACTCCTGAACTGTGTTAAACATTTTTGCACTGTGTTTTCACAGTCGGGGGCATGCCTGCACTAATCGTGCTTGCACTAAATATGTTTGCACTACAACATGATTGCAATGATCCTGCTTGCACTGAAATGTGATTGCACCGATCTTGCTTGCACTGTAACGTGCTTTCATTAAGCTTGCTTTCACCAATCATGCACATTCCCACACCAGGGATTTCTGTAGCATCGAAGAAAGAGGGGATAAAAAAATTCTAATAGAACACAGTTCTTTGGTTGGATTAAAAAATTTGGCTGAATATACAAGAGAATTTTTATTTTCCATTCTTTGGTGTTGAACATGCCTTCCGATCCGACTGCATCAGATCTGTAATAGATCCATGAGGGAACAAAGAAGTGGGAAATGGGTAATTTTTAGAATGGGAGGAATATCATAACAAGAATTCCAAGAATAATACCACTAAGGGGGATAAGAGAAAACGAAATGTTGGAAAAATTCAAGAGGAAAAGAGGGATTTTATGAAATCGGATGGGGATAATTTTCTTAGAAGAAAAAGTAGGGTAATTCATTATGGGATTAAGAAAATAAAAATAGCAGGAAATTACGAAACAAATAATAAAGAAAGGAATAATTTTACCTTCAAAATCAGCTTTAACTGGTGCTGGAAAAAGTAAATGTAGTAGGAATTAAGCATTACTTGGATACAAATTTCCATGCTAGCTATCCAAAACTTGGGTAAGGGCTTGGTTCCTTGAACCTACTCCTTCTTGGTGACAACCAGAATATCTAAAAAAGATCAAGAAACATTCCATTTTTATTGAAATTTTGATCTACCTGCTAGCATGTTGGTTTTCAAGTTGATCCTTCTGCAATCATGTCAGTCAACTGATTTTCAAAATTACATGAATTTTTTCTTTCTTTTCTTTTTGTCATTTTTTTCTTCTTTTTATTTTATTTTATTATATGAGGAAAAGAAAGAATCAAATCTTCAATAGGTTGGTGTTGCCACCTACCATCTCCTTCTCATATTTCTGTTGGACTTGCTGCATAAAATTTCCTTTAGTAAGGGGCTGAAAATAAACCATAAATCTATGCCCATTTACTAGGAACACGAAATTTTGTCCATTAATAGTTTTGAATTCTACTGCTCCATTCTCAAACAATTTGACCACCTCATAAGATCCCATCCAACGTGTATGGAATTTCCCTTTAAAATATTTAAATCTAGAATCGTAAAGGAGTACCCAATCACCTGGTTGGAATTGCTTCTTCCAGATAGACTTATCATGCCACTTCTTGCACTACTGTTGAACCAATATGTTCTGCTGAACAACATCCCTTCGAAATTCATCTAACTCATTCAAATGTAGGAGACACTGCTGTTGTGCTTCATAGAGGTCTAGCCCCAATTGGACTACAGTCTTGAAATTCTTGATCTGGAACCCTATCAGCAACAGGAATTATTTCCCGTACACCAACTCATATGGTGTGTGTCCCGTGTTGTTCCTCCAAGTGGTTCGGTATGCTCACAAGGCTTCGAGTAATCTGTTAGCCCAATCCTTTTTATGGATATTTACTGTATTTGTGAGGATGGAATTAATTACCTTGTTTGTGGACTCCACGTGACCATTTTCTTTCGGGTGATACGGTGTAGATTTCTTATGCCGAACTTTGTACTACTCCATCACACCATGTACCAGTTTAGAAGTAAACAATGAACCATTGTCAGAAAAGATCTCTCTAGGAACACCAAATCTAGTAAAGATTTCAGTAAAAAGAAAATCAACAACAACTTTTTCAGTAGAAAAAGAAACAACTTTAGCTTCTAGCCATTTTGTAACAAAATCCGTACAAACCAAAATATGATTTTTATTTAATGATGTCGGATTTATTGGTCATACAAAATCAATATCCCATTTTTCAAAATCATAACCTGAGGATATAAAGGCATTTCATTGGTTTGATTAGGTTGGACCACTTGCTGACAGCTATCACATCACTTGAAATATTTTTTTTCATCCTTAAACAAGGAGGGCCAAAAATATCCAGCTCGTAAAATTTGTATGTAGTCCTCTTATCAACGAAGTGACCTCCGCAAGGTTTGTCATGAGAAGATTTTAAGATATCAAACACTTATTCGTCTCTTACACATCTATGGATAATAAGATCCGGTCCAGTGTAAAAGAGGTCTCCTTGAACCCAGGAGTATGCAGCACTTTTCAATATAATATTATGCTTTTCACGAGCAGATAAGTGAGGTGGTGTCTTTCCAGTGACTAGATAGTTAGCTATGTCAGCGAATCATGGAGATTCTGTTGACACAACGAAAAGATGTTCGTCAGGAAAATCATCATCAACAAGAATTACTTCGTCGAGATTATTTAATCTTGAAAGAAAATCTACTACTACATTATATTTTATTGGTCTATCAATAAAAATAATATTAAATTCCTATAATAATAATAACCACCTAGTAACTCTACCACTAGTTAATGGTTTATTCATCAAATATTTAATTTCGAAATGATCAATATGCACAAAGACTTCATACCCTGTAATGTAGTGTCTGAATTTATTAATAGCAAAAATTACAGCTAAAAACTCTTTCTCAGTAACTGTGTATAGTTTATTTCAACGAGTTACAAGTTTTTACTAATAAAGTAGATAGCATAGGACTATTTGTCTTCTTCCTATCCTAAAGCTGCACCAATGGCAGTATCCGAGGCATTAGAGGAAATGTGAAATGGCAGGACCAGTTTGGTCCTCTCAAAACTGGTGCCTGTACTAGTGTTTCATTTAATGTCTCAAATGACCGTTGGCAAGTTGCGGACCAAGAAAAATCACTATCCTTAGATAAAAGTCAGAAAACGGGGGTAGCTATCCTAGAAAATTTCTCAATGAATCTCTTATAGTAGCCTGCATGTCCTAGAAAACCTTTCACTTCCGTTTGAGTTTTGGGTGCAGGAAGACTCACAATGATTTCTATTTTTGCGGCATCAACCTGGATACCTTTGTTAGAAATGAGATGAAAAATAACTATACCTGCTTTGCACATTAATTTGCACTTTTTATCACTCAAATCAAGATGAGCTTCTTGGCAACGAAGAATGACCTTTTCTAGATGTTTGAGGCCATCCTGAAATGAATCACCAAACACAAAGAAGTCATCCATATAGATTTCTACACAATCAAGGTTAGCAAAAATAACCAGGACTACCCTTTGGAAGGTAGCCAGAGCATTACATAACCCAAAGGGAAGCACTCGGTAAGCACATGTTAAAGTGGTTTTATCTTGATCCTCAGGTGCAATCTGTATCTAGTTATAACCACTAAAGCCACATTAGGGGAATTTTGAGGTCTAAAATGGGCCTCCTAAGGAAATAATAAAATAATAGCTAAACAAATAAATTTTTTTTATGAATTTGCATTTTAATTTTTTCACCACAATCCATGTAACCATGGTTAAATTCAATTGAAAAGGTGTACCAAAATAAAATTAATAAAAAAATTGTATTGATGTGACTATAAATAAGAATGAGCTTTTCAATAAAATGTCATTATCATTGAACAACTAATGCATTTGTCCTTTGTATTTATATATGTTAAAAAAAATTATAATATTAAATAAAATGAGATGAATATATAATTCAAAAATAATTATATGAAAATATAAAAATATAATATTTATTGAAAAATGTGTAAAGACACGAAGATTATGTAAGGATATGCATTGTTTCTTTACAAAAATATGAAATGACAATAATAATATTTTATTCAAAAAGTGTGAAATGACATTTATTATTAATAATTTACTTTATGACTTTAAAAGTACTTAAAACACTACCATAATTAACCATGAGTTTTTATCCATCATTGAGAATGTAAGAAGTACCTTTAACTCAAGCAATGCCACCTCAACCATTGGGGATGATAGCACCACTTAAAATGTGATTGGTTCTCATAAAGTGAATTTTGATTGTACATTTTCCTTAGGAGGCCTATTTTAGACCTCAAAATTCCCCTAATGTCTATAAAAAATAAGTACTTCTTACCAGCAAGGGTATCAAGAACCTGATCGATGAAAGGAAGGGGGAAGTAATCCTTAAGAGTGGCTTTGTTCAGTTCTCTATAATCAATGCAAATGCACCATCTCCCATATTTTTTCGGGACTAACACCAATGGGGAGACCCACTGGCTATAGGAAATAGGATAGATAGAATCAACATCAAAGAATTTTTTCAATTCTTCTTTTACAACATCTCTTAGAGCCGAGTTCATGCGCCTTTGGGGCTGTCAGAAAGGTCGGGCTCCATCCTGAATATAAATATGATGAGTACAAGTTTCAAGAGGGATGCCTTTCATATATTCATAACCCCATGCAAAGGCATCAAGTTGGTTTCACAACAAATTCACAAGCTGCTCTTGCTAGGATGAATCCAAGTCTAAACCGATATGCAAAGATTTTCCTGGACTAATCTCAACAAGAGTGGTATCGGGATCAAGTGTACTCATTGGCGATGCTAGAAATGGTGATGAGGGAGTTTGAGGATTGTGGCTTTCTTGAAAATCTAGACTAAAAATTTGGCTTAAAGACTTAAAATTAGGCATGGTGTCTTGATTGTTCAGGAAGTCATGTATCTCACTCTCCTGCGAGGACTCAACACAATGATGTCACATGGAGACAAAATGAGTCTCCTCATCACTACTATAATCTAGCCACAAGGTGTCTCAGAGATCCTTAATGGATCTATAAGGTGAACTTCTTCCTATAATCTCCATGGGAAATATACATGTCACCAGAACGACATCTAACGTAAGCATTGGCCGTAGCAAGCCATGGTCATCCCAAGATAAAGGGATGTTGTTTTCTTTAGGGGTCTGTTGTGGCCAGCAACAACCCCCCCTTTTATTTAAGTATTAGTAATAATACTAAATATGAGGGGACCCTTAGTCAAAAAATCCAAAAAATTAATTAGTGCTTGTTTCCTTTCTCAAATAAAACTTACTATCATAACTTTTGGAAATTCCTGAGGAAATCATTAAATACACTTAAGTTTATGATAAATTAGAATAAAATCTTTTCTTTGATTGAAAAGGATTTTGTTTTGATTGAAAGGTTGTTTCATGTTAAAATAATATATTTCATCTGCCTTTAGCATTTAAAACTATCCCGTCACCTTTCTCATGTCATTACTCTCACTTAATTCGTAAAACCGCAGGCGTGAAGGAGCAGAAGACTATACAAGGCATTTGCAGAGTATTATGGGAAAGAAAGAGAAAACTCCAAGTTCTGAAAACAAAGAGATGGCTTCCTTGTATGCAGATACTGCTTGCAAGAAGGATGCCGGTATCACCATCTGGGAGGGAATGCATAATCTACTTGAAGAAGAAAATCCCAGGGTAATGGAAGTCGCGGCTACTGTAGGTTCAAGTAATTCATCTGAAGCATCTCTTATAGAATTGGCTTGTTCATTTTTGCACCAGATAGCAGCAAGACCAAGAATTCTTCCATATACAACTATGGTAAAATGGGTGCTGGATAGCACCGATATTTCAGACAGGCAATTTAGAACTCCAGATCAAGAGCTCATCGGGTCTTTCACTAAAAAATATTTGAGGCTTATGTATCACTTGCCGGAGCCTCAGGCGACTTACAACAAACAATTTATGGAGAAATTTGCCAGGGAAAATGCAAATTTGGTGGAATGCACAAAGGAATGGACCAAAAGAGATGAACCATTGAAGAAAGACAAACACGGTATGTATAGTACTGGTTCACTCACCTCTCCCTATTGTTTTGCTGCAGCTATGTTATGTAGGCTTTTTGGAAAGCCTGACATAAATAAGGTCTTGTCTGAATGGCTTCCATTATTAAATGCTGCTGTTAAAGCTACCATTGTAGACTGGGCCAAAATACTGTCTGATAATTTAGCCACTGCTATTTTCAATTATCGGTCTAAATGGACTGTCTCTTAGAGGATTTATCCTCCCTTTTATCTGTCTGCCTATGTTATGGATTCTATATGCTTTTTTTCGAAATTCCCTTTAATGGGTTGGCAATGGAAAATTCATGATCCTTTGCCTATTCATGTGTATCACAAAGAACTGTGGGAATCCAAATTTGTTCCTCATTTTTACAATATTTTCCATGGCATAATGTTGCCGCTGTACAAAATATTGTATAATAAGGATGCTCCAGGGTTTTCTCCGGAAGCAGAAGTCGACATTCTCCCTATCGCATGGTGGTTTGGATAAGAGTTGTTTACCTATGTAAGGGTTTTTGGAAGCTCTGCTTCTCCTCATGTTTTACCCTTGTATGTTCTGGATAAACTTATAGCTCGGGAAATTGCATACCAAACCTGTGGTGAAGGAGGTTTGACAAAGGAATTAAAGGATAAGAAGAAGGCCATCTGGCCACAATTTCCCGTAGCCTGTGGAGCATTTTCATTGTTTGATTTTGGTCATTCATTCAAAGAGGTAAGCAATATTACATGCATACAACTGTTCAAGTTTTCGAAAAGGCTATTTGATCCATATGATGTTGTCAAAGATTTCACCACTGCAGTTAAGGTGAGAGTATTTTCTGGAGAAGAAGATCCTTTTGATGATATGTTTCAAGGAAAATGTTCATTTAAAGAAATTTTTCATTTAGATCAAACACAGTTTTCCCCAGAAGTATTTCAGGAATTTAAAATCTACAGAGAAAGAAGATTGACTACTATCCCTTTGGATAATTTATGCTTGGAACCCACAAGGGAACCAACTCCTAGTGTCAGTCTCAATGGTAGCTCAGATACTGACAGATCTAAATCAAATTCTGACAAAGAAACTTCTAAACATTCTCAAAAGTCTGATAAAGATGAAGGCTCAGTGAAAGATACAGCTCATTCAAAAGAGCTTTCACAACTACAGACTTCAAACACTCCACAGTTGAATCTTCCACCTCCCACTATACAACAACCATCCACCAGCATTCAATTAGATAAAGAATGGGAAACGTTTAATGAATTGATTAATGTTGAAGGACAGAATACACAAACCCCTGTACAGACAACAAAAGTTTTAAGCACGGGAACAAGTGGCAATGTCACAGAAACTGAGCATATACCTATCACTCCCTCCTCTGAAATTGTACTTAATATAGAGGACATCCCTCATCTGGATGTATTCTACAACCCGCATTATAAAGCAGTAGTGAGGAAGCAAAGGATAAAGAGAAAGTTAGAGAGCACAATCTCTACTAATGCATAACAATTAGATGTCTTATGGAAATATCCTACTATGGATCCTACTGAGAATCTTACCAAGTTATGTCAGATTACAGGAGCTTATGCCTCTGCAACTATTGAAAAAGCATTTGAGGTACGACTATTATTAAATGAAAAAGAAGATCAAATACAAGTTCTGCAACAGCAATTGCAACAAGCTCATGCTAGCAGTGAAGCACAGGTAAAACTTGAAAAGCTACAACAAGAGCTTCAAGAGATGCAAATCGGATATCAAAAAAGTTTGGCCGATAAAGAGAAACAAATACATATTATTTGAGAAGAGCACAAAGATGATCCCAAACTTCCAGAGTTTATTTCAAAATCTATTTCTTTAAACAACCAACTACTGCAACAACAAGATGTATTATGCCAGAAAATCTCGCAATGGAACTCTTTTTGTCTAGAAAGTGATAAAATCTCTAATCATGTCGTAGAATTACGACATGATTATGATTTAACTAATGAAAGAGTTAATAATTATTTGGCATGGCAAAAGACAGAGGAAGGAAAAAGAGATAGTGCACCAATTATCAATAACAGTCATAAAGACATACTTTTCAATAATTGGGATGCACAGATCAGAGAAGCAGAGAAAGCGACAGAGGAGTCAGCTACAACAGCAGGCAATATTACTGATTGTGTAATTGAAAATTTGCACAAGGCTAATTTGATTTCAGAAACTATTCCGGGATATCTTCCACAGGCACAACAATTGCAAACAGAATGGAAACAAAAGGCGAAAGAAAAAGCAAAATCAATTCAAGGATTGACAAGATTAAATTGGGATTCTTACTGGACATATCTAGTAAAACCACACAGTCAATGCAACACTCTTAATTGCATCATTAATTCTGCTGAGAATATTGCGCCTACACTTGCCGATTCTATCTTTTTGGGACAGTTGAAATCTGAAGTCAGCCAGCCACCTCTTCTCAAAACAATGCTGGATACTTGCAAATTCAGAGATCAAATTCATAAGTAGTTAGTTGATAGTTTTCAATTTTAGATTTAGTTTCAGTGTTACTTTATTTTTGCCTAGAAAAAGGACGGTCATTTAAACCGAATCCTAAATTTTTGTAATAAACTATAATTAGATTTTGTTAGTAGTATTTAAACCCTTCTCATGCATTTAGAGAAGGGTCCTGAAATTTGTCAAAAACTTATCCTCAGAACATGCACTTCTGCACCCTCAGAGGAGGTTTTGATGAATGAATGGAACGAGATTTATTGATATATGTGTCTAATATCTGTTACTGATGTTGCATTTCTGTACTCTTAATGGATGTTGGATTAGGAAGAGATAAATCATTATTGCTTCTAGCTCATGAGTAGAACCAGTTATAAATGGTACTTTTATCTCTTAACTGTTTCTGTTTCTGTGTTAAAAGTGATACTTATGTTCAGTTATTTATATATTGATGCTTGAATGCTTGAGTTATCATTTGGCACTTTTGTACGGTGATAACTATTTATTTGTGCTTGATGTATCAATAGCTTATTATGCGATATGTTTTTCACAACTGTTTCATCTAACTTTTTATATGAAATGGTTTATCTTTATTGAATTCTTTTCTAATAATAATTGAATGATCTTTATTATCGATTATTATCTGAAATCATTTTAGATCGCATAAATAGAAATATTTACATCCCGAGTTAGTTTTAGAGTTAGATATTTATTAGAATACAGTTTGCATATGAATAGATTAGAAATAGATTAAAAGCATTTTACTTAGGAATTTTAGAAAATAAATATCAAATCTCAAACACACACACACATATTGGGAAACTGGTCCCATTATCCCCATACCCACTACACCAAACGGAAAAGGAGCTACTAACCAAAGTTCGGACCGGGTGGGTATCCCCCTTGTTGTAGACCCGATTTTCGGGGCTTCAACATATTGGGCGCTAGAAGGAGGGACACAAACTATGAATGGCAAGTGAATCTAAATCTAAATACCATTCTGAGAGTAAATCACCCTCACCATCTTCCTCGAATTCTCCATCACACTCAGAAATTTTAAATCTAGAACTAGAAGTCGAAAGAAGAACATACACTGCTACAAACCTTGACTTTTCAGATGAATCTGCTATTGAACCTCCGGAAGTTGAATCTTTGATTCATAAACTTCAGCGATTTTCAATATCACCTCAAAGGTCTGATAAATCTCAAGGCAGTGTGACTTCGCAATATAATCCTGTTCATCCCCTTACTAGATTACAGAGTGAAAATCTTGGCATTCAGCCAACTGAATTATCTCTACCTACAAGAAAAAGAGCTAGGAAATCACCTAAAGGGTTTGATAGTGAGACTCTTTCATCATCCATCTCAAACTCTTCATCGCGAAGTCAACCACCCACTCCTCCACCCCAGATTACTGTCCATCAGTCCACTCAATCTTCCACATCTCCTTCTCAAATCATAACATCTTCATCTTCTCAGTCACAAATATCATCTTCTGCACTTTCCTCTGTTAGTAGTTCAGCGATGGCCCAAATTCCATGGAATAATCCAGGGGCGGTCTTAATTCCTGCACCCTTGATTCAATTACCAGCCCATCCTGAAAAATGGCTGCCTAAGTTTAATCCTGAAACAGGCATGCTAGCAGAAGAACATATCAACAACTTTATGCTGTCCATAAACCTCAATGGAGTTATTAAGGAAGATGCTATTGTCCGACTTTTTCCTTATACCCTACAAGGAGCAGCTGGATCATGGTATTTCTCATTACCATCTGGATCTATCACTACTTGGGATATCTTTCAAGATCAATTTTTAACTAAATTTGGTGACGACAGGTGTACAGCAACATTGATCAATGATTTATCTAATCTTAGAGCTGAGTCAAAAGAACTTGTCAAGGATTTCAATTCACGTTTCAATAAATTGTTAAACAAAATTCCTACTGCTTCCAAGCCTAGTGAAGAAGTGCGAAGTGAATGGTACATTTATGCTTTACCATCAAACATAGCAATCTTTGTTGATAGGGCTAACAAAACAACTTTAGCAGACAATATGAAGGAAGAAATAACAGTAGAGAAACAAATCATTGCTTTAGAAAAGAAAAATGCAATAGAAGAACGAAAATATAAGAAGGTCACTTTTAAAGAAGATCCCAAGAAAAAACAACCAAAAGATCCATTTGATTTAGAAGGATTGCAGAAAGTTTTGAAAACCATGTCTAAAGAAATGGTTGACATTAATAAACAAGTGGCAGAAACATCTTCTAAAAAGTCTTTCAAGCCTTTTAGAAGAAACTCTTCAAATGATCCAAAGCCACCAAATGCTATTACAAATGCTGAATCAGAAAAAGAAGAAGAAGAAGAAACTGCTACTGAAGAAACAACTGATGAAGAAGAAGTTGTAGAAGTCCAAGGTATGTGGGATTTCATCCTCCCATATGAGGAAGATCAAGAAGCATCCCCGGTTAGCACTCGAAGTAGAAATCAGTTTGATCCTCCTCAAACTACTCCTAAGTCAAAGAGCGCAAGCCCATTGACTAAGGAAAAAGTTGTACCCAAGAAAACGACATCTAAAGCAATTCAAACTAGCCCAATCCAAACAGATTCATCAATTCCATCAAGAACACTGATTGTTCCGGATGAAATGGAATATAACATTATAGAAGATATGAAGAAGACTAGGGCTAACATCACTTTGTATGAATTGAGCAAGTTAAAGCACCAACAAAAGGTACTTTTGAAAGAATTACATGCTATACCAGAAAAAAACTTTGCTCGATCTTGTAATTTCTCAAGCTTCCAATGAGATGGGAAGACCTCCAACTAATTCGATTAGTAAAGTTGATCTTGAAAATATCGCTTTAATTGGAGGAAGATCGAGATCTCATACTCCATTTCTTCTTACTTATGAAGTTTTCAATAAAAAATTTCATAACTGTTTAGAGGATTCTGGAGCTTCATCTAATATTTTACCAAAATCAGTATGTGCAAAATTAAACATTCAACCACAAAAATATGTTGTACGCATAGTGCAATTAGATCGATCGCAGGTTGAAGTGATTGGCGAATTAAACCAGGTTACCATACGACTGTCATCAAATCCAAAGGTATGTCAAGTCATTGATATTTTAGTTACAGATATTCCAGAATTTTATGGCTTAATTCTTAGCAGAGATTGGTCAGAAAAACTTCATGGATACTTTGCAACCGATTGGTCGCACATGTGGCTTCCTTACAATGGTAAACCAAATTAGATAAAGGTTGAACGAGAAAAGCATCAGAAATACATAGTAACAGAATTGGAAGGAGAGAATGAACCAGTTGCATACATTAGTAATATCATTGGCAATTACTCAGTTGATTCTTTCTTAGGAAATTTTAATGCTCATACTTCACCTTATTTAGAACATTCTGTTTTATCTCAAATAGAAAATTTTTCTCAGACAGATAGTTCTAAATGTATTAATGTTTAGATACTCCTGTAAATAAATCTTTATTTTGGAAATTATTTTTTGATGGTTCTAAGTCTAATGAAGGAGCAGGAGCAGGATGCGTGTTGGTTAGTCCAGAGGGAAACAAAATTATGCTAACCTGTAGACTTGAGTTTGAATGCACTAATAACACCGCAGAATACGAGGCTTGAATCCAAGGATTATATAAATAAATCGAATTAGATATCAAATATCTACAAGTTTTCGGAGATTAAGAAATTGTAATCAAACAGGTACGCAATACTATACACTGTTTATCAGGTCATTTAAAGCATTATCAATCTTTAGTTCAAGATCTGAATGAACATTTTATAGCATTTAATATTTCACCAATTCCTAGAATCCAAAATGCTAGTGCAGACCTCTTAGCCAATGTAGCCTCTAAGCTTATTCCTGCAGAAGACTTTAGTCCTAATCGATTTTCAATTGAATTAATCTTTAGACCTTCGATTCCTGATAATGTTACCAATTGGAGAATTTTCAACGATGATCCTGATATTGTAAGCTTCCTCACATCTAAAGGATCTTATACCAATTAGATAATTGATGAAGACCAACATGACAAACAATTACAACATGATAGCACTAATAATGCTATTCCAAAGTCAATAGTCAAGTTAGAATACCTTTATGATTTGAAAGACCGATTTAAAAGATCTACCAATTCAAAATTACAAAGTTCAACTTTGAATTATGAATTAGTGAATGTAGGAATTGATACCAAACCATAAAATATCAACCTAGGCCTTGGTCTAGCTCCTGAAGAAAAATTAGCATATGTTTGTCTTTTGAAACAATATAAAAGTGTCTTTGCTTGGAACTACAATGAACTCAAAACTTATGACACTTCTATCATCCAACATACCATTCCAATGATAAATGATGAAAAACCTGTACAACAAAAGCTGAGAAAAATCCATCCCAATCTAGAAAATCAGATCAAATCTGAACTCAATAAGTTATTGAAAGCCAAAATTATTTTTCCTATTTGACATTCTAAATGGGTTTCCAATATGGTTCCTGTTAGAAAAAAGAACGGAGATATTAGAATTTGCATTGACTTTCAAAATCTTAATAAAGCTTGCCAAAAAGATAATTTTCCTTTGCCTCCAATGGAGCAAATATTACAGGCAGTTGCAGGATCAGAATTAATTTCTTTCTTAGATGGTTTCTCTGGCTACAATCAAGTGTTAGTCCATCCTGATGATCAATTGAAAACTACATTTAGAACCAAATGGAGCACTTATGCATATCAAAAGATGCCTTTTGGTCTGATCAATGCTGGTGCCACATTTCAAAGAGCCATGGACATCGCTTTCAAGGGATTAGTTAACAAATCAGTGGTAATCTATTTGGATGATATAACTGTATATTCCAAAAAACGAAGCAATCATCTTAAAGATTTGAAGCAGATCTTCCAACGTTGTCAAAGGTATGGAATTTCACTTAATCCGAAAAAATACTTTTTTGCATTAAGTGAAGGAAAACTTCTTGGATTCATAGTGTCAAAATCTGGAATTCATATTGATCCTGATAGAATCAGGGAGATTTTTGAAATATATTTACCTCACAATAAGAAAGCTATGCAATCTTTCCTTGGCCAAATTAATTTTTTAAAGAGATTTGTACTAGATTTTTCAAGAATAGTATCTCCTTTACAAGCGATGATAAAAAAGAATTCAAACTTCAAATGGAGCCAAGATGAATATGAGGCATTCAATCTGATCAAACAAGCAATCATTAATGCTCCATCTTTAGCAACTCCAAATTTTTCCGATCCTTTTATTTTGTATACATTTGCCTCTGATAAATATTACGATGCAATACTTACTCAAGCAAATAAAGATAAAGCAGAAGCCCCAATTTCTTTCTTCAATTCAAATTTACAGGGAGCTGAGTTGAATTACTCAGATGTGGAGAAACAAGCTTATGCTGTTTTCAAAGCAATCAAGTATTTCAGACCTTTTTTACTTAAAACCCATACAAAAATCATAGTACCGTTTCCAGCGGTAAGAAATATTTTAGTCCAAAAATATGTGGGTGAGAAAAGAGCTAATTGGATTACTGCCTTACAAGAATATGATGTTGAGATCAAACCAGCAAATATTGTAAGAGGTCAAGGCTTTTGCAAAATACTAGTTGGAGCATCACAGATTTCTGAAAAATCATATAAAGAGATACAAACGTATGAGGTAAGCCTAAACAATGTTGAATCATTATATGCTGATATCATTTTTTATCTAAAGAATGGATATGCTCCTCCAAATCTCGATCACACCAAGAAAAGAGCTCTAAGGTTGAAGGCTAAACAATATCAGCTTGTAAACGATGTTCTTTTTAGAATGAATTACGATTCTGTTCTTCTTAGATGTCTGGAGAAATCTGAAGCTGAAAAAGTCTTGCAGGAACTTCACGATGGGCCAGCAGGTGGACATTATGCTGGAGATGCTACTGCACACAAAATTCTTCGTGCAGGCTATTACTGGCTTACATTATTCAAAGATTCACATAGCTATGTAAGAAAATGTCAAATTTGTCAAACTGCGGCTGGAAGACAAAATAAACCATCATTGCCATTACAACCAGTGAACATTGAACAACCTTTTGATCAATGGGGATTGGACATAATAGGTGAGATCGTTCCTCACTCTTCTAAGCAACATAGGTATATCATTACAACAACTAATTATTTTACGAAATGGGTAGAAGAAATCCCTCTCAAGATTGCTAATGCTGAACATATCATCGAATTCATAGATTAGTTCATAATTACCAGGTTTGGTTTACCTTTTGCTTTAATGTTTGATAATGCATCGTATTTTTCTGGTAATGCTATGACTGAATTTGCACTCAAGAGAGGTTTTAAACTTAAATACTCAGCCAATTATTATCCACAGGGAAATGGATTAGCTGAATCCACAAATAAAAACTTAATTAGAATCATTAAGCGAACCATTGATCAAAATCATAAAAATTGGCATAAGTCTTTAACATATGCTTTATGGGCAGATCGAATAACACAGAAAGCTTCTATTGGTACTTCTGATCCAAATGGAAAATGGCATCAACTCATGGTATTCATCTACCCATATTATCCTTCCACCCATGGAATTTACCCATGGTATTGTAAATGGCATCAACCCATGGTATTCATCCACCCATGATATTTATTCACCCATGGTATTGTAAGTAACCCATGGTATGTATCCACCCATGGTATTCATCCACACATGGGATTTACCCATGGTATTGTAAGTGGTATCTACCCATGGTATTGGCCTATGGTATCTACACATGGTATTGTAACTCAAAAAATGCTATAAATAACAAGCCTCAGTTTGTAAAAGGACAGATTGTCTGCCACAATGTAGCTTTTACAGTTATTCTCTATTTTAATAAAACAAGTTTCTTTGTGGTTTTATTTTCTTTGTGTTCTCTCTTTTTTTCTGGCATTCTAATTTTGCAGATCTTGTCAGATCTATTTCAACTTTTTAGATCTTGGGGGCCTCCCCCCAAGATCCATATCAGTGGTATCAGATTCAGGTTATGCCTCCATGGGAATGAGGGTTTGAAACATATTTCAGTTTCAATGTTTTGCAGCAATCTTCAGCAAAATCCATGAATTTTTTTTTTTGGCGGCGATTTTTCAGATCAGATCTAAAAATTTTGGTGAAAAAATTACAGAAAAAAAAAAGACCATATCTGGATTCCTTGCGAAAAAATACTCAAATTCAAAAAAAAAATCGGCCAAATTGGAGTTCGGATGAGGGAGATATCGCTGATTCAAAATTAGCAATGTTGAAGCAATTTTTCTGACGACAATTCATGGATGGCGGCTCTCCTGTCATTTTTTGCACTTTTTAGTGAAAAATTTCAGAAGAATGGATATAGATCTGAGTTCCACTTGAAAAATCATCCAAGTTCAAAAAAAAAATTGGTCGAATCAGAGTCCGGATGTGGGAGTTATCATTGATTTAAAATCAACTATTTTTTCAGAAATTTTGTGACAGCGAGATAGTTCCAGCACGAATTTGAGAGTTTAGAGTCTCCATATAGTGGTTTCAAACACATGAGAAGATGCAGAATGATCATTCCATTTCCAAAAATAGGTTATAATAAATATTATGAGTTATATTGACCAAGTTATGCTCATTTTAAATCTGGAGCAGCATTCGGAGCGGGTTCCCTTTGGAGATGTGCCCTCCCACCCTGCCTTAGTAGGCACCTGCTTCACATTCATCAGTTTCATCATAGCAGTGTTCGGCTTGGGTTATTTGGAGATGTGCCCTCGCACCCCAAGCTATGTAGGCACCTGCTACTTAATCAACAATCAGCATCACGGTTATGGGTCAACCGCGCAAAATCATTTTCATCGAAGTCCATTTGCTAGGCCGCACATTGTTAGTCACACAGTTGGTCACAAGAATTACAGGGTATCTCTATCCTCAGATCTTCGTTTTTCATGGTTTTGGTTCATCCACAAACCCACACTTCATCAAAGTCTATTTTCTAGGCCACACACTGTCAATATCACAGTTGGTCACAAGCCTTACAGGGTGTCTCTATCCTCGGATCTTCGTTCATCACGGTTATGGGTTAACTACACAAAACCCTTCTCTTTAGTGGTTCTTCATATTCAACAAAGGCTTCTCAGGAGGGAACTTCACGCAACGGGGACCATTGCTTCTTAAGGAGGGAGGAATGATCCGAATGGAAAATGGCATCAACCCATGGTATTCATCTACCCATGTTATCCATCCACCCATGGAATTTACCCATGGTATTGTAAATGGCATTGACCCATGGTATTCATCCACCCATGATATTTATTCACCCATGATATTGTAAGTGACCCATGGTATGTATCCACCCATGGTATTCATCCACACATGGGATTTACCCATGGTATTGTAAGTGGTATCTACCCATGGTATTGGCCCATGGTATCCACCTATGGTATTGTATCTCAAAAAAGACTATAAATAACAAGCCTCACTTTGTAAAAGGACAGATTGTCCGCCACAATGTAGCTTCTACAGTTATTCTCTGTTTTAATAAAACAAGTTTCTTTGTGGTTTTATTTTCTTTGTGTTCTCTCTTTTTTCTGGCATTCTAATTTTGCAGATCTTGTTAGATCCATTTCAAATTTTTAGATCTTGGGGGCCTCCCCCCAAGATCCAGATCAGTGGTATCAGATTCAGGTTACGCCTCCATGGGAATGAGGGTTTGAAACATATTTCAGTTTCAATGTTTTGCAGCAATCTTTAGCAAAATCCATGAATTTTTTTGGGCGGCACATTTTCAAATCAGATCTAAACATTTTGCTAAAAAAATTGCAAAAACAAAGACCAATCTAGATTCCTTGTGAAAAAATACTCAAATTCAAAAAAAAAATCAGCCAAATTGGAGTTCGGGTAAGGGAGATATCGCTGATTTAAAATCAGCGATGTTGAAACAATTTTTCTGACGACAATTCATGGACGGTGGCTCTCCTGTCATTTTTCACAGTTTCCAGTGAAAAATTTCAGAAAAATGGATATAGATCTGAGCTCCTCTTGAAAAATCACCCAATTTCAAAAAAAAAATCGGTCGAATCGGAGTCCAGATGTGGGAGTTATCGTTGATTTAAAATCAACTATTTTTTCAGAAATTTTGTGACGGCGAGATAGTTCCAGCGTGAATCTGAGAGTCTAGAATTGCCAGATAGTGGTTTCAAACACATGAAAAGATGCAGAATGATCATTCCATTTCCAAAAACAGGTTATAATAAATATTCTGAGTTATATTGACCGAGTTATGCTCATTTTAAATCTGGAGCAGCATTCGGAGTGGGTTCCCTTTGGAGACGTGCCCTCCCACCCCGCTTTAGTAGGCACCTGCTTCACATTCATTAGTTTCATCATAGCAGCGTTTGGCTTAGGTTATTTGGAGATGTTCCCTCCCACCCCAAGCTATGTAGGCACATGCTACTTCATCAACAATTAGCATCACAGTTATGGGTCAACCGCACAAAATCATTTTCATCGAAGTCCATTTGCTAGGCTGCACATTGTTAGTCACACAGTTGGTCACAAGCATTACAGGGTATCTCTATCCTCGGATCTTCGTTCATCATGGTTTTGGTTCATCCACAAACCCACACTTCATTGAAGTCCATTTGCTAGGTTGCACACTGTCAATATCACAGTTGGTCACAAGCATTACAGGGTATCTCTATCCTCGGATCTTCCTTCATCACGATTATGGGTTAACTATACAAAACCATTCTCTTCAGTGTGGCTCTTCATATTCAACAAAGGCTTCTCAGGAGGGAACTTCACGCAATGGGGACCATTGCTTCTTAAGGAGGGAGGAATGATCCGAATGGAAAATGGCATCAACTCATGGTATTCATCTACCCATATTATCCTTCCACCCATGGAATTTATCCATGGTATTGTAAATGGCATCAACCCATGGTATTCATCCACCCATGATATTTATTCACCCATGGTATTGTAAGTGACCCATGGTATGTATCCACCCATGGTATTCATCCACACATGGGATTTACCCATGGTATTGTAAGTGGTATCTACCCATGGTATTGGCCTATAGTATCTACATGGTATTGTAACTCAAAAAAGGCTATAAATAACAAGCCTGGGTTTGTAAAAGGTATGGTCCTACAATGTAGCTTCTACAGTTATTCTCTGTTTTAATAAAACAAGTTTCTTTGTGGTTTTATTTTCTTTGTGTTCTCTCTTTTTCTGGCATTCTAATTTTGCAGATCTTGTCAGATCCATTTCAACTTTTTAGATCTTGGGGGCCTCCCCCAAGATCGGGATCAAATTCTCCCTTTAATTTAGTTTATGGGAAAGAAGTAGTTCTTCCAACTCATTTAGAAATTCCTTCTTTAGCCTTAGTTCAATATATTGATGAAGCACCAACTTCTTCCATACAACTAAGACAGATGGAAATAATTAAGTTATAAGAACAACGAGAAAAAGCCAAAATAACTCATGCTCATCATCAAGCATTAGTAACAACTTCCTTTGATTCAAACATGATAACCAGAAAAGACTTTCAGGTTGGAGATTTTGTTTTAAACTGGGACAAGGCTCATGAGGAAAAAGGAAAACATACGAAATTTCAACGGATGTGGCTTGGTCCTTTCCAAATTGCAGAAATCATAGGTCCATCTACTTTTATGTTACAAGATTTAACAGGTAAAAGAGAGTCTTTGCCTGTTAATGGACAAATTCTCAAAAAATATTTTCCATAGGAGATCATTCTTCTATTTTGTATATTAGTTTCCTTTATCGTCATAAATAAAACGAGTTGTTAATGGTTACATTTGGAATTCACAAAAAAGATACAAATTCTCTTTTTTAGATGTTGTTTCTTCACTTTTACAAATAGAATTCTTTTTAGAATATTGATCATTGTTATTCAAAGATACAGTTAAAAAACTTTAGCCTAGAAATGATACTAGTTTCAACTTTGAAAACTTTGATAAAAGGAAAATTTTAGTGAAAGATTGTTTCATATCAGTCCAATGAAAGGTATCAATAACAAAACAAAGTTTCTCTGTAGAAAAAATCTTTCCAAAAACTATACCATTGTCGTCCAAAGATATCTTAAGGAAACAATGATTTCCTCTCCACTTAGGAAATTACAACGTTCAGGGAATTATCCAATAATACACTTAACTTAAAGAGTAAGAGGTCTCATCACGAGCCGACTTATCATGATCATAGATATTATAGCTTGCTGACTTTGCCAATACTGCATACCACAATAGGGCAATGACTCAAGATTGTTATAAATCAAAAGACAAGGGGTCTCATCACGAGTCAGCTTGTTCAACAAAGTTATAAATCAAGTGAATGGCACTATCATAAATTGGCTACCAAACCAAGACATTGTTCTTTAAGAAGTAAAAGAAAAATAAAAGCAATAAGTGTGAATATGGATTTCTCTTTGAAAATTGTATATTTCTCTAAGTAGGATACATGATCATTGCTGGGTAACAGGTAACCCTGTCGAGGCTATAAACGCTTGCTGGCAGCAGTGGCTCTATCTACAACAAATGAGCATATTTTAAGTTGATTTATAGAGAAGCCTTTGTTTTTATCTTTATGAACTAAGTAATGACTGATGTAAATACAAGGACAAGCTTGAGGAAGTGAATAATCAAAGTTGAATATAGAAGAAATGAAATATCATTTATAGATTAAAGCATAATGTATTTTGTCTTTTCATAATAAAGTTTGATTTTCTGGAAAATTTTCTGTTTTGAAAAGTTTAGAAAATTCAAAAGAAAAGCAGAGATAACTGGTTCTTCCAAGTGAATCGCCAATTGTTGTGGCCAGCAACAACCCCCCTTTTTATTTAAGTATTAGTAATAATACTAAATATGAGGGGACCCTTAGTCAAAAAATCAAAAAAATTAATTAGTGCTTGTTTCCTTTCTCAAATAAAACTTACTATCATAAATTTTGGAAATTCCTTAGGAAATCATTAAATACACTTAAGTTTATGATAAATTAGAATAAAATCTTTTCTTTGAAGAAAATATCGCATCCATCGCAATAAGTAGACATCCTTTGTAAGGCAGAATCTTTTAAATTGCGATTTCGCGATATTGCGATAGCGCAATCCCAAAAAAATATGCATTAAAATATTGATCGCAAACCGCATATCGCAGAAAAGATGTTTAACAAATACTTTTCATATATTATATTTTACGATATTGCGATTTTGTGATATTGCGATTTCGCGATGCTATGAGACTGCGATTCATGAATATTGCGATTTGCGATAATTGCGATCTTGCGATGATTTCGATTTGAGAAAATTGCGATCTGCGATGTTGCGATGTTGCGATATTGCACAGCAAATCTCAGATCGCAATGTCGCAGATTCTTAAAAGCTCGTTGTCCAAAGAAAATCTTTTCATAAATCAATATCCGTTATGCGCTTTAATGATTGAATTAATGAATGGATTGTCAATTATCGATAAAAAGGATTTTGTTTTGATTGAAAGGTTGTTTCATGTTAAAATAATATATTTCATCCGCCTTCAGAATTTGAAACTATCCCGTCACCTTTCTCATGTCATTACTCTCACTTAATTCGTAAAACCACAGGCGCGAAGGAGCAGAAGACTATACAAAGCATTCATAGAGTATTATGGGAAAGAAAGAGAAAACTCTAAGTTCTGAAAACAAAGAGATGGCTTCCCTGTATGTAGATACTGCTTGCAACAAGGATGCTGGTATCACCACCTGGGAGGGAATGCATAATCTACTTGAAGAAGAAAATCCCAGGGTAATGGAAGTCGCGGCTACTGCAGATTCAAGTAATTCATCTGAAGCATCTCTTACAGAATTGGCTTGTTCATTTTTGCACCGGATAGCAGCAAGACTGAGAATTCTTCCGTATACAGATATGGTAAAATGGGTGTTGGATAGCACCGATATTTCAGACAGGAAATTTAGAACTCCAGATCAAGAGCTCATCGGGTCATTCACTACACAAGATTTGAGGCTTATGTATCACTTGCCGGAGCCTCAGGCGACTTACAACAAACAATTTATGGAGAAATTTGCCAGGGAAAATGCAAATTTGACGGAATGCACAAAGGAATGGACCAAAAGAGATGAACCATTGAAGAAAGACAAACACGGTATGTACAATACTAGTTCACTCACCTCTCCCTATTGTTTTGCTGCTGCTATGTTATGTAGGCTTTTTGGAAAGCCTGACATAAATAAAGTCTTGTCTGAATGGCTTCCGTTATTAAATGCTACTGTTAATGCTACCATTGTAGACTGGGCCAAAATACTGTCTGATAATTTAGCCACTGCTATTTTCAATTACCGGTCTAAACGGACTGTCTCTCAGAGGTTTTATCCTCCTTTTTATCTATCTGCCTATGTTATGGATTCTATCTGCTTTGTTTCTAAATTCCCTTTAATGGGTTGGCAATGGACAATTCATGATCCTTTGCCTATTCATGTGTATCACAAAGAACTGTGGGAATCCAAATTTTTTCCTCATTTTTACAAGATTTGCCATGGCATAATGTTGCCGCTGTACAAAATATTGTATAATAAGGATGATCCAAGGTTTTCTCTGGAAGCAGAAGTCGACATTCTCTCTGTCGCACGGTGGTTTGGAGAAGATTTGTTTACCTATGTAAGGGTTTTTGGAAGCTCTGCTTCTCCTCATGTTTTACCCTTGTATGTTCCGGATAAACTTATAGCTCGGGAAATTGCATACCAAACCTGTGGTGAAGGAGGTTTGACAAAGGAATTAAAGGATAAGAAGAAGGCCATCTGGCCACAATTTCCCGTAGCCTGTGGAGCATTTTCATTGTTTGATATTGGTCATGCATTCAAAGAGGTAAGCAATATTACACGCTTACAACTGTTCAAGTTTTTGAGAAGGCTATTTGATCCATATGATGTTGTCAAATATTTCACCACTGCAGTTAAGGTGAGAGTATTTTCTGGAGAAGAAGATCCTTTTGATGATATGTTTCAAGGAAAATGTTCATTTAACGAAATTTTGCATTTAGATCAAACACAGTTTTCCCCAGAAGTATTTCAGGAATTTAAAATCTACAGAGAAAGAAGATTGACTACTATCCCTTTGGATAATTTACGCTTGGAACCTGCAAGGGAACCAACTCCTAGTGTCAGTCTCAATGGTAGCTCAGATACTGACAGGTCTAAATCTAAGTCTGACAAATAAAATTCTGAACGTTCTCAAAAGTCTGATAAAGATGAAGGCTCAGTGAAAGATACAGCTCAGTCAAAAGAGCTTTCACAACTATAGAATTCAACCACTCCATAGTTGAATCTTCCACCTCCCACTGTACAACTACCATCCACCAGCATTCAATTAGATAAAGAATGAGAAACGTTTAATGAATTGATTAATGTTGAAGGACAGAATACACAAACCCCTGTACAGACAACAAAATTTTTAAGCACGGGAATAAGTGGTAATGTCACAGAAACTGAGCATATACCTATCACTCCCTCCTCTGAAATTGTACTTAATATAGAGGACATCCCTCCTCTGGATGTATTCTACAGCCCGCAGTATAAAGCAGTAGTGAGGAAGCAAAGGAAAAAGAGAAAGTTAGAGAGCGCAATCTCTACTAATGCAGTACAATTAGATGTCTTATGGAAAGATCCTACTACGGATCCTACTAAGAATCTTACCAAGTTATCTCAGATTACAGGAGCTTATGCCTCCGCAACTATTGACAAAGCATCTGAGGTATGACTATTATTAAATGAAAAAGAAGATCAGATACAAGTTCTGCAACAACAATTGCAACAAGCTCATGCTAGTAGTGAAGCACAGGTAAAACTTGAAAAGCTACAGCAAGAGTTTCAAGAGATGCAAATCGGATATCAAAAAAGTTTGGCCGATAAAGAGAAACAAATACAGATTATCCGAGAAGAGCACAAATATGATCCCAAACTTCCAGAGTTTATTTCAGAATCTATTTCTTTAAACAACCAACTACTGCAACAACAAGATGTATTATGCCAGAAAATCTCGCAATGGAATTCTTTTTGTCTAGAAAGTGATAAAATCACTAATCATGTCGTAGAATTATGACATGATTATGATTTAACTAATGAAAGAGTTACTAATTATTTGGCATGGCAAAAGATAGAGGAAGGAAAAAGAGCTGGTGCACCAATTATCAATAACAATCATAAAGAAATACTTTTCAATAATTGGGATGCACGGATCAGATAAGCAGAGAAAGCGGCAGAGGAGTCAGCTACAGCAGCATGCAATATTATTGATTGTGTAAATGAGAATTTTGCACAAGGCTAATTTGATTTCATAAACTATTCCAGGATATCTTCCATAGGCACAACAATTGCAAACAGAATGGAAACAAAAGGCGGAAGAAAAAGCAAAATCAATTCAAGGATTGACAAGATTAAATTGGGATTCTTACTGGACATATCTAGTAAAACCACACAGTCAATGCACCACTCTTAATTGCATCATTAATTCTGCTGAGAAGATTGCGCCTACACTTGCCGATTCTGTCTTTTCAGGATAGTTTAAATCTGAAGTCGGCCAACCACCTCTTCTCAAAACAATGCTAGATGCTTGCAAATTCAGAGATCAAATTCAGAAGTAGTTAGTTGATAGTTTTCAATTTTAGATTTAGTTTCAGTTTTACTTTATTTTTGCCTAGAAAAAGGATGGTCATTTAAACCAAATCCTAAATTTTTGTAATAAACTATAATTAGATTTTGTTAGTAGTATTTAAACCCTTCTCATGCATTTAGAGAAGGGTCCTGAAATTTGTCAAAAAATTATCCTCAGAACATGCACTTCTGCACCCTCAGAGGAGGTTTTGATGAATGAATGGAACGAGATTTATTGATATCTATGTCTAATATCTGTTACTGATGTTGCATTTCTGTACTCTTGATAGATGTTGGATTAAGAAAGAGATAAATCATTATTGCTTCTAGCTCATGAGTAGAACCAGTTATAAATGGTATTTTTATCTCTTAACTGTTTCTGTTTCTGTGTTAAAAGTGATACTTATATTTAGTTATTTATATATTGATGTTTGAATACTTGAGTTATCATTTGGCATTTTTGTACGGTGATAGCTATTTATTTGTGCTTGATGTATGAATAGCTTATTATGCGATATGTTTTTCACAACTGTTTCATCTAACTTTTTATATGAAATGGTTTATCTTTATTGAATTCTTTTCTAATAATAATTGAATGATCTTTATTATCGATTATTATCTGAAATCATTTTAGATCGCATAAATAGAAAGATTTACATTCCGAGTTAGTTTTAGAGTTAGATATTTCTTAGAGTACAGTTTTCATATGAATAGATTAGAAATAGATTAAAAGCATTTTACTTAGGAATTTTAGAAAAGAAATATCAAATCTCAAACACACACACACATATTGGGAAACTGGTCCCATTATCCCCAGTCGGACCCACTACACCAAACATAAAAGGAGCTACTAACCAAGGTTCGGACCGGGTGGGTATCCCCCTTGTTGTAGACCCGATTTTCGGGGCTTCAATAGGGTCCTGACCCAGTTTCACACGTTAAGGTTTGCCAAAAAACCCCTATACTATTGGCCCTTTCGGCAGTGACCTGCTTGCGAAGGTCAAAGTCTCACCCGAAGCAGTATGGGAGGGTGCTCGAACCAGGTTTCCACACTCATAAAGAGAGCGGGTAAGCCAAGCCACGCACAACGCACAAATATATGGAACAGAGCTAGTTTGCAGGCTTAAATAGATAACTGGTGTACACAGTATTATAGATCTAGATCTTAGGTCCACATCCACGTGCGTTCGACCAACAAAGATATAAATTACGGTACATGTAGCAGACCAGATAACATATATTATAAATAAACACAACAAATAAAATAGATCATTCATACCTTATCATAGATTTAACACAGAGTGTAGATTCATATAACAGAAAGATCCAGAACCAAATACCAGCAATACTTCTCATATATTATCAGCAAATTATTACATAACCCCAAATCCCACTTGTGCACACAACCAGCAGGGTCCACACACAGTAGGACAAAGGATCTCCACGCACACAGCCAGCAGGAGTCCGACCCAAATACCCGAAACCTAGAACTAACAATCCGCACTTAGCATTCACTTCTATCCATATTCTACCTATCGACTCAAAAAGACTTACTATTTATACCAATTTAGCCTAGACTTACTATGGTCCGCAAACCGTGGTTTGCGGACTCCTGGTTTTACTTATTTACCCGCTTACAATGTATTGGGGCTTTTATTCGCCCTATCACCCCTGCGCTAGACTAAATATAATCAAAATAATACAAAATTGGACCAGCTTTCATCGGTGTGGGAGACGCTGCTCCAACAGTCCCCCAACACAATCTTGTGACTCGTCCCAAGTCACGGCGGTGGTGGAGCCTCCACCTGCACACGTAATGCCTCAACAGCTACAACCAGTGGGGCCAAGACTTCTAGGCTCTGCACCGCAACATTCTGTGCAATATCTACTAGATTTTGCAATTTGGGACCTTCTATTGTAGTGGTGACACTCCCCAGTGTCTGGTTGAGTCTTCGTACCTCAGTATCTATATCTTGGGACAATTTGAGGGCAGTACTTTCCCACGAATTCAATATTTGCCCAATGACGTCTTTCTTGTGCCGAAGTGCCTCAATCTCAGTGCGGAGGGATTTGTTGGTTCGTAGATGGGTGAGGCGCTGAGATGGTATCAGAGTTGAGATGGAAGCCCCAATTTGTTTAAACTCTTCCTATGTTTGGTGGAGCTCCTAATTAATTTGTTGCATGATTTAATCATTTTGAATCTGCGTCCAGAGTTGCAAAGTAGTGTTGGATTTAGGGGTCTTGACCCATGTTCACACGTTAAGGTTTTCCAACAAACCCCTATACTATTGGCCCTTTTGGCAGTGACCTGCTGGTGCAGGTCAAAGTATCACCCAAAGCAGTATGGGAGGGTGCTAGAAACAGTTTATACACCCATAAAGAGAGCAGGTAAGCCAAGCCACACACAGCGCACAGATCTATGGAAACAGAGCTAGTTTGTAGGCTTAAATAGATAACTGGTGTACACAGTATTATAGATCTAGATCTTAGGTCCGCATCCACGTGCGTTCGACCAACAAAGATATAAATTACGATACGCGTAGCAGACCAGATAACATATATTACAAATAAACAAAACAGATAAAACAGATCATTCATACCTTATCACATATTTAACACAGAGTGTAGATTCATATAACAGATAGATCCAGAACCAAATACCAACAATACTTCTCATATATTATCAACAAATTCTTACATAACCCCAAATCCCACCTACACACACAGCTAGTAGGGTCCACACACAACAGGACAAAGGATCTCCATGCACACAGCCAGCAGGAGTCCGACCCAAATACTCGAAACCCAGAACTAACAATCCGCACTTAGCATTCACTTCTATCCATCTTCTACCTATCGACTCAAAAAGACTTACTATTTATACCAATTTAGCCTAGACTTACTATGGTCCGTAAACCGTGGTTTGCGGACTCCTGGTTTTACCTATTTACCCGCTTACAACATATTGGGGCTTTTATCCACCCTATCACCCCTGCGCTAGACTAAATATAATCAAAATAATACAAAATTGGACCAACTTTCATCAGTGTGGGAGACCCTGCTCCAAAAATCCCCCAACACAATCTTGTGACTCGTCCCGAGTCACGGTGGTCGTAGGTCTTCAGTTGTTGAAGGGCTACGCTACAAAGTAGTGTCCCAGATAGTTCTTCAGCCAAATCGTGTGTTCGAAGTCCTTGATGATACTGCTGTAGCCTGGCCGACAGATTGCAACTACTCTGGCCATGTAGTCATTTGCTATGACATGGTTTGAGTATACTACCATTAAAGTATCCTAGAAGCATATCACCTTGTAGGGTGGCCAATTGGACAGCTCCTCCATCCGTGATTTCCTTGACTAGATAGGGACCCAACCAATGTTGTCTAAACTTACCTGGGTGCTTCACAAACTAACTGTCATACAAGAGTATCAGGTCATCTTCTGCAAACGTCTTTTGGTGGATATGATGGTTGTGCCATGCCTTATCACGCGTTTTCTGGACTTGCTGATGAAAGTTGGCCATAAATCAATCTTCCTCTAGGGCAGTGAGCTGCATCAGGCGTTCTTCGAGGACGTCTGGGTCATCTATGTGTGTAAAGGCTGCAATACGTAGAATAGGAACAATATACTCCATAGGCATGATGGTCTCCTTGCTGTAAGTCAATCGAAAGGGCTTTTGTCCTATTAAATTCTTGCAAGTGGTTCAATAGGCCCAGAGAACTGATGGGATGTGGACGTCCCAATCACTGCGGTCGATGTTACAGACCTTGGTTAGCGCCTGTTCAATATTTTATTGAATGCTTCAACAACCCCATTGGCTTGTGGGTGATAAGGAGTGCTTTTTGCATGATGAATATGGAATTCTTCAGTCAAGGCTTGGATGGTTTCATTAACAAAGTGTGTGCCCCGATCACTCATGAGGATCTTGGGGCACCCAAAGCGGGTTAGAATTTGCTAAAAAATGAAGCGCGCAGCAGTCTCTGCAGTCCAATCTCTTACTGCTTGGGCTTCTACCCATCGGGTCACGTAATCTGTGGCAATGATTATATAACGGGCGCTTGTTTTCTTTCCTGGCAGATTAATATGTCCAATAAAATCTATGGCCCATTTATCGAAGGCTTGCAGGGCCATTTGTGGTTGTAAGGGCATCTCATCGTGCCTTGATGGCCATCCCATTCATTGACATTTATCACAGGCTCTGCAATAATCCCGGGAATCACTAGGTACAATAGGCCACCATAGCCCAGCCCGTAAAATATTCTACGCCATTGCTTTGCCCGCATAGTTCCCACCTGCTATTCCTTCATGGGCTTCTATTAGGATGGCTTGTCTCTCATGCTCCAGAACATACTTGCGTAGTACTTCATCCACACCTAACTTATAGAGGTGGCCTGTGATGATAGTAAAATTTATCGCTCGTGTGACCAACTCCTTCTTTTGCTGGACTAAGTAGTCTGTTGGCGCCATACCGGTAGTTAGGAGCTGGATGATATCAGCAAAGTGTGCATCAAAAACCTTAATGGTGAACAATTGTGCATCGGGTAGGCCTTCGTCTAGACTAGTAGGTTCTTCTCCAGTATCAATACGGGATAGGTGATCTGGTCTTGCGTTCAGCTTGCCTAGTTTAACTATGATTTCGAAGTTATATTCTTGGAACAACAACGACCATCGACAGATTCCCCCCCAAAACAGGCTTATTCACTAGGTATTTTAAGGCCGAATGGTCAGTATACATTTTGAAGTGACCTCCGAGCAAGTAGTGGCGATATATTTGTAGTGCGTAGACCATGGCCAGTCCTTCCCTTTCTGTTGTGGCATAATTGCGTTCATAATTTGAGAGTTTTTGGCTAGTAAAGGTGATTGGATGATCAATGTCCCCCTCGCCCGGTTGCGTAAGGATGGCTCCTAAAGCGATGCTCAAGGCATCTACGTGTACATGAAATTCCTTCGTCCAATCAGGAAAGACAAGAATAGGTGCCGAAACCATCTTTTCTTTGAGTAGTTCAAAACTTTTCTGAAATTCCTCGTTCCAAAAAAAAGAGAAATCCTTCTTAAGTAGCTTCTTGAGCGGCGATGTGATTAGTTTGTACCCCTAAATGAAATTTCTATAGTAGCCTGTATGTCCTAGAATTGAGCACAGCTGTTTTTCAGTTTTTGGATAGCCAGGTTGATGATGACAGCAATCTTGGCGGGATCCATCATCAGCCCTTGCTGGTAGACTATATGCCCAAGTAAAATGCCGAAAGGTACACAGAAAATACACTTCTTGATGTTGAGGGAGATTTGGTATTTGCAGCAGGCATCTAACATTAAACGCAGGTTCGAGACATGCATTCGTACTAAACCAAATACAGTCCAATCATCAAAGTAGACTTTTACAAACTTGTGGATGAATTCTTTGAACACTGCAACCATGACACGTGAGAAGATAGCCGGAGCATTCTTGAGTCCGAATGGCATTACAGTATATTGGAAGGACCCCCATTCAGTGGAAAACATAGTTTTACTGTGATCTTCTAGGGCAATGCGGATCTGATGATAGCCTAAGAACCCATCGGTAAATGAGTACACCTTGTGACCACCTACACTGTCTAGTATTTCATCTGAAAAGGGCATTGGGAATAGGTCATGTATGCAGGCATCATTTAAATTACGTAGGTAAACGCAGATCCAAATTTTCCCCTTTGTTTTCTTTTCTTGAATAACCATCGGGCTGACCCAGTCTGATTGTTCGACTGGCTCTATGATACCTGCAATGAGCATTTTATCCAATTCCTCCTTCACTTTTTGTTTGTACTTCGGGTTCAATCGGTAAGGCCGCTGCTTGAGCGTGATGTGCATAACTCCCAGATCACCAATGATCCCCTTGAGTTTGGAGAATTTGGTTGGAAAAAGGTCCTGATATTCTGTTAGAAACTCCACTACCTTGCTGATGGTGTCATTATCCCAATAGTCATTGATCTTGGCCAACTTGGGCTAGGTTGCCGTCCTAAT
This sequence comes from Pinus albicaulis, assembly GCA_034641835.2. NCBI lineage: Eukaryota > Viridiplantae > Streptophyta > Pinopsida > Pinales > Pinaceae > Pinus > Pinus albicaulis. The sequence goes on along the minus strand of CM076578.1, from coordinate 1,352,665,840 downwards.
ATTGATTTTGCACAAATTAAGCGGTTTCATTACATCTACTATTTGTAATGAAGGTCCTGTAATTGCGTGGTCACCTTTAGATTCTGGAATGGAGACATTGCGTGGATTGTCTTCTTCCTCAACAATCGTAATATTGCAGAAATTGGAGATGTCTCACATTTTCATATCCCAGGTTGGTTCCCTGACTGTAGTAGATGGATTAGAGTTACCAAATATATACGCATCCAGGTCCTGAAGAGCTTCGTCTACTGCTTCCAAACCTCTGACCAACCCAAATGTCTTGATAAAGTCCTCCTGCAAGTTTTTCCAGAGAGAGGTTCGCTGATGCAGCTCCGCATCTAAGTACCAGGCAGTTGAGATTGGGCCTAATGTGTGGATAAACGAATGAACCCATTCCTTGGAGGTCTGATTCTGCCAATTATCCATCCACGCTTACAAATGTTTGCACGGGTTTCCTAGGCCGAAGAACTTTGCAATTCTTATCTGAGGCAGAGCTTTAAATAACAAGACCATCACTTCTCGTCATCTTTCCCAGTTCGGAATTTCCGCCTTATGGGTTTCCCACCATCTCGCAGGTGTGGTGTGTAGGGCCAAATTAAGGGCCCATAACCGCCTTTCTTCCAGGACCTCTTACTCAAGTTTTCGCAAAAATTTCTCAACTTCTCCTGAACCATCAAAGAAGGGTAGTTCCCTTACCTCCGTGGATATGCAGCGCAATGCAGATACATCGTGTAACCTATTTTTCCAGTTATCATTTCGTCGTCAGTGTCGGATAAGAATTCACTTTCTTTTTCCCTTCGTCTATAGGGTTGACCCACTCCTGATCTTAGGCGGTCAACTTATAGATGCGGTCTAATTCATATTTTGTCTATACAAGTTCAGTGTATCACTCTCCCTCCATCGGGTCTAAAGGAATGACCACTCATGTCCCATTGACTTAAAATACGATGCTGCATTTTTTTTAAGTTAATGACACTGCCTATGTCAATGGCCCAACCTAGCCCTAGGAGTGCTGGGTAGGGGTCTGTATCCTCCTCAATCTGAATAACCTCAAAGTCCGCTCGTACCTTAATCCCAAGGATATCGACGAATACCTGCGATAGCCTCCTAATGGGACTATTTTCTATTGATTGGCCATATGCAGCTGGATATTTGACCATTCGAGCTGAGGTTTCCCCATCCATAACCATGTTTGTTTAGGGAGGGCATTTGCATCCAACCCCAAGTCGAGGATGACCTGATTCATCTCATAGTTGTCGATTTGTGTTGTTAGTCGCATCTCCCGCCTAGTGTGATTCACCTATTTATACAGCTGGTGGACGTCCTTTAGTCTTACAACCAAAGTTGTTCCACCTGTACAGTTATCAATTAGAGCCTAGAGGGTCACCACAACTTGCTAATTGCGAAGGAGCTTCATGTATGCTTGCAGGAATACTCCCACCTCCTCATTTTCCATAACATGTCAGGTATCATTGTACTATCAATCTCCTGGCGGGCTGTGAAAAAAGCCTCCTTTTTTTTAGCCAAATCTAACCCATCCTGCTTGATGGGCGCTTTTCTAATTAGCAGATCAGCTTCGGCCTTCCACATACTCCTACCTGTGGCCATGCCACTACGAGTTATAACATTAACATTGGCCCCTTCTAGTAGAGGTTCAGCCTTGACCCTCTAGATATTCTGGGTAGGTTTCTGTTGCTTCTCTTTTATTCTGGCTATCAGGACTGGACATTCTTCGACCACATGATCCCGCCCCCTGCAATATCTGCAGGTGGGTTGAGATGGCTGTGCACAGTCTCTTGCAAAATGACCTACCTCCCCACAGTTATAACAAACTAACTATCCTCGTTCTCCACTTGTGCTTCCCCCTTGCCCCCTATTGCCACTTCTAGTAGGGGAACTTCTGCTACTGATGGATGATCTGGGCGATGCGGACTTCATTCGGTATATACTTCCTCGATCCATCATTAAGCCATATGTTCGGCAGTTCTGTTCATCGTGGCCTACAGACCTGCAAAATCCACACCATTGCTATTTTATTTCTAGGACATATGCTGCTAGGCGGGGACAGTGATGAGTATCATGCGATCCTTCAATCCGGTAGTCATTGCACCATAGCAGAGGTTCCCTCAATTTCCTTGTGTCTGGAGATTGTAGCGGACTAGACCCTGTTTCATGCTCCTTGCGTAGACTTTGGATTTCAACCTAAATAGCTTCTAGTTGACCTTGTATTTGTTGTACACCTAGCTGAGTCTCATCCCTTGGCGTTTCTTCCAGCTTCATGGCTACTTCTAACACCTTCTCTTGTGTCTCAATAGTTTGGTGACCCATTGGTATCTGTAAGTACGACAAGAGCATAGCAATAAACCATTCTGTATGTTGCTTATCATCATACTTGAACCCTCCTTCTTGGATTGATTTTTTTAATCGCTGATATTATTCCCATACAGACTCAGATGGTCCCTGCTTGATGTCTTTTAGTTCGTTGACTATCTGTGAATAGGACTTAGGTTTTTTTGAACTGCTGCTTCAGTGCCGTTTTGATCTCATCAATAGTTGCATTTGCATGTTGTCCAATGTATCCCATATACCAATCCAGAGCTCTTTCCTCAAAAGCCAGAGATAGCTGGGCTTGCTTCACCAAATTACTTGTAATGTTTTGTGCCATCCATACTGATTCAGCAACAAACCAGAACCTATCCATATCCTCATCCGCACCCTTGAAGTTAGGTAGTTTTAAATTCGCAGCCATATCTACTTTCTTTTTGGCGTTCTGGCGTTACCTGACTGCTCTTTCAAAATTCTCCTAGTCACGACAACAGAAACATTTGTTGGATTTAGGGGTCCTGACCGAGGTTCACACGTTAAGGTTTGCCAAAAAACCCTTTACTACTGGTCCTTTCGGCAGTGACCTGCTGGCGCAGGTCAAAGTCTCACCCAAAGCAGTATGGGAGGGTGCTAGAACCAGGTTTCCGCACCCAGAAAGAGAGCAGGTAAGCCAAGCCATGCACAGTGCATAGATATATGGAAACAGAGCTTGTTCGCAGGCTTAAATAGATAACCAGTGTACATAGTATTACAGATCTAGATCTTAGGTCCGCATCCACGTGCGTTTGACCAGTAAGGATATAAATTACAGTACGCGCAATAGACCATATAACACATATTATAGATAAACACAACAGATAACACAGATCATTCGTACCTTATCACATATTTAACACAAAGCACAGAATCATATAACAGATAGATCCAAAACCAAATACTAGGAATACTTCTCATATATTATCAACATATTCTTACATAACCCCAAATCCCACCTGCGTACACAATTAGCAGGGTCCACAGATAGCAGGACAAAGGATCTCCGCGCACACAGATAGCAGGAGTCTGACCCGAATACTCGAAACCCAGAACTAAAAATCTACACTTAGCATTCACTTCTATTCATCTTCTACCTATCAACTCAAAAAGACTTACTATTTATACCAATTTAGCCTAGACTTACTATGGTTCACAAACCGTGGTTTGCAGACTCCTGGTTTTACCTATTTACCCGCTTACAATGTATTAGGGCTTTTATCCGCCCTATCACCCCTACGCTAGACTAAATATAATAAAAATAATACAAAATTGGACCATCTTTCATCAGTGTGGGAGACCCTGCTCCAACAAGTAGTCTCCAATAACTGTGCACCTTGGTTAATTTGTCCCGTAATGGTGTGGGTGGCCGTAGTGACTAACATAGCGCATTGGGCATGAAATTCGGGAGGCATCTCAGGCTATAACTTGGCCTGAAGATTACTGATTTGCTGCTCCATCTGTGTCTTTAGGGTCTGCATCTCTGTTCTGGAAGCCGTTAGTTTTTCTACCAATGCTTCTATCTTTACTCGGGGTGTGGCTCCAGAGGAAGGTTCCTCTGCTACGTCCATGTAGAGCTGGTGTATAACCGTCTGTAGCTCTTCTTGTCGAGATGCTGCGAGAAGCACTGCAGTATTTTGATGTGCGATTGTCTGCTCGGCCAGGGCAAGTTGCTAATTTACGTGTTGGCTCCGATGGTGGATCTCGTGACAAACCATTGTGTGGAGTTCCTATACTGCTTCATGGGAAAGCTGGGTGAGATTCAGTTGTACCCCTGTTCCTGCTGGGATCTGTGTTGCTGGGTCCTGATCTGCCATGATAAGGGCACCACTAGGGATTTGGCAGAGGTGCCTTTCCCCCATAACTAACGGTAATGGCGTTCCTACTTGGGGCGTGCCATCGGATGAACGGTAAAAAATATTCTCTAATATCTTCATTAATTTCCATTTGGTTGTGCTCATCAATGGTACATTGCCCTTGTTACCAGAGTTCATCATTCCAATAGCTACTTTCTGTACCTTCTGTGTAGTGGTCGTGTCTACCATGTTCTTCCCTTGCCGCCCCAACAAAATATTGTTTCTTAGGGGCTGTTGAACTAGGGAGGGTTGACTTATGGTAGTCTGGCCTAGCTTGTGCCAAAGGAAGCCGCGTAGCTTGGTCGTACATGATACAAATTGCCAAACTAGCTTTCAGACATACTAGGTGTATCTAATGTTTGCACTGATATGTTCCTTCCATTGGATAGTAGTATTGCTTTTGGCCTCATCCTGAGTTGAGGTGGGGTATGTTTCTAAGTCCCTGTTGCGCAGCCCAACTGGCCCTACAAATTCATCCTTCAGTGTATCCCTGTAAGGGCTTTGTTGGAGTCCCTTGTCTACGTATCTTGTGGTCCTGTCTTCATGGGGACCTTCAGACTCCAAGGAGGTGTTGTCTTTCACATCCGTTGGTGCTTCAAATCACAGGACCATCATATCCCGGAATTCTTCCCATTCGTGGATGGTCTCCTTATGTGTCTGCCACCACTGTGCCAGCACACTGCATAGTGCCTGTTCAAGGGCTTCCAACCGACGTTCTTGCGGAACCTCTCCTTCGAATGCTTGTAAAAATCTTGAATGGGACCAAACCTGTGGAAATGGGGTAGAATTATTACTTCGGATGAGATGCTTCAGAGATCCTTTGTCATAAAGTGCAATGTAGGTGCATCCTGTAAGTGTGGTGACCAGAATTTCGATCGTCTACTTGAGTCCCCTTTCTGCTAGATCATACCATCCGTTCCATCCTTCGTAGTTAGTTGGTATGGCCACACTCTGTCTGTATGTCGTGCTCCATCCATCGGGGCTAGTGGGATTGTTACTTGTGTTCCTCTTTTCTCAAATGTCATATTGTGATCCTTTAGATTAATGATACCACCTACAGTCATGGCCCAGTCTAGGCCTAAGAGTGTTGGATAGGGATCCGTATCTCCCACTGTGTGGATAACTTCAAAATAAGCATGTACCTTGATTCCAACGATGTTTACAATAACCTGTGGTAATTTCCCCAAAGGTGTTATCATTTGCTGATTATCCATGCGCAGCTGGGTGGTGGTTCGCTCGAGTGTAGGTTCGCCCATTTGTTGCCAAGTTTTCTTAGGGATTAAGTTCACCTCAGATCCTAAGTCAAGATTGAATTGATCCATCTTAAAAGCCCCAATCTACACAGTAAATTGCATCTCCCGACCTGTGCATTTTTTTAATGCATTTTTCATACCTGTGCAGCTGGGTAGGTCTGGCCATCGCACCCCTTGAGTAGAGTTTGAATATTCTTTTTGGTCTTTTGGTGGCATAGCAGATGCATACATACTTGTAGGAATGGTTTGATATGTTTCCCACGTTTCTCATTAGATGCAAGTAATGGGCCACAATCGTCCTCCCTTCTAGGCACGGAGCTGACTTCCCACGGGGGCTGTGTTCTTACTTGTGTTGCTGGGCCAGCGGTTGCTTGCGTCCATGCTTTACTAGGTGACCTTGTCTCTCGTGGATCTACCTTTACCCGCTGCACACTTTGTGTGGTAGTCTGCTATTTTTATTGAACCTTAGATATTAGAATCGGGCAATCTTTGATCGAGTGATCCAACTGTCTACAGTACCAGCAGGTCTGTCTAGTTGGATTGACGCAGTCTCTTGCAAAATGACTGATTTCCCCATAGTTGTAGTAGATGATTTGACCCTGCCCTCGACCGGCACTTCCTCCTCATCCTCCTCCCCTACCTAGACCTAGGGATCCCCTTACTCCTACGGGGGATCTGGGCGACGTTAGGTTGGACTGAACCCGGAATAGGCTCCCTCGCTCCATCAGCAGATCATATGTGTGGCAATTTTGTTCATCATGGTCAACTAATCTGCAGAACCGACACCATTGCTGCGCTCCACTTGACCCCGTAGCCTCCCTAGGTCGTAAGGGACTAGGTGCCCCAGTTGGTGTATATGCATTTAGTAGTGGATAGTTATCCTTGGTATGACCATTTACTTGACACTGAATGCACCATCTGTCTATTCTGACCACTGGTTCGTGTTCCTTGCGTAGGTTCTGAATCTTGAGATGAATTGCTTCTAGATGACCTTGAATTTGATGTACTCCCAACTGAGTGTCATATCTCGGGCCAGTTTCTAGTTTCATAGCCACCTCCAATTCTTTTTCCTATGTTTCAATAGATTTCTGCCCCATAGGTATCCGTAAGTAAGATAGTAACATAGCGATGAACCATTCTGTGTGTTGTCTATCATCATACTGGAATCCACCTTCTCTGATTTCTTTCTTTAATTGCTGATCTGATTCCCATACAGACTCAGATGACCCTTGCTTGATATCTTTCAGTTCATTTACTGTCTGCGAGTATGATTTAGGTCTCTTGAATTGCTGCTTTAGTGTAGCCTTAATTTCATCAATAGTTGCATTTGCCTTCTGCCCAATGTACCCAATATACCAATCCAGAGCCCTTTCCTCAAAGGCAAGGGATAACTGAGCCCGTCTCACTGCATCACTTAGTATTTTTTGTGCAACCCATACTGACTTTGCAACAAAATAGAATCGATCCATATCCTCATTGCCCGCACCTTTAAAGGTTGGGAGCTTTAAGTGCGCAGCCATGTCACCTGTTGGTGGGGGTGGTGGGAAGTTTTTTTCCTCGATGAGAGCTTTATGGAGGAGATGATGGAGGGTTGAATGTGGAAAAATCCCTTACCAGGCTATATGTAGCCCCATCTCCTTCCCGTTTGGTTCTATAGTACTTCCCACTATGCGTAGTACCTTCATTTTGGTCGGAATTCATTCACGGCGTATGGATACATAGGATACTTTTCTCGCACAACAAGATCTTTATTAACATCGGTAACGTTTTCAGGAACTTACCGTGGAATCCTTTAAAAAATCACCTTTCTACTTCAGAATAGGATACTGACTGATCAATCACAAATTCTGTCACAAATCCTCCTAGTACACTGTCCACCCAGTGATCTACCGTCCAGGTGATAGTATTGTCAATCTTCTCTAGCTGCGAAAGTTGTTCTGGGGTCCACTGCGTAACTTGATCGTCCTTCTAGCACGTTTATATTTCAACTAAATTGGCCAACCACTCCTGAAGTATGATCGCAATTGTTACAAAGAATATTTCGTAGCTCTCTATGAAAATATATTTGTTCTTCCACTCTTTAGTAGTTATCTTTGTACTGCGATTTTCTTTTATCACGAATTCCTGAACTTGTATTTCAAACCATTTATCAATCTCTTTCTTTTTGGGTTTCCAATATGGCCTTGGCATTCCCTAATCTTTCAAAATGCTCCTAGTCCCGGTAACGGAACCATTTTTTGGCTTTAGGGGTCCTGACCCAGGTTCGTACGTTAAGGTTTGCCAAAAAACCCCTATACTACTAGCCCTTTCGGCAATGACCTGCTTGCGCAGGTCAAAGTCTCACCCAAAGTAGTATGGGAAGGTGCTAGAACCATGTTTCTGCACCCAGAAATAAAGCAGGTAAGCCAAGCCACACACAATGCACATATCTATGGAATAGAGCTAGTTCGCAGGCTTAAATAGATAACCGATGTACACAGTATTACAAATCTAGATCTTAGGTCTGCATCCATGTGTGTTCGACCAAAAAAGATATAAATTATGGTACGCATAGCAGACCAGATAGCATATATTATAAATAAACATAGAAGATAACACAGATCATTCGTACCTTATCACAGATTTAACAAAGAGTGTAGATTCATATAACAGATAGATCCAGAACCAAATACTAGCAATACTTCTCATATATTATCAACATATTCTTACATAACCCCAAATCCCACCTGCGCACACAGCCAACAGGGTCCACACACAGCAGGACAAAGGATCTTTGTGCACACAGCCAACAGGAGTCCGACCCAAATACCCGAAACCCAGAACTAACAATCCACACTTAGCATTCACTTCTATCCATCTTCTACCTATCGACTCAAAAAAACTTACTATTTATACCAATTTAGCCTAGACTTACTATGGTTCGCAAACCGTGGTTTTCAAACCCTTGGTTTTACCTACTTACCCGCTTACAACGTATTGGGGCTTTTATCCACCCTATCAAACCTGCGCTAGACTAAATGTAATCAAAATAATACAAAATTGGACCATCTTTCATCAGTGTGGGAGTCCCTGCTCCAACAGATGTACTCCCACAGGATTCTTTGGTTGAAGCACAATGAAGTTTGCAAGATATTCCCAAGAATCTAATGAAACAATCACACCATCCAACACTCCCTCTGGCTTGATTTTAGATCTGTCTGCCAATTCAAGTACAGTGGGAGTAGGACGAATATGGACCAATCCATGTTGATCCATGGTTTTCTTGGTAATAACATTAATGGCTGCCCCCAAGTATATAAGAACATTAGAGACAAGGACATCACCTATCTGAAAAGAGACAATAGGGTTTCTAGGGTCAGTATATTCATCCATGTGCATACATCCCATCATTAACTCTGCTGCTCTACCAAAAAATTGAATAGTTTGAGGTTCCAATCTTCTCCTTCATGGCTTCTTGAGACAGAGATCCATAATGATTTTTGTAAATATGGGGATTTATTTGATAGCTTGGAGCAAAGGTACCTTTATAAAAATATTCCTAAGCTTAGAAGCCAAGCTAGACTAAGAAATGAGGTCATTCCTCTCCACAACTAGCCTCTCTGGATAGGGAGGCTAGTTCGAAGAGGATGGAAAAGGCTCTGAAGGTATGGGTATGGGATTAATGGTGAAATATCTTACATAATGGTAAAGAGCTTCCTCCTCATTCTTCTCTTTGATAATCACCCTAGGCTGCTTCTGCTTTTCTGAGGTTACTATCTTCCCTGATCTCAATTGGAGATCATTGACTCCAAATAGTATAGATTGATATCTGGATGGAAAAAGTGGGTTCACATTTGGACCACTTTTTTATTGGGGTTTGGCATGGGCTAGGCAGGAAGTTGAGGAGGTCAAAATGATGGAGGTAAATGAAATGGTGGCATCGGCTGATTCAACTGAGGTAATGATGGTTGTGACATTGGTTAAGGTGCATATGTCGGTGGGTATGATTGCATAGGCGCATGATAAGAATGGTGTGAATGGTTTGGCCCTCTCCATCCTTGTTGCCAATATTGGGAGGGTTGTCCATAATGATATTAGTTCCCATGCTGCCAATGTTGAGAGTAACTAGTGTTAGGATAGGAATATGGATGTGCATTATAACCAAAAAAATGTGGTGGAAGTTCAGGAGCCATACCTGCACTTACTTGAGGCCAGTTTCTTTGTGCTCCCATAGCATGCAATGATTCGGCTTCAGGTTGTCCTCCCTCAAATATAGCTTTCAGCCCAGGTATGCAAGGAAATTTATATGTGGCATGGTTCTTTGCATAAATTGCACATTTATTAGTTCCTTTAACATCAAGAGGATATTCTCTTAAAATATGTTTTTTTCTACATTTTGGACAAAATATAGATAATGAATTTTGTTCCTCTACAAGTTTTTGCTGAAATTTAAAAGAGTCTATATGTTTTCTAATAGCATTCATTATTTCAATTTTCATATTATCCATTTTTTTCTCCAATCCAACGATCATAGCATCAATAGATTCCGTTTACTTATTTCTGTTTCGAATTCCTTTGCCAGATCTATATTGATTCCTTGAAAATTTCCTGCACAAGTCACATATTTGATCAAAAGGTTTCTGGGCAATATCTCCTTGTCCTAACAGATTTAAATTATTCCTAGCATCATCAGTAAGTCAACGTAAGAACAAGGTCCTAACAGTACTCAGATCAAATTTGTGCTTTGACCTTTGAAGGATATACAGGAATATCTCTAAGTAGTCCTCTAGAGTCTCATCATCATTTTGCACAATAGTAAATATTTCATCTTGAATATCTATAATTTTAAAATATTCTTGATATTTTGACAAGAACACCCTCTTCATTTGTTCCCAAGAAGTTATAGTGTTTCCTCCTAGTCCCATGAACCAGCGCAATGCTACATCCTTGAGAGTTGGGAGAAACAACTTTAATTTCTGAGCATCGGATGAATAATCATAGCTCCTACACAAAATATCAAACTCAAAGAGAAAAGAGTCTGGGTCTTCATGTACCTTACCATAGAAATGAGGAAGAGATGATGGTGGTATATTCTTCATTTTCACAATTACATCAGGATCCACAATTGGGAATCTGAAAGTGGACCATTCCTCATTTACTTGATTTTCGCTAGTACCCTTGGCATGGTCCTTGTGATATACCATCATTGTTCCTTTAATCAAACCTCTCTCAACAGGTTGAGAAGGTTTCCTATGGGTTCCAATAGTATCATTATTCCCCTTCGTGGGCTATGTCACCCCTAGACTACTATTGCCACAATCCAAGTGGAAAGTTCTTGCGCGATGAGTCTGGGTTTGTTTGGAATTTATGCCTGCAAAAGAAGGCCCAATATGAGAATTTTTTTTAGATTTACCAGTATTTCCTTAGCCCTTAGTGGGCTTCGGACCCCTATCCCTTTTAAGCATTAATTTCAAAAAATGAAAAAACAAAGATTTAATAAAATGTTGCAATTAAAAGTAACTCAACACCTATAAATTCCTTCAATCAATAGAAGCACACTGCATAAAAAATAATAGCAAACTTACCCCTATTGCAAAAAAATGGAAAATTCTTACCAATTCAAATCGCTTCCTTGGCAACGACACTAAAATGTTGGGTGCAGGAATTGCACTTAAGCAAGCTCCTTCAACACTTAATTGTCAACCCGGGGGTTTCGTAAACTTAGATACGAAGCACATGCAATGATAGAAGTGGTATGGAATTTTCCTATTTCTATTCCTACTTCTTAATTGAAATCTTGCAGAATCATACATAAAAGTCACAAAGGCAATTTACACCAAAGTAATTCTAGTGTTGGAATGTAAAAGAATGTATTTAAGAAGAAACCAAATAAAGGGAATTTCACACTGCGGTAAACAATATTAATTGCTGAAGTAAAACTCTATGTTTATCCTCAATATAGGTGATGATAGTTTAAAAAGTGGTCCCTTGAAAATATCTACCTTTTTAATGATTTTCCTTCTCGCACTAAGTGGTCATTCCTGTACTACTGCAATCTGCTTGCACTAGTATAGGTACAGAACTTATGTGTGAGAAGTATATTTTACAATTATACTGGAGACTTATGTTTTCATGTAGGGGCTCTAAGCCTCAAGGCTTGGAGCACTCTGTTCCTATAGCAAGACACCGGTTCTTGTACTAGAGCAGAGCTTCCTACACCAAGTTTTCCAATTACTTTCGGGAAAAATAAAAAGGCGTGTTAACTATTTAAAAAAATTGCAAATGCGAACATAATTATGAAATAACTTGCACACGCAAAATAATTCTTTAACCAACTAAATATCGTAATGGAAATAAACCTTTAAGATAAAAAAATAATCTTCAAAATCCAAAGCAAACCTTCTTCAGTCAAAGGGGTTTTGCACGAAATAAGATCTAACTCAAAAGGGTTCACTGTAATATTTCAGAGTACTTTTAATCCTTTTCCTTAAATCGTGAGGTGCAGGCATAGATTAATATATTGCAACAACGTTCTTTTCCATTTCACGAAGTCATCCTTAATCTTTAGGAGTTTAAATTTTAATATTAGAAATGATTCTCTCTGACGATGAAAGCTTACTTTGCAGAAATATATTAAATTTTTATAAAGGAAAAATAATAAAACAACTTGGTGTAAATGAACCAACAAACCAAAGTGCAGAATCCTACATGCACTAGTGCAAGAATAATCTATCTGCACGATCCAAGTGAAAGTAAACCAAGATTGAAAGAAATTAAAGAAGGTAAATTAACTCAATTAACTTTCACACAATGGATCCATTCACACTTTGACTATTAGTGAAATAAATCTGAATTCTTATGCAAGAATGAAACTAAGACTTAAACCACGCTTTTGCAAATAAACGAAATTAACACACACATATTTAAGATGACGAAAGCGAGAGAGTAAACCAGATGGGTTGGTTGGGCCCTAGCCAACCATCTCGTTTTCCATTTTAGGAAACGTAAACCTTCAACACTTAATAACGCAACAATGAAATATTAAAACGCAGAGTGAGAATAACATGGCACAACTCCTTGTATTAATTCCAGTCATCAAATATACATCATGAGTTCCAATGCAGCCCAGAACGAGGGAAACAAAGAGATTGAAATTTGACCAAAATTACAGTTGCATTGCTATCGCTAACCTATTTATATCTAAGAGATATACTTTATACAACCTTTTCGGCCTATTTCCATAACGAAAATTACATAGTTGTTCCAAATCGAGCCTTTTAGATGAAACAAAATTACAAAAATAGCTTAGCGACTATAATAAGATGCAAACTAATCGTTGGACGATGACCTTATCTTCGACCATATCCATGAATATCCTCCGCTTGAGTTCAACTCTAGATGACTGCAACTGAACTGGACAACATGGACCAAGATGCCCGCGTTAAGTGATTGAGCTGTTGTGGAGATCTCAGAACGGATAGTTGCCAATGGTGAAGGAATCTACCTGCACTAGACCAAGCTGATTCGATGATTAATACTTTAGCTTATAAAATAATTTAGGAAAGTACATATGAGTTGCAAGAAATATGGAAAGCACAAAATTTATTAAAATGATTAATTAATCACTTAGTAAACCTTAAACATGAAATATAAAGCTTATGCAGGAATAGACATGATTCTTGGACTAGTGCAGGAATAAGGAGGTTTATGAAGATAAAACATAGGTTAATTATTGTGGTTTTGTAGTAGGAGGGGGGTAAAAATTAAGCATTCAGACCTACCGATAGGACTGAGTAGGGGCTCGGACAAGTAGTTCCCATTGGATTGTTATTCTTGTGAGGTGAAAGATCGAAATATTTGTGTGTGGTTTCTTCATATCCTCGACTATGTTGTATTCAAGTGCAATGGGAATTGTTGATGTGTATGGAGGAATAAATTTTTTTGGAACTTCTGGGACAATGGTATTACTTTTACTATTGGCAGATGCACTCTTTGCTATGGTAGCATCTCTAGATTTGTTTGGAGCTTGGCTGACGGGTGGAGTAATTTTTATTAACAAATGTTATTTTCCTCCTCAAATATTGTTTAAGAAAAGGCTCTTGAATTCTCAACTTATATTAATTATTTTTCTTCTAATTCAGGGCCTCATTCAATGGTGGTTCTTCAATGTTTTTATTCCCAACATTTAACACACAACTGCAAGTATTAACTGTGTATCCGACACTTGTAGTCTCTTCAACCGCCTCAAATGCTTCCTTTTCTTCTATTTGTTCATTATGCTCGTCTAAATGTACTAATTCAATAATATGCATAGCTAGAGCGTTCATGCCGTGATTCCACTATGGGAATGTTATTTTCCACTTGGTGAAAAGAAAAATATTTTTCCATGCCCATACTTTCGATATTTAGAACGACATTCAAGCTCTATGCATACTTAGCCAACTAATTATTATTATTTCTATTGTTATTAAACTTCTTCAAGAATTTGAAATTTAGGGGCTTGTTTCTGACAGTGGTCTCTCTTATCCTTTGATTCAGTTCTACCAATTCATTGGACAAATTCTTGATAGTACGAGTCAAGCTTTCTAGATCATTAGCCTTTTTATCCTTGGCCTTGCTTGAAGAGGTATGAGACCTTTTTCCTATGTCCTTGGAGTCCTTGGGTGATTCATCATCAACAATTACTCTGATTGCATGCAAGTGATTCTAAAAAATAATGGCTTCTTCAAAATTTTGGGCCAAATTTTCTTTCGTTTCCCTCTCTATAAATTGGGATATGCTTGTTGGCAAGGAATAATCGATCGTGATGGATTCATGAGGTTCTGTATTTAGAGGAAATTGGTTCAAACCTGATTGAACCTCTGGTTAAAATCCTTGACCTTTTCCTTTGACCCCATATTCATGTTTCCTAACTTTTTTAATAACATGACTGGGGTTTTTTCATCAGTGAAATTTTCTAGGAACAATTTTTTAAACACCCTCCAATTTAAATTTAATTTGTAGGAAGACTATGATACAAATAAAATATAGTACCATATAAGGTACAAGGAAAGAGTTGACATGAAACATTGTCATAACGTACCTTGTGCATCTACAGGAGTATATAGAAATGATCCAAATGGTCTTCCGCTTTGATATCCTTTTCAGGGTCATATTTCGTTAATAGCTTTTTAGGTGTCTTGACATCTTGTGTAAAATTCCTAGAAGGCCCTGCATCATCTAATCCAAACCCTAGTATGTAATTTCTACGTCTGTATCCTCCTCCTCTTTTTCAAAATTTGAGGAATCTCCCTCGAGACCCCTTAATCTGCGGAAAGTGTTGTCTGAGAGCACGACATTATCCTTGTCACCCCCCTTATATGATAGGGGATGCTCTAGTTTCTCAAAATTTTCCATAGATTCCACTAATTATTCTAGGGTAGCAAAAACCAAATCTTCAACTGTAAAAACCACTACCCATGTAGGATTTGTTTATTTCCTCTTTGGAAAATAATGAAGGTCGTGTGATCCAGGAATTAATCCAATAGCCTTTTCAAAGCGAAAATTTATAGGCTCAATTTCCCGAACACGCTTGTAATAATTTTCACAAGTTGATTCCGGGTTGAACTGAGAAGGTCCTCCTATATTAGGAACATGACTTGGAGAAGTTATGGGAATTTTACTTTCTTGACTGAAAGAAGTATGATGTGGGTGGGTGGAGTTATTAGCCATGAAAATTTGGTCGCCCTTCTTCTAGCACCATAAATGTTGATAGTGTTGGACTTGCAAACATTGAAGGGGTCTCCCGAATATGAGGTCCCAAATAGAGCTCACACTAGTTGGGATAGAGCCCCATCTAGAATACAACACAAATTTTGTTTACTTAAATATTTTCCTTGGCTTTAACTGTCAACAAGAGAGAGAATCACATATGTTCCTTCGAAAAGCAAGCTAGTGTGTCTGGTGAATGTTTAGTTGCAAGCGCATCAGGGTCCTTCTATTGTAGAGAGGAGAGAAACTGAGCCTCTAAGAGAGAAGTAATAGTACCACCCTAATAAAGACACACATGAACAAGAATGTTTTGTCTAACATAGACCAATAGAATAGTCCACAAAGACACACTGATGATTACAATCATTACAACACATTCTCAATAAGATAAGCACTAGAATAACCGAAATAGTTCAACTATATTAGTATTGGTCAAAGAAAACATGAATAATAAGCATTCAAAAAATAGTCTTACAAACATTCATAATCCATGTATGAAAAGCGATGATCATCAGGCTTCAATTATTAAGTAAAAGTCCCAAGATGCATGAATACAATGAACATCACTTGCTCCAATAGTGGAGCGTTGGAGGCAGTACTTGCTCCCCAAAAGTACTAACTTATCTCTTTTATTCCTTATGCTAGAATCCAAGGATAAAATCCATTTGAAAGAGAAATGAGGATCTATTTATAGCTTGAGGAGTGGCCTTTCATATCCTCATGCCTCTTGGTTGTTTAATTTCTAGTGACCTTTGGACTTCTTCAACCTTTGAAGTTCCAAATGACCTTTGGGATTACATATGAATTTTGGTATTACATGTCCTTTTGACTTCCATGACTCCTGAGTTCACAAATGAATCTTATAATTCTAGTTATTTTTCTTTTACAATGATTACAATAATACATCTTTGACTTCCACAACATCAAATGATGAAACTAGACACACCACTATATTGGATGACTGGGATTGATAGTTATTGATGACATGAATCTGTTTCAGTGGTGGCATGGATGCCACTGTGTCTATTATTTATCATCATCTTCTCATGGTGCTTCCACCTTCAGAAGGGTGTTCAAACTTTTCATAGTTTTCATGATGCTTTGATCATGAACTTTCAAGTGTGTTCTTGGTTCTTCTTGTGCTTCCTTTGTTCATCCTCTTTGCCTGATATTCCTTATGTTTTCTTTCCATAAGGTTGTTGGATTACTTTTTTTTGCAATCACTCATGAAGAGCAACTATTAGTCTTCAAATATCCTACTCTACCATGTTTTATGCATGTTTTCTTGCTTTTTTATCTTTCAATGCGCTTAAAATGGCCAACAGAGCTTCGGGGCCCAAGGGCGCACTCTGAAAGGATAAATAATTGAGGAGGAGGATCTTTGAGGCTTCAGGATATGCTCATGCATGCCAAGGAAGAAGGAAATCAAGGCAAGGCACATGTTGCAGGTCTGAAGGATGAAGGGGAAAGCTTTAGGCTTCCCAAGTGCACTATGCACTTGAGTGAGAGAGGGGGTGATCCAAATTTATGTAGGAACGCAATAAAATACAGAAATAGACATAAACAGAGATATGCAATGGAAACAATACTTCATTTTATTAATAACAAATGACTGAAATATGCTTACAGACATAATGGAAATAAAAATAGCTAGGGTGCTGGTAGAATATCTCTGAGAAGAGATGTGGCGGCTACAGACCTCTAAAATGTGTTTCAATGAGGCTCGAGGGCCTATTTATTATTGAGAAACAATGGAAAACTCCAAACGTCCAAAAACCTAACACTAGGAGATGAAACACCAAAACTATGGGCCCCATTTGGGTAAATTGGTGTTTCAACTTCCCAAGGATGTAACTTTGACATACGATCTCCGTTTGACAAGCTCAATAGCTCATTAGAAATATCTATTCGAGGACTACAAATTTTGATGCAAGAAAGATAGGCTTGATTGCTCTCAATTTTCCAAAAAAACGTCATTTAGGGCCTCAAAACGGCTTCGGAAGTTTAGGACCCAAAAAACTGTAAAAAATAGTAAGTTGTGCCAAAAATAAAAAATTGAAAGAGAAAATGGTGGGGCCCCAATTGGAATAGGTGGGTGGCCACCAACATCCACCTGGATTTTTCCTCCCTTCTTAGGAAGCAATGGTCACCATTGCATTGAGATCCTCCATGAGATGAGGCAAATGCTATTGAACTGGGCATTAGATTTTTCGTAGATGTCATGGACCTGCGGGCAGACATGCTGGATGCATTTAGGAAATTTTGTTTCTTTATAAGCCTTAGACAGTACATGTGTGGATTCTGTATGTGTAGTTTCCGAAGGTACGACAACATCATGCGGCGGTGCGTCGGGGGTTAGATCAATGGAGTGCTTGTCCTGACAGTGTAGAGGAACCTCTGTGAGTGAGGAGAAAATTTCCTCGTATTCCTCTATGACTTTATCCATCTGCTGCAGCCATATAGGGGAGCCCTGTTTCGAGGTTGTGGCCACAATTTTATTATTTCCCTATGAGCGAGTTGTAAGGAAAATAAATTTCCTGGTTTGGGAAACAATCTTACTGTATTGTTTTGAAGTAGTCAAAGAGATGACAGGAGGTGGTACTACCTTTGGTATCCTGTACAAGTTATTTCCCAAAGTAATAACAACAATATGAGGCCTAGACTCATACACAACATGTCGCCTCCACAAGTATGGTTGGCCCAATAATACATTAGCTACATCAAGAGGAGAAACATCACACAATACCTCATCCGTGAATGTCTTGATACTGTACGAAAGGCGACACTGTTGGCGGATGCAGATATCTCTCCCTAGGTGAAGCCACCCGATGGTATACGGTTGCGGGTGTGCTATGGTCGGTAGGTTGAGCCGCTTCATGACCTCTACTGAGATGAGGTTATTTTTTCTTCTGCTATCAACAAGGAATTAAAATGGAGAACCCTTCACCCACATCTGCGAATGAAAGAGGCACTCCCCCTCCTCTGGATCCTCAAGATCCTCCCTCTGGATCTTGGTGGTGGAAAAAATCGCATTGGGATCCACATCAATGATCTGCTTCCCTTTGTCATTGCCTTTTTCTGGTTCTGACTCAGGATTAGAAAATGCATCTGATTCGGGTTCCTTTAGTTCAGCCACCAACGACTGTTTGGCTCGACACTCGTTTCTGCAATGAGTGGGGCTGTTATGAAATTCACACCACTTCCTCATGTCCTTCTTTGGATTTGTGGTGTTGTTATGAGTCCTACCATTTTGGCCTAGCCCCTTGTTCTTCAGTTCACGGGCTCCTTTCCCTAGATTCGTATTTGTAGATCCAAAGTCTCACTTCTTCTACTTAAATTTTTGCTCAATCTTGGTGGCATAGCGATATGTCGTGCCAAGCGATGTAATGTTGAGGAACTCCATTTCCTCCTGAATATGTTTGTACAGACAACCACGGTACTAGAGCACCAAATGTCTCTTTGAATCTTTAATACCCAACTTTGTGCACAGGGTATGGAACAAATTCATCAGTTTGTGCACATCTTGATCCCTTTGTTGCCGCAATGTGGTCAATTGGATGTATTTGTCCTCATAGCTCCGCACGGGGTATTATTGTTGCTTGATTCTGTCTCGGAACAAATTACAAGTGGGTGTGGCCGAGAACAGAGAGGGTTCCCCTTCGTCCCCTTGCTCATGGTAGGTTTCCCACCAGTCTTTGACATGGGGGGGGTGACTTTGAGGAGTGAAAAAATAATATTTTCTCGGTCAAAGAAATCATGCACCGATAAATACCCTTCCAACAAATTTAACCATCTATCTATGACGTTTTCATCTATATGGCCTTCAAATATAGGAATGTCAAAGTTTACTTGTACCTTAAAGGGAGTGGCGCCTCCAGAGTGGCTGTTGGATGTAGATGCGCCGTAGGTGGGCAGTTGTTGAAGGATCTGAGCAAAGTTATCTATCATCACATTCCTTTGTTTCTCGAGGGCCTCCTCGAGAAATATTTTGATAAGATCTCCTATTCCCTCGCCTTTATTTTCTTCCGCCATGGGAGGTCATTGGGGTTTGCGGGGCTGATCTTGAAAGGGTTCAACCAGATCGAGCCCTAACTCCTTATACCTTGACCGCGTTGGGGACATGCAAAGAAAAACAGAGAAAGAGCAAACCGCTCTGATACCACTAATCCAGATTTATGTAGGAACACAATAAAATACAAAAATAGACATAAACATAGAGAGGCAGCAGAAACAATGCTTCATTTTATTAATAACAAATGATTGAAATATTCTTAGAGACATAATGGAAATAAAAATAGCTAGGGTGCTGGTAGCATATCTCTAAGAAGAGAAGTGGCAGCTAGAGGCCTCTGAACTGTGTTACAATGAGGCTCGAGGGCCTATTTATTATTGAGAAACAATGGAAAACTCCAAACATCCAAAAACCTAACCCTAGGAGATGAAATGCCAAAACTATGGGCCATGTTTGGGTAAATTAGTGTTTCAACTTCTCGGGGACGTAAATTTGACATACGATCTCCATTTGACCTGCTCAATAGCTCGTTAGAAAGGTATATTCAAGGAATAACAATTTTTATGCATGAGAGGTAATCTTGGTCACTCTCGGTTTTCCCAAAAAATGTCGTTTAGGGCCTAAAAACGGCTTCGGAAGTTTAGGACCCGAAAAACTGTCAAAAATAGTAAGTTGTGTTGAAACTAAAAAACCGAAAGAGACAATGGTGGGGCCCCAAGTGGAACAGGTGGGTGGCCACCAATATCCACCTGGATCAGGGAGGGTGCAAGGTGCAATCCCTAAGGCTCAAGGCTGAGGATTCGTGCCTTCAGGATGCACTCATGTGCCTAGGGGGCCTCAGGAAGGGTGTAGATCACACTCTTGAAGGATGAAGGCTTAGAATTCATGTCTTAAAGGTGTGATAGTGTGATCAAGTCAGGTTAGGAGGGAACAAGGTGCATAAGGTAAGGCTAAAGGATTGAGCTTCAGGTTTTCGGGATGTGCTAGTGTGCTCACAGAGGGCATACTTTTTCGTGTCAAAGGAGTGTGCTCAAAAAAGACTTAGTGAATTTGAGGTTGTAGTTTGGAACAAGGAAGGGATTTCCTTCTTTTGGACTGTGCCCAACTATGTGGGAGGGCATAGGGCATACTTCTAAACAATGAAGGGTCACCCATCAAGGCTTCAAAGTGCACTCATGCACTCTTGGCGTTTATGGGATCATTTGGATCTAAAATTTATCTAAGTGTAGACGATTGGTCAAGGGGTGGCCAAGATGAGTTCTGGACACAAAAACACGTGTGACGCATACTATATTATCTGGAAACTTAGAAAAACTTAACCAACAATGAATATTCATGAAAGCATTACATTATGCACATTCGCCGACTATAAACAATGAAGTGTGTGTGATTGCAACCCAAAAGTTTCGTTTTACAACAAGAAAGGTGTTGCGACATGAAACACATATATAGATGTTCTAATCAATCTAATGGCACTTAGGAATACTCAAGGACTCTCAAGACAAGTGAAGAAACACAAAAAGGAACTTGACAACCAAGGCGATACTTTGTATGATCATGATTAGGCTCCAAATTTGATTGTTGTGAAATTTTGGAGGGCGTTGTAGCAACAACAACACGTCCTTATCTTCATAACTCTCGAAAGGGTAATATTGTTCCTTGATAGCGTCTTAGAAATAATTCCAAGTGGGTGTGGCTGAAAATAGTGAGGGTTCCCTCTCATTTCAATACTCACAGTAGGTTTCCCACCAGTCCTTGACGTGGGGGGCGACTTTGAGGAGTGTAAAAGTAATATTTTCCCTATCAGAAAATTCACGAACTGAAAATATTATTCCAACATATTTAACCATTTATCTATGAAATTTTCATCTAACTCGCTTTGAAATATGGGAATGTCAAAGTTGACTTGTAACTTAAAGGGGGCGGTGCCTCCAAGGTGGCTACTGGATGAATATGAGTCATCTGTGGGTAACCACCAAAGGATCTCAGAAAAGTTGCCCATCATCTTGTTCCTTTTTCGATCGAGGGCTTCTTCAAGAAATATTTTGAAAGGATCTCCTGCTCTCTCATATTTGTTTTCTTCTGCCATGGGAGGCCATTTGGGTCGGCAAGGCTTGTCTTACAAAGGTTCAACCAGTTCAAGCCCTGACTTTGTATACCCCAACCTTTTTGGGGACATATAGAGAAAAATAGAGAAATAACATACTCCTCTGATACCACTGATCCCTATTTATGTAGGAACGAAATGAAATACATATTTAAATAGAAACATAGAGCTACAATGAAAACTAAACTTCAATTCATTAATAACATAATACTGAAAATTGTTTACATACATAATGGAAATAAACTAGCTCGGACGATAATAACTTATCTCTGAGAAGAGATGTGGTGGATAGATGCTTTTGAATTGTGCTACAATGAGGCTCACAACAATTTTAATTATTGAGAAACAAGGGAAAACCCAAAATATCGAAAAACCTAACCCTAGGAGATGAAACACCAAAAGTTTGTGAGCCCCATAGGGGTTAGTTGGTACACCAACTTCTCGGGGTTGTAACTTTGGCATATGATATCCA
The DNA here is from genome assembly GCA_034641835.2 of Pinus albicaulis. Classification (NCBI taxonomy): domain Eukaryota; kingdom Viridiplantae; phylum Streptophyta; class Pinopsida; order Pinales; family Pinaceae; genus Pinus; species Pinus albicaulis. Next base: position 1,352,644,053 of record CM076578.1, on the reverse strand, counting down.
TTTGACGCATATGATACCTCGTTCAAAAGATATATCTGAGGACTACAACTTTCGACTGCAAACCCAAGTTGTAGGCTTTATTTTTTTTCATTTTCCAAAAAAAAAACCATTGTTGAGGGCCTCAAAGCAACTTCGGAAGTTCAGTACCCAAAAAACTTCCAAAAATAGTAAAATGTGCTACAATTAAGGAAACCAAAATAAATGATGTTGGGTCCGAGTGGAACACGTGAGTGGCCAACAATATCCACCTAGATCACTTTGTGAACTTGATAATTTCTAGTGTGCATTACAAATTATGGTCATAAAAATATACTTTCGTTTCTTAATAAAGAACACATCTAGAGAAAAAATCTAATAATAATAATACTAAATAATGGTGATTTTTTATAATCTATAATCAAATTATAATTTTATTTTTCAAATCATATTTTCTAATATAAATAAATTTTTTAAAATAACAAAATCATATATATATATATACACACACACACACACAAAAAGTTTCCTTCATTATTATCAAATTATATTTTTATAACTTATAATCAAAATATGTATTTTTTATTTTTAAAATTATATTTGTTTGGTAAAGATAAATTTATCTATCTTTTTTTTTTCTTATATCTAAATTATACAATATTATAATTTAAATTTTGAAATTTTATTTAATCTCACTAATTATATTTACAATTCTAATTACTATTTTAAAAATTTAAACAAAATTATTATTTTAGAATTTTAAACAAAATTAATTTAAAAATATAATTGAAAAATTGAAAAATACTCTTTATATACTATTATATGTTCAATTTATGCATATAAAGATAATATATATCCATAATGACCAATATCAATATAAATTATGTATATAAAATCATAATTACACTATATTGATTAATTTTGACATAACCTTTTAAAACATTTTATATTTAAAAGTTCAACTTCAAACATCATATATTTAAAGGTTCATATGGCTAAATATATTAAAACTACCGCTAAGTAGCCCATAAACCTTAGTTAAATAGAGAGTATATTGGATTGTACCAAGACCATAGATTCATCAAATTTGGAGCTAAATTTTGCAAAACCGGAAATTTAAACTACAAATAAAGGCATTTACAAATTTCAAAAAAGGAAAACCATTTATATTTTTCAAATTTGCAAGTGACAAAATACCTCAACAATAAGTGGCCTCCAAGTAGTTCATTTATGACTGATTAAGGGACAAATTAATAGTACTTTTGATTTCCACACTCCTTCATCTAGTTGGGTGTAGAAAAAGAATTTTCTCAAACTATTGAACACAATAAGGAACATGGAAACAAAATCATTACTGATAAATGATGAAAATAATATTGAACCACATCATATGATTCACTTCCAACCAATCTAGATTACAACCCATAAGCTCCCTCAAAATCTCTTGATTAATTTTTTTATCGAATAATATTATAAAGAAAGTGGAAAATGCAAGGGAAAATGATGGGCTTCGTGCTACTCTTCATGTTTTGGTTTGGTTTGGGAGGTTAGATGTAGAACAAAGTATGAATTCATACCCTACCAAAATAAAAAAAATTAGATCATGAAAATATTAAGATCCATGTTTAAGATGAAAAGGAATGCTTACTATTTCCATCTATAGAACTAAACTCTCACTAGAAATTCACTAGTAGAAACATTTTTCAATATTTTACATTGCCTATGCTTCTTTGCTTCCCAATCAAAATTATTAGACATGATAGTAATTTTGACCACCTCCTCTTAGGCTTGGTAACTTATGATCTCTCTTCCCTCTTATCAATTTGGTCGTTCATGTATTGCACGACTTTGCATGACAACCTGTCACATGAAAAAATAATTGGTAATCAACAACTCTAAAATAGAAAAGAAAAATGATCTGCAAAACAAAATATATATGTTAAAACTTGATATTGTACAATACCTGAGCTCCCATTTTAGCTATATTCTTTGGAATCACTTCAAGTGTGGTCTCTTCTACTTTAAACACGTAGAATTTATTAAGCATATAAAATGAATCCAAAAGGAACTTTCTCTCATTGCTACTAATATCTAACTCCTTAAGAATTTTAATATTTCCTATAGACCAGGGAAGAGACTGCAAGTGGACAATGTTCTTGCCAACATTTTCTTTAACAAGATTAGTAGAAAAACACAAGCTTTATGGTATTGAATCCAATTTGTTGAAGCTCACATAAAGTTATTTCAAACTCGATAAAGAAGCCATAGTAGTTGGCATTCTCTTTATTTCGTTATAGTATAGTGTTAGGGCCTCTAAAGACACACAATTTCCAAATGGATCTCGTAATGCTTTGAAATGATTTAAATTAGCTATCAATTCAATGAGAGAAGTGCATTAACCATTTGTATATGGTAGTTTCTTTATCTCCTTTGTATCTAAATTTAGTATTTTTCAAGTTTGTTAGCTTCCCAATAGTCTCTGGTAATGAGGACAACTACTTTGCACTCATATTAAGTTTTTTAAGACCGGAAAGATTCCCCAATAGAGGTAGGAAAAGTATTCAAGAAATTATTGTGTAAATTTAGAACAACCACGTTTGAAACCTCCCCGATGGAATAAGGAAGAATGTACAATTGGTTTGAGTACAAATCTAAAATTTGCAAAAAAGTATGAATGACACCCACACCCCACCAATAAGTCCAAGATCTCGCTTGAAGGATTTTTTTCATATCTATCAAGCCAAAGAAGCTTTATTTATTTAGGGTCTAAGGCTCCTATTTTCCTCTCTATATGATGGAAGAAGGCCTTCCGACCCATTCCTATTTTTGAAAAAATATTAATAGTGTCCATATTTCCAATATAAATCTTTTTATGACCACTTCATTTAGCGCCCAACCCTTATTTTTCTCCCCAAATTATGGTATAGGCCTTAAATCTCACAAGTGAAGCGAAACAATATTCCTAAGGGAACATATAGCACACTTGGAGGCCAAAGATCCATTAATCTACATGGTTATTCATTGCTTCATGGTTGTTAGAGCTAGATCCAAATGCCTTAAAATAATCAAATATTTAAAAAACAAAAAAAGAGAGAGTAAGATGATGCCTTAAAATAATCAAATATTTAAAAAACAAAAAAAGAGTAAGATAATAAAGTTATAACAAAACCAAAGATACTCTATATATTTAGAATTCTAATATATGTTTAACACAAAAATAAATAAACAATAACATACCATTAGAATTCTAGTATATGTTTAAAAATGAAAAATAAACAATAACATACAAGTTAGAAAAGAAACCATATACTTGGAATATGATTGAAAAAAAAATATGTATGTAGTTTCAACAATAATGGATTCATAGTTGGGTCATGGGGCCTCTCACTTGGCTCTTAATTTCATTAAGAGGTAATACACAACATATCGACATCGGGAAACTACACCATGGTCAAGGAATAAACATAAGGGGATTATGTTATATTTGAATCTCCTTAATGTTAAGTTTCTTGAAGTAGTCCTTGAATAACCACCTTAAGCCTTTGTAGGAGGTTTTTTTTTAAGCATAAATGGTCTTAGTATGTTTTGCGCAATAAGGGAGGAAAACAAAAGCATTGGAGGAAAACAAGGATGTTGGAAAAGGGGTGCGTTATAGACACCATTTAGAAATACTATTATTTCTATGCAAAATTGCAATATATGTAATCATGAGGTGTAAAGAAAAACCTTTATATATATGTTTAGAGATTATATAGGAGCATGGATATCTTTTATGCTATGGATATAAGAATAGTATGGATATTTATAATGTGGAATTTTTATCACAATTGTGTGTGCGACGTTGTAGAAATATGCTTAAGAATGTGTGTGTCTTCTAGAATACACACATGCTATTGCGATTAAAAAAAAATGTATATAAGAAGTGTGCATTCGTAAAATTAAAAATTCCTCTATGGGATCAAGAATTTCCCCTTGTGGGATCGAGAATTCGCTATCTTACTTGCTTCAAATTTAGGTTTAACATGACTTTTTATGGTTTGTGTTCCAAATACAACGGATTTATTTTTATTTTTTTTATTTTTTAAATAATCTATATAAATTTTATCATTACTTTACACAAATTTTATTATTATTTCTAAATTTTATCCATAAAATATATATGAATGTTTAATTTAACTAATGCTCATTAATTTTACTAGCTATTAGCTATTAAAACATTTTAGTTGTGAAATGATTTATGATGTACTTGAGAATTTCTAGAATCTTGTGTAGAATGATTGAAGAGGGGTATAGAATGATTTATGGTGTAGTTGAGAATTTTTGGAATATTGTGTAGACTGATTGAAGAGCCCATACTTTTCCAGTGAACACTTTACCCATCTTCAAGAGGAGGAAGCTTAGCTAAAGATAGGAAGATTGCAGACCTTGAAGGCATAAATAAGATAGATTCTAGCTGAAGTTAAAATAATTTTAATTCGAAGTTTCAGGTGTAGAATAAAAGAATTATTTTTGATGTTTCAGGTGCCAGAATCCCGTGAAAAAATTTGAGGTGAAATCTTGATTTCTATTATTTAAAGTGGTTTTTTTACGGTATATATGGATTCAACACCCTAAAAAACCCCTATGGCACTTTGATTGTTCAAGGTTACCCATGAAACTTCTATTTTCAATGAATTCTTATTGGGATTTTAGAGAAATTAGATCCGAAAAATCCACGGAATTTTAGTTTAATTTAATTTAATTTTGATTTAAATAATAGAATATATCCAAAGTAGTTAAACGAAAATTGAAAATTAATTAAAGGAAATCAGAAAAATTTAAAAATGATTAAAATTAAAATAATTTGAAATAAATAACTAATTCCATGATTAGAATTATTGGAATTAGTGGGTGAGGTAAAAGATAGATATGTAAAATTTAAATTTAAATTAATTTGAAAGATAGATATATAAGATTTAAATTTAAATTAATTTGAAATTATTAATTGGAATAAGATTTAATTTCAAAAATAAGATTAAATTTGTTGATAAGATATAGGAAGGATAGAAATAAAATTAAAGATACAAAACAGAGAGTGGATAGAGAGATTTATAATTACTCTATTTTTAAAATTAAATCTTATTCCAATTAATAATTTCAAATATATATATATATATATATATATATATATATATATATATATATATATATATATAAATAAATAAATATATATTTCAAATTAATTTAAATTTAAATCTTATATATCTATCTTTTACCTCAACCACTAATTTCAATAATTCTAACCATGGAATTAGTTATTTATTTTAAATTATTTTAATTTAATCATTCTTTAATCTTTTTCAAAGGGTTAAATTTTGATTTTCTTTAAATAATTTTTTATTTCCCTTTAACTATTTTGGATTTATTCTATTATTTAAATCAAAATTAAATAAAATTGAATAAATTTTCTTTATCAATTATCTTATTTTAAGGAATTAGTTATAAAAATAATAATTAATAATTAATTTTAATTTATTATTATTCCTCTTTAATAAAATTTATTTCCAAATTAACAATCTCCATCATAAATGAGAAGTAATATAAAATCTCCATAATTAAAAATATTGTTTCTTTTTTAAATGTGCATATTTAAGTCTTATATATACATGAATTTGGATGCCTATTAACATTAACCAACCATTTAATTTATATAAATGCACTAATTTTAAAATATAAAAATCTTTAATATTATTAATATTTTTTTACTATTTTCTTATGTTTAATTTCTTTTTAAAGATTAACCAACTATTTAATTTAATACACTAATTTTAAAATAATAATAAAAAACTATATTTTTACTATTTTCTTATTTTAATTTAAATTTTTTTTATTTAATGTTATTAATAATTTTAAATCTATTACTAGTTAACTTCATAATTTTAAACATATTAACTGTTACATTTCAACCACTTATAACTTATTAAAATTAATTATAAAAATATTTCAAATTATCATTCCAAATATATCCTTATCCTTCCGAATATAAGCTATCATTATTTCTCCATCTTTACATTTTCGCTTAACCATCATGGAAACTTCATGAACTTCCATTCATATTATACTCAAGAACCTTATTTCTCCATATTTACATTTTAAAAACTTTAGCGTATCACTTAAACCTAGCTTCTTAACACCGAGAACGACTCATTCAACCCTAACCTTTTAACATGGAGGCTTCTTAACACCGAGAACGACTCATTCAACCCTAACCTTTTAACATGGAGAACAACCCACAAGACAACGATCCAAAACTCACCATTCTGCCTCAACACGCAATTATGAACCCTAACAAAAGATTAAAAGATTAAATCTCATAATTCGGAAGATCTGCGTGAACTCGTGTCTGGAATGAGCAGTTTCTTTGCCCCTACATAAACTTTTGGGAGTTGTCTATGGAGGCGAATGCAGTAACAGAATAGTTTGGATGGGAGTATTTTAGGAGGAATTTTGTAAATATTTTTTCAAAAAATCAGGTAATTGGAGTGTTTGAATTGTATTTTTGATAGTAAAAATAAATTCAATAATATTAAAAATCTTTAAAACACCCAAAATACTAAAATTTAAAAACAATAAACCAAATTTTCAAAAATCTTTATTAAATTTTTTCATAATATTACCTAAATTTCTAAATTAATCTATAAATTAATTTTTCAAGACTATTTCTAAACCCTTGTGTTCAAGTAAACAGATTCCAGCAAATAAATTCAATTTATTCTAACAGACAGATGCAGTGATAATTCAGATAGCATTAATATTGCTAAAATTTCATGTCAAATGATAATTGCCAATGCTAACGCGCCAACAAAGGGATGGATACAAATCTTTATTTGAGTTTCTAGATATGTTGATATTTACAGAATTAATTTCAAGATCCAGCTATGGAATTTCAGAAATCATAAAGACAATTAAACCCATGTATCTATGGATACCCAATGTGTGCATCTCAGTGTTCAATGTGCAGAGAGAGCTACAATCATATTCAATGTACAGAGAGGGAGAGAGAGAGTCATATTCAATGTACAGAGAGAGAGATACAGTCATATTCAATGTACAGTCATTTTCAATGTTCAGTAGTAGTAGAGTTGGCCGTTAAGTTAACGAGATTGAAGGGCCTGATGATCCCATGGACAACGACCTCGCGCGCGGAATAGACGTCGGGATGGACAACCGGAACGTTGTTGATGGTGAGGGGATGCTCGGCATCGTAAGCCCCGGTGATGTACAGGCGGCGGCCGGTGAGCAGAGTCGGGAGCCCCGAACCCACAGGAAGTCGTAGCAGGTCACTGAAGCGCAGCCGAGTCGGCACCACGTGGAAGCGCATCATGGCAGCCAGGAGCGATGACGAGGACGCCACGTAAGCGAAGTTCTGGTCGGTGGGAGCAAACACAGTGACGTGGCTGATGTTGTTCTGGTCTTTGGCCAGGATCAGGTCCATCTCCTCCAGCTGCATGGCCACGGCAAATGATATGTAGCCCTTAGAGCGCAACACTTCTTGGATTCTGAACCACGATACCCTAACTCCACGATCGTTGCCATCGCTGTCGCTGTCGTCGTCTTCGGCGGGCGGCGGCGGCGGCGACTGCGGTATCAGGTTGTCGGTGGGCGTGGGCGGACGGTGGAAGAGTGGCGGATGCGGCTGCGGCGCTATCATGGTGTGGTTGGGCGTGTTGGTGAGCGGAGCGTTAGAGCACGGGGTGACGACGAGGCTCTCCAGGCTCGTCTCGCGGGCATTTGGGTCGAAGAATGGCCGAGCCACACCGTGGATGGCGAAGGTGCCTCGGGTGTAGAGATCGGGGTGAGCGACGGGCACTCCGTTGATGGCCACGGTCCCATTCTCGTTGCTCGTGACCACAAGATTCTTGTCGTGGAGTAGCGTGGGTATGCAGGAGCCGAGCTGCATGGCGGACAACGTTTTCCAGAGAAGCATGTGGGTGGAGGTGTGGTAGTGGAGGAGGTCCATCATGAGCCACGATGGGAGCGACAGATTATTGAGGGCGTCGTCGCTGAGGGCGAAGAACGTGCAGCGCGTGGGCGGCAGGATTTCGTCTGCCGAGATTTCCAGAGTCGTGGCGATGATGTTGTAACCACCCGCCTCTCGCAGAGCTCTGCTCGCGTTCATCACCATCTCGTTCATGGCCGCCTTCTCCTTTGCGCATGAAACACTGCCGGGCAATATGATCACCGCAAAGGCCAGCAATATGCTCCAGAACCCCATCCTGCAAGAGAAAAATTAGCAATGAAATACTCAAGAAAAAATAAACGCCATCAGCAAGTCAGAGGGTTATGAAATAACCTGAGCCGCAGCTCTGTGAAGAAATGCAGCATCGTTACCTGTACAGGAAAGACTGGACAACGGTAATTACCAAGAGAGTAGTACTGAGATGCTCAGATGCTTTCTTTACAAACCCTAGTTGATGCTCAGATACTTTCTTTACAAACCCTCCAAGCCCTATTTACAAATCTTAGTTGATTTATGTAGGTAAAGCTGAGAGTGTGGTCGAAGATATATAAAGAGGCAGCAACGCAAAATCAAGAAGATATTGGAAAAACTCAAAACCGTTGCGCGTTTGTTTTGGAAAATATATGGAGAACGTGCGTTCAACGGCTAAATAATTTTTGTTTTCAAGAGGTTTATCCTCATCGTTTCTCTCGAGAAGTTTACTTGTTTTTCTCTTTCCTTTTTTTTCTTAAAATATCAATAAACAAATATCAAATGCTATTTTTACTCAATTATATATATATAATATGATAATTATATATATATATATATAATGATAAAAAAATAGATATTGATTTTTAACCTATTAAATGTTGTTTTAAAAAAAAAAAATTTAATATTTAAAAAATATTATATAAAATAAAATTTATATTGATATTTAATTTTTTGAGAATTGATAAAATAAATGATGTAGATGTTACATTTTAATTTATAATGATTTTTTAATTAATATAAATTTTTTTATAATGTTATGAAATCGTATTAACTTAAATTGTTTGGTGAACCAATTATGTTTTCACATTATTGAGTTTAAAGACACTTTGTTATTAGTCTATTTTTGGTATTTGTGAAATACTTTATTTATAAAATCATTGTATTTAATGTAATAATAATAAACTATAGCTAAAAAATTATTACATAAAATAAATATTCATAAAAACATATATGATATGTTTTTTATTTATGTTTATGAGATAAATTTATAGAAATAAATATTTAATTTAAAACTTAAAATTGATTTCTAAAAACTATTTTTATATTTAAAATATTATTAGATAAAATAAATTTATCCTTACATCATTGGGTTGATAGTCTTGTTATTATAGTACATAGAGTCTTTGTATTATAGTACATAGAATATAGTATATAGAAAACAACACTTGGGACCCTATAAATCTTAGCCTCTTCTTGCAAAACCCTAGCTTTTGATGTAAAAGAAGTGAAATTCCTATATAATTTACCATATTAAATTCCTTAATATGAGAGAATACTTACTAGAGATTAAGTTGGGGCTTGCTAACACTATTATGAGAAACCTAGCTCAAAATAATCATCAAGTATTATTGATCATTGTAGTGTCACTCTAAAATAAATATTTTTTATGTGGAGCCATTTATATCATTTTGTTTATGATCCCTAACCCTAAATTCCTTTCAAGAAAATTGATTCTATTGGATAGCTCTTCTAGAATCTCTTTAGTGGACCCAATGATTTGATGACAAACACCCACAACATATTAGCCATGGATGAAGTAAAGCAAGCAATTAACCCTCTCTCCTCAGTAATCAACAAAATATACGCCAATGTGTCCTAACTCCTGATACAAGTGAACTTTATTTTTTGATAATATTGTTAAGTAAAATCCGAGAGAGTTACACCATCCTTGGTGAAGACGCCCATAAAGATAAGCACCTTGAGAATAAAGAAATCCCAGAAACTATTTTTTTTTTATCTCCATGAAACTAATTTGAATAATTTTGATGAGTTATATAGAATTGGTTAGGTTGACAAAATGGAGCTACACTTTAGGACGTGTGTTCAACGGCTAACTCATTTTTGTTTTCAAGAGGTTTATACTCATCGTTTCTCTCGAGAAGTTTACTTGTTTTTCTCTTTTCCTATTTTTTCTTAAAATATCAATATACAAATATCAAATGCTATTTTCACTCAATCATATATATATATATATATAATATGATAAAAAATTAGATATTGAATTTTAACATATTAAATGTTGTTTTAAAATGAAAATATTTTAATATTTAAAAAATATTAAATAAAATAAAATTTATATTAATATTTAATTTTTTGAGATATGATAAAATAGATTATGTAGATGTTACATTTTAAATCTATAATGATTTTTTAATTATTATAATTTTTTTTAGAATGTTATGAAATCGTATTAACTTAAATGGTTTGGTGAACCATTTATGTTTTGTTTGGTGAACCATTTATGTTTTCACATTATTGAGTTTAAGACACTTTGTTATTGGTCTATTTTTGGTATTTATGAAATACTTTATTAATAAAATCACTGTATTTAATGTAATAATAATAAATTATAGCTAAAAAATTATTATATAAAATAAATATTCATAAAAACATATATGATATGTTTTTTATAAATTATATTTATGAGATAAATTTATAGAAATAAATATTTAATTTAAAATTTAAAATTGATTTTTAAATACTATTTTTATACTTAAAATATTATTAGATAAAATAAATTTATCCTTACATCATTGGATTGATAGTCTTGTTATTATAGTACATAGAGTCTTTGTATTATAGTACATAGAATATAGTATATAGAAAACAACACTTGGGACCCTATAAATCTTATCCTCTTCTTGCGAAACCCTAGTTTTTGCTGTAAAAGAAGTGAAATTCCTATATAATTTACAATATTAAATTCCTTAGTATGAGAGAATACTTACTAGAGATTAAGTTGGGGCTTGCTAACACCATTATGAGAAACCTAGCAAATAATCATCAAGTATTATTGATCATTGTAGTGTCACTCTAAAATAAATATTTTTTATGTGGAGCCATTTATATCATTTTGTTTATGATCCCTAACCCTAAATTCCTTTCAAGAAAATTGATTCTATTGGGATAGCTCTTCTAGAATCTCTTTAGTGGACCCAATGATTTGATGACAAACACCCACAACATATTAGCCATGGATGAAGTAAAGCAAGCAATTAACCCTCTCTCCTCAGTAATCAACAAAATATACGCCAATGTGTCCTAACTCCTGATACAAGTGAACTTTATTTTTTGATAATATTGTTAAGTAAAATCCGAGAGAGTTACACCATCCTTGGTGAAGACGCCCATAAAGATAAGCACCTTGAGAATAAAGAAATCCCAGAAACTATTTTTTTTTATCTCCATGAAACTAATTTGAATAATTTTGATGAGTTATATAGAATTGGTTAGGTTGACAAAATGGAGCTACACTTTTCCCTTCATTTCATAACTCATGAACTACTTAAACTAAAAAATGATGTCCTTTATTTGTATAAGGAATGTTGTTAGTAGTGGAAATGCCATAAGATTGAATCGACTATATTGATGCTTTTGAATATTTGGAAATTAGAAATAAAAAGTTTAATTGATTATTTTTTCAAGAAAACGTTTTATCAATGGTCTTTAGGAAGAAGTTGGGAGCCCCGAACCAACAGGAAGTCGTAGCAGGTCACTGAAACGCAGCCGAGTCGGCACCACGTGGAAGCGCATCATGGCAGCCAGGAGCAATGACGAGGACGCCACATAAGCGAAGTTCTGGTCGGAGAGACCAAACACAGTGACGTGGCTGACGTTATTCTGGTCTTTGGCCAGGATCAGTTCCATCTCCTCCAGCTGCATGGCCACGGCAAATGATATGTAGCCATTGGAGCACAGCACTTCTTGGATTCTGAACCACGATACCCTAACTCCAAGTTCGTTGCCATCGCTATCGTCGTCTTCGGCGGGCGGCGGCGGCGGCGCTATCAAGCTGTGGTTGGGCGTGTGGTGAGCGGAGCGTTGGAGCACGGGGTGACCACGAGGCTCTCCAGGCTCGTCTCGCGGGCATTTGGGTTGAAGAATGGCCGGGCCACGCTGTGGATGGAGAAGGTGCCTCGGGTGTAGAGATCGGGGCGAGCGACGGGCACTCCGTTGATGGCCACGGTCCCATTCTCGTTGCCCGTGACCACGAGATTCTTGCCGTGGAGTAGCGTGGGTATGCAGGAGCCGAGCTGCATGGCGGACAACGTTTTCCAGAGAAGCTTGTGGGTGGAGGTGTGGTAGTGGAGGAGGTCCATCATGAGCCACGATCGGAGCGACAGATTTTTGAGGGCGTCGTCGCTGAGGGTGAAGAACGTGCAGAGCTCTGCGAGAGGCGGGTGGTTACAACATCATCGCCACGTCTCTGGAAATCTCGTTCATGGTCGACTTCTCCTTTGCGCATGAAACACTGCCGGGCAATTTGTTCACCGGCATTATGCTCCATAGCCTCATCGTGCAACAGAAAAATTAGCAATGAAATACGCAAGATAATTATATAAAAAAAAAAAATTACCATCAGCAAGTCAGAGGGTTATCAAATAACTTGACCAGCACAGCTCTGTGAAGAAATGCAGCAGCATTGCCAACTTACCTGTAAACAAGAAAGACTAGACAACGGTAATTACTAAGAGATGCTCAATGCTTTCTTTACAAACCCTCCGAGCGCTCTTTACAAACCCTAATTGATTTATGTAGGTAAATCTGAGAGTGTGGTGGAATATATATAGAGGCAGCAACGCAAAATCAAGAAGATATTGGAAAAACTCAAAAACGTTGCGTGTTTGCCTTGGAAAATCTATGGAGAACGTTCAACGGCTAACTCATTTTTGTTTTTGAAGAGGTTTATACTCATTGTACGAGAAGTTTACTTGTTTTTTTCTTTCCTACTTTTTCATATATATATATATATATATATATATATATATATATATATATATTATTAAAATAAAATAGAATTTATATTAATATTTAGATTTTAATATCATAAAATAAATTAGCTAGATGTTACAATTTAATATATAATGATTTTTTTATTTAATATAGTTTTTTTAATTGTAATTTGAGAATGTTTGTGAAATGGTATTAATTCTAATGATTTGGTGAACAATTTATTTTTTCACATGATTGAGTTTAAAAATATTTTGTTATTAGTTTATTTTTGATATTTATGAAATACTTAATTTATAAAATAATTATATCTAATGTAAAAATAATAATAATAACCTAGGATGATAATAATAACCTATCCATTTTCAAGAAACTGTGTATGGTATAATAATAATAAATAAATGTGAATATGTTAATTAAAATTTTTTTTTTTCCTTCTATTAAGTACATGTATTTAAAATAATTATAAAAACAAATAAAACATCTTTTTTATAAATTATTTTTATGAGATAAATTTACAAAAATAAATAAATTAGATATTTGTGAATATGTTAATTTAAACTTTTTTTTTTTTTCCTTTCTTGGTTAGATGTATTTAAAATATTTATAAAAACAAATAGGACATCTTTTTTATAAATTATTTTTATGAGATAAATTTACAAAAATAAATAAATTAGATATTTAATTTTAATTTACAATTTATTTCTAAAAAATATCTTTATAACTAAAAAATTATTAGATAAAATAAATATTCATAAAAACATATATGATATTTTTTTTATAAACTATCTTTATGAGATAAATTTACATAAATAAATATTTAATTTTTAATTTAAAATTGATTTCTAAGCACTATCTCTATACTTACTATACTTAAAATATTATTAAATAAAATAAATTTAGCCTTACATCATTGAGTTGGCAATCCTGTTATTATAATACACAAAAAAAAATAACACTTGAATATTATTGTTAAAAATCCTATAATATATTAGAAAGCTATAACACTATACATTTTTTGAATATTATTGTTAGAAACCCTAAAATATATTAGAAAGCTATAACACTATACATTTTTATGTCCTTAAGACTATAAACTTTAGCTTTTCTTGCAAACCCCTAGCTAACTTTTAGAAATTTCTTGCAAAATCCTAGCATTTTTGGAACAAAGAAAGTGGAATTCCTGTGTAATTTACAATATTAGGAGTTTAAAAAATTTATTAATATAGGAGAATACTTGCTAGAGATTAAGTTCGGGCTTGCTAACACCATTACAGGAGACCTAGCTCATAAGTTCGGGCTTGCTACCACCATTACAGGAAACCTAGTTCAAAATAATTATTAGGCTCAAAATAATCATTAGGTATTGTTGATCATTGCAGTGTCACTCTAAAATAAATATTTTTTTAATGGGTAACCACTTATATCATTTTACTTATAATCCCTACCCATAGATTCCTCTCAAGAAAATTGATCATAGATTCCTCTCAAGAAAATTGATTTTATAAGAGCCTCCTTAGTGGAGCCAATGATTCTATGACAAACACCCACAACATGTTAGCCATGGATGAAGGAAAGCAAGCAATTGACCCTCTCTCCTGGTTAACAAGCAAAATAAGCCCCGGTGATGTACAGGCGGCGGCCGGGGAGCAGAGTTGGGAGCCACGAACCCACAGGAAGTCGTAGCAGGTCACTAAAACGCAGCCGAGTCGGCACCACGTGGAAGCGCATAATGGCAGCCAGGAACGATGACGAGGATGCCACATAAGCGAAGTTCTGGTCGGTGGGAGCAAACAGGGTGACGTGGTTGATGTTGTTCTGGTATTTGGCCAGGATCAGGTCCATCTCCTCCAGCTGCATGGCCACGGCAAATGATATGTTGCCCTTGGAGCGCAGCACTTCTTGGATTCTGAACCACGATACCCTAACTCCAAGATCGTTGCCGTCGCTGTATCAGGTTGTCGGTGGGCTTTGGCGGACGGTGGAAGTGCTGCGGCGGCGGCGCTATCAAGCTGTTGTTGGGCTTGTGGGTGAGCGGAGCGTTGGAGCACGGGGTGACGATGAGGCTCTCCAGACTCGTCTCGCGGGCATTGGAGTCGAAGAATGGCCGGGCCACGCCGTGGATGGCGAAGGTGGCTCGGGTGTAGAGATCGGGGCGACCGACGGGCACTCCGTTGATGGCCACGGTCCCATTCTCGTTGCTCGTGACCACAAGATTCTTGCCGTGGAGTAGCGTGGGTATGCAGGAGCCGAGCTGCATGGCGGACAACGTTTTCCAGAGAAGTTTGAGGGTGGAGGTGTGGTAGTGGAGGAGGTCCATCATGAGCCACGGTGGGAGCGACAGATTATTGAGGGCGTCGTCGCTGAGGGCGGCAGGATTTCATGTGACGAAATTTCCAGAGACGTGGCGATGATGTTGTAACCACCCGCCTCTCGCAGAGCTCTGCTGGCGTTCATCACCATCTCGTTCATGATCACCGCAAAGGCAAAGGCCAGCATTATGCTCCATAGCCTCATCCTGCAAGAGAAGAATTAGCAATGAAATACCCAAGAAAAGGAAAAAAAAATTACCATCAGCAAGTCAGAGGGTTATCAAATAACCTGAGCAGCAGCTCAGTGAAGAAATGCACCAGCGTTGCCGGTAAACCAGAAAGACTAGACAATGGTAATTACAAATGCAGCAGCGTCGCTCAATGATTTCTTTACAAACCCTCCGAGCACTCTTTACAAACCCTAGTTGATTTGTGTAGCTAAAGCTGAGAGTGTGGTGAAATATATATATATATATAGAGGGTCCGCAACGCAAAATCAAGAAGATATCGGAAAAAATCAAGACCATTAGCGCGTTTGTTTTGGAAAATCTATGGAGAACGTGCGTTCAACGGCTAACTCATTTTTGTTTTTGAAGAAGTTTATACTCGTTGCTATCGAGAAGTTTACTTGTTTTTCTCTTTCCTAATTTTTCTAAAAATACCAATTAAACCAATATGAAAAACTATTTTTACTCTAATTTTTTAAAATAAACTGGATATTTAATATATATATTTTTAATAAATTAGATATTTAATTTTAACACAGTATTTTTTTTTTTAAATATTTAAAAAATAATATTGAAAATATAATTTATATTAATATTTAGTTTTTTGAGATATCATAAAATAAATTCGGTAGATATTACCTTTTTAATCTTATATTTTAATTTATAATGAATTTTTTTATTAATTCGGTAGATATTACCTTTTTAGATCTTATATTTTAATTTAGAATGAATTTTTTTATTAATATACTTTTTTTTTTTAATGGTAATATGAAAATGTTGTTGGGTGAACAATTTATTTTATCATATGATTGAGTTTTAGAAATATAATGTTATTGGTAGTATTTATGAAATATTTCATTTATAAAATAATAGTATTTCATATAATAATAATAAATCATTCATTTTTCATAAACTTTTGTATCTCGTATAATAATAATAATCCATCAATTTTTGAGAAATTTCTGTATGTGGTATAATAATAATAACACATCCATTTTCCAAAAAATTATCTCATATAATAATAATAACCCATCCATTAAATTTTGTAGTATAATAGTAGTCCATCAATTCTTTATAAATTTTCATAAACTTTTGTATCTCATATAATAATAATAATAACAATAACTTGTCCATTCTCTCCAGAAATTCTTGTATATGGTATAATAATAATACCGTTTTATTCTCCATTCTTTAAAAAAAAAAAATTGTTCTTATTAAATTGATTAAATAAATGTGAATATGTTAATTTAAACCATTTTTCTCTTATCTTCTTCCATACATGTATTTGAAATATTTAGAAAAACAAATATGACATGTTTGTTAAATAAATGTTTAATTTTTAATTTAAAATTAATTTCTAAGAACTATCTCTATACTTCAAATATTATTAGATAAAATAAATTTATCTTTATATCATTGGGTTGGTAGTCTTGTTATTATAGTACATAGAAAACAACACTGGGGACATCACTCTCGCTTTAAGGGTACAATCTATTCTCCTTATTTGGTCCCATGAAAGATTCACTTGAGTATTATTGTTGGAAACCTTCTAGCATATTAGAGAGCTATAACACTTCACTTTCTTATGTCCGTAGGACCCTATAAACCTTAGCCTCTTCTTGCAAAACCTTAGCTTTTGCAGCAAAGGAAGTGAAATTCCTATTTAATTAACAATATCAAGTAGTATGGGAGAATACTCACTAGGGATTAAGTTGGGGCTTGCCAACACCATTACGGGACACCTAGCTCAAAATAATCATTAGGTATTGTTGATCATTGTAGTGTCGCTCTAAAATAAATATTTTGTGTGGAGCTACTTATATAATTTTGCTTATGATCCCTACCCGTAGATTCCTCTCAAGAAAATTGATTCTATTGGGATAGCTCTTGGAGAGCCTCTTTAGTGGACCAATGATCTTATGAAAAACACCCACAACATGTTAGCCATAGATGAAGTAAAGGAAGAAATTAACCCTCTCTCCTGGTTAACAAGAAAAATATACACCAATGTGTCTTGACTCCGTATACAAGTGGACCTTATTTTTTGGTCATACTATTAAGTTGAAATAAAACTCTAAGGAGGTTTACATAGTCATTAGTGAAGACACCCATAAGGGTAAGCACCTTGAGGATGAAGAGACCCCACAAACTATTTTTCATTTTTTTTTATCATTCCCACCATAAGGGTAAGCACCTTGAGGATGAAGAGACTCCACAAACTATTTCTCATTTTTTTAATCATTCCCACGATCTGATGCCTTATCTCCATAAAGTTAATTTGAATAATTTTGACGAGTTAGATATAATTGGTTAGGTTGACCAAATGGAGCACCACTTTTCCCTTCATGTCATAACTGATGAACTACTGAAACTAAAAAATGGCGTCCTTTATTTGTATAAGGAATGTTGTTAGTAGTGGAAATGCCATAAGATTGAATCTCTAGGTGTCATTACATGAAGGTAGTTTGTAAAAGCCTTGTTTTCCTTCTTTGTAAAGAAAATTGTTCCAAAGCAACACAGTGGAAGACTATATTGATGCTTTTGAATATTTGGAAATTAGAATAAAAAATTTAATTGATTATTTTTTCAGGAAATGTTTTATCAATGGTCTTTAGGAAGAAGTCATAGCCTAAAGGAGGGATGAACCACCCTATTACTTGGTTAGAGGAAACTCAACTTTCTCATCATGCCCAAGTATATCATATGCTAAGTCCAAATTCCTTAACTTTCTCCATTTCCCCACCCAAATATGGTGGTTATATAGTAGTTTTCCACATCCTTCAAGAACCACAAGTTGATACAAGCTAAAATGGTGGAATGCCAAAGTAATGGTCCACCAGTTGAAAAGAGATAAATGGTGGAATGCTAACTTAAGGTCTTTTCTGCAACCATGATAAAAAATATTCTCATGGGAATGTAAGGAGCATAAATGATTTATAGTCATTTTTTAGGGCATTTTTCATGACAAATTTAATGGGGGGACCTAGGAGGATGTCACTCCCATCATTGAGGTAGTTCCTCTTCCTAACAAGCAGGGTGAAGAACTCTAGTTCTCCCTTCGTGATTTTATTAATATTTCTTCTTCTTAGATGTTAAAGTTGGCATATCAAGTAGTGTAATATCACTATATTAAATGACATTGACAACACCCATAATTTCATTCATCGAAAAGTTATCTAAGAAACTCATTGTTATATTCATAGTGCTAATAAATTTAATATTATGATTAGTAGTGAGGAATATATGAAATGTGGTGGCATGTGTGAAAACATCAAATTGGTGAGAATTTCTTGAAAACTCAAATGTTTTCCATTAAAGTGAGAGGATGTGATATTATTTTGGGTATTTAATTTCTAAGGACATGAGGCCCCATTACCATCGAGTTCCTAGAATTATACATGAGATTTCAAAAATATGGCAATTCTTGCATGATCAAAGGTCTAAAAGTAGGTTCTCTAGACATCATCGACACCCATGGTAGAAAATATTTTATTCTTGTGTGAGGAATGAGATAATTTTCTTTAAACCTTGATATAATCCTTATGATTATGATCTTAAATATTGATTTCAATTGGTTGATGTATTTATTGTATTGTTTGTACAATTCATTAGTATCTTCATACATTTATAAACATCACATTCATTATGTTTTTATGAGTAGCTTGATAAATTTACAGATATGTTTGATCAAGTTCACATATAACCCTGGTGTTTTGATTTTTGGTTCTTACATAGTTCCTCACCTTGGTTAGGGATTGAAGTTGTGCTTATGTCATGGTTTTTTTTATGCTATATGGTTTGGATTATGAATTATTTAATTACCTTTTGGATCTTAATATAATATGCAACTATGTTGTTCATATTCCATGCTATATCAAAAGAGGCTTGACCTTAAAACTATTTAAAAATACCTAGCACTATTAAACCATGTTACTTATATTTTCGGTGGTTGTTATTATCATTTGAGGCGATGTAACCTAAAACTATGTATATTGGCTCTTTTCATAATTAAATTTTGATTAAAGGGAGATCCAAATACACCTATGTGATGGATAGGTTATGATTCCTAGATTTAACACTTGACAATAGTGGGTTATGTATGCGCGGATATGTGAATATGGGTTACACTTTTGTGAGAATCGGGGGCAGAAATTTTTTTTCGGCAATAGTTCAGCCAAACTTTCTTAGAAAGTTCGGCCGGACTCGTGCTTCTGTTTAGATTGATGGCACATTGACGACGTGGGCAAATAGAATTTTTTCCAGAGATGGGAAAACCGGCAACAAAAGTTCAGCCAAACTTTGATTTCGGCCGAACTTTGAGTTCGACCGAACTTTTTCTTTTAAAATAGTTCGGCCGAACTAGTTGCTATAAATAAATTTCCTGCGAAGTTGATTTGTTTACCGGTTTGTTTGTTCGCGTGTTTTTCTGTCTGTATTGCTGCTGGTCTGTTTGTTTGTGCGTTTTTGTCTGTGGTGCTCCTCCCATCCGCGTTGTTGGTCTGTGACGAATTCAAGCGACTGCAATACCAGGTATCGGCATGCTATTTATTCAAGTTAGTAGTTATGTATTTGTAGTGTTGCCTGTTTCTTCAGTTGTAGGAGTGATGTTTCTGTGGAATTTTTGTTATTTTTTGTGAAGGTGAATAATAACCGTAGTAACCTGATTTTGTTTGCGTGTTTTTCTCTGTGCTGCTGCTCCCGTCCGCGTTGTTGGTTTGTGGCAACTTCAAGCGACTGCAATACCAGGTATTTGTCCTGCTCTTTATTCAACATATTCGGCATGCTATTTGTAAAACAATAGTTCTGATTTCTAAAAAAATGTAAAGCAATTTTGTCAATATGCAAATTTATCCTAGAAGTGAATCAAAAGGCTACAACAGAATATAAAACACCAACCAAAATTTGATAATGATTGACTAACTTTGATCTAATCCAAAACCTAACAAAACAATGACACCTTACGGACTAAATATTAATGAAAATCTAAAACAAACAATGATCAAAATTACACTAACTTGAACCCAAGATAGTTTCCAAAACAAGTGTCAAATGAGAGACTTATCTGGATAGTATTGCCACTGCTAGAGTATTGGTTAGGGTACACTGTAATTTGTGCAATTTGACTTCCAAAACAGTTCTTAATGGACTCTTACTTTCTTATTGTTTGGGTTTCAAAATGTCACTCATTACCATACATTTTTCACCTATGCTTCCATTTTATCACCCATTATTCACCACCATGTCACTTCATTTTCCCTATTATTCACCATTAATGGGTCTAATTTATATTTTCCAAATATTATTTATTTTTAAGCATTTTTAAGAGAAATTCTTGATTAAATATTAGAAAATAATATATTTTACTTTATATATGGAAAGTGGGTTGTTTTTGTGACATGTGTAGGTTCCAAGGAAGCTTCCAAGACACCTTTATGTGGCCTTAAAGGATCAAATTCGAATTTGAGAAGATAAACCTCATGGAGAAGATAAAGGACAAAAGGGGTTATGTGTCTATATGGTTGAGAGATGTATGGAACTAAAAGAGAGATTAGTGGATGATCATTATGATTTTGTTACTCATCCCATTGTATAAATAGGAGTACAATCTCCTCCATTTGTAATGTTGAAGTTTTTGTAATATTGTAATCTTGAAGTTTTGTAATCTTAGAATTTTGGAGTATGTAATCTTAGAAGCTTAGAGTTGGTTTGTAATGGAGATTTTCAAATAAAGGATTCATACTTCGATTTTGCCTCTACATCTGAGTCTCCATTAAAGTGGTGTGCTTGTGGAGTTATGGAGGGCCCCCATGGCCTCACTTGCATGCTTATTTGTTTATTTTAGGTATGATTTATTTTTTGTTTTTGTTTGATTTCAGTTTTTAAGCTTTGTTAAATGATCTAATATTGGAAGGATCTTATTTGAAAGTGTTTTTGTAAGAGAACCATAAGATCTCATACAATTATTAGATTTAGGTTTATTTAATTTCAGTTTTTAAGCTTTGTTAAATGTTCTAATATTGGAAGAGTCTTATTTGAAAGTGTTCTTGTAAGATAACTGTAAGACCTCATACAATTATTAGATCTAGGTTTATTTCATTTCAACTTTTAAGTTCTTATTAGATGTTATAATGTTGGAAGAGATCTTGTAGAATATGTTCTTGTAAGAGAACTATAGATCTCAAACAATTGTTAGATCTAGGTTTGATTAGTTATTGAAAGAGATCTTAATGAATATGTTCTGGTAAGGGGACTTTAAGATCTTGGACAAATTAGGAATCTTTCTAGATCTATATATTTTAGATAAGCACTTCTAAGTTTACCTTCCCGGGTTGACATTAAATTAAACTCTAATTGACATCATCAATTGGAACCACACATTTTGGCGCCGTTGCCGGGGAAGTGCAACTAGAAGGATTTAGTATTTATTTTATGCATTTGTTTTTATGGACTAATTTGTGGAACTTGGTGACAGAAGGTTCATAAAGGAGTTCAAAGTTTGGAGCATTTTTATTTTCGCACATAGTTAATTCTGTTTTTATTTTAAACCCCACATTTCTCACTAATCCATCTACGGATGAAGAATTTGACAATGTTGAACAGGTACTTCTTGGAGAGCAAAGACAATAACCTTGAGCCAACTCTAAGACAGGATTCTCACATACTTGTAAAACATAACGTAAAATTTTTAAATCTTGATGTGAGCATGTTCGAATTTTTAATCCGTAGATGGCTTCACTGGAAGCATTCTTTTACTTAGAAAATAAAACATCTTTCAAGTTAATATAGAATAGATTAGAAAAATAAAAATGAGATCTCATTAGAAGTCATTAGAATTCATTAGAAGTCATTAGAAGTCGTTTTCATTAGAAGTTTTTAGTCTTGTTTTTTTTTTTTAAATATCATCATGAATAAAAAGAGCTGCTTCATCTTTGCATTTCTATGTCTTGTTTCTGTATCACAGGTAAGCCAGGAGCTTGATTATCGGAAAGCTTTGTCTTCCGAGAGTCTAAATGCCCCCGTGACATTGCAGAAAGAGTGTAGATAATGCAAAGTTTTGTCGTAGATCTTAATTGTGTTTTATCCATCCACGCTAACCTGCATAAATAAAAATAAATCAAGAGATTAGTATGCTCTCTTCCTGCGCTTTGTGCGATCAAGAAGATCAGAAAATCAATTGATTTATTCAAATAAAAAAAACTCTTGCTGGAAAATTAATCTGCGATATGACAATAAAGAATTTTGTAAATAAAAGAAAGATCATCTTAAAAAAAATTTAGATAAAATTTAGTTTTCTTTTAATTTTAGTTTTAAAAAAAAAATATTTATAAAAAATATATATATATATTCCCACAAAATAATAATAATATATATATCATATATATTATTATTTAAAAAATATATATATATATATATATATTTGAAAACTAGCCATTTTTAAGATTCAATTTTATTTTATTTTTATATTAAAAAAAAAAAAAAAAACAGACTCATTTATATAATTTTTTCCACAATAAAACAAAACATTAAAAAAAAAAAATTTAATAATAAGAAAAAAAAAAAGAAAAAAAAACTGAGTCTTTTATACTTTTGCACCCAGCATACCATCTTTGAAATTTTATACTTTCATCTCATGTGACTTCACTGCACAAACTTCCGGAAAGGAAGCTCTCGTCCTCCTTGGATTAACATGTTCTGTGCTGGGGATTCTCCACTCATTTTTATTCGATTCAATATGGGATTTCTCACACAATATACATTGCATTCTCCTCTACAGACATCCCATAAATTCTCTCAATCACACAAGATTCAGACTCACAATCTCTATCGATATGCAATCAAGCTAAAACTATACATTTTTCAATGTGTGGGTATATAAAATAAAACAATGCCCATTGATCCAAATCAGCCATACCTCCACACACTAGCCAAATCCATTACTTCTTATAATGAAAACTGCACCGAATATGAAACGAGTCCTGGACATAAAAATTTGCATTCAAATCCAGCTACGGAAGGCGCAATTAAGTGCCAGCGGCTTCGACCTCTGCAAAAACGTTAGTTTTAAAAAGCAGTTTCCGATCGAACCAGGGTAAATTTAAAAAAAAAAAAAAGACATGGGTTTTTTTTGGAACGGAATGAATTACATAACCCAAAAATCGCTTCCTTGGAGTCCTAATGGTTTAAGAGGAAATCGTGGTTCTTCTGAACCCTGTTTTGGTGACAATGTAAAAAAAAACGGTTTTTTTTTAAATTTAAGTGCTGCGGTTTTGGGTTACAAAAAAATATATCTATCATCGACTTTGGCACGAATCTATCTAACCTACAATAAAAATATTCCAATTTAAGAAATTTAATGATTTCATGCAAATTTTGTGGCTGGGTTTGAGCGATTTGATAAATTACGTGCAGATTTTGTAAAGTGATGAATTAGAGAAGATATCAATTCAAACAGGAGGTCGTCACAACAAGAAGAATCTCCAGAAAGAAATGCGAGAGTCATGCAGCAAAGTTGATTTGTCAAAATGGAGAACCGGTGGCCTAATCAGAAATCTCGAGATCACTTTACAACCAGCAGTTAGATTACTAGCAGCAGGGAAATCATGCGAGAACTGCAAGTGAAAGTTCAACTTACAATCCACAGACAACAGAAAACCCTGAACCAGATTTCATCTTCTTTACTGCCTGATCCTAGCTACCATTCTCCTATTGATCTGGTAACCGTCCTCAATGAAAGCAGCGGCATCTCCTCTACCGTCGACATCCCTTCCTTTCTTTACGACCAACCTCCAAATGAAAGCCAACATCTATGCGTTTATATTTTTGTTTAGTTCGGTTTCATTTTTTTAATGTTAGATAGTTTAGTGTTAGGTTTTAGGTTTAATTCGATTTTTTATTAACTTTTAGTTTTAATTTTTAATTTTTTTTTAGTTCGTAGATTTTAGATTTTCATTTAATTTTTTTTTAGTTTTTAGTTTTTAATTAATGTTTCTTTTAGTTTTGTTTTAATGAGTTTTAGAATTTCATTTTTCATTTTTTTCATTTTTAGTTTTAGAAAAAGTCAAAAAAATAAAAAATAAAAAAATTACCTTTTAGAACTTTAGTTCAGTTTTCATTTTTTTTTGTTAGATTTTTATTTATTTATTTATTTATTTGTAATACTTTAGAATTTAATTTAATTAGATTTAGCTTTAGATAATTTTGTTTTACTTTAAAATTTTAATCTTTTATTTTTAAAAAGATTTTAAAAAAAAAAACACGCAGGTTTGAAAATAAATAATGGAACACTTGGAAACAAATTTCGAGGATCGATTTATCAAACATTTGGAGGATTCTATGGATGATGATTATCTTGTTTCGATAGCTTCAAGTTGGCATTAAACTCATAATACTTTCTGTTGAATGCTTTTATGTGACATACTAATATGCAGAACACGACAGATCTTTCTAATGCCAATATTTTTGCCGAGCATATTTCATCTCACACAAACAAGGAGTATTATTTTTCATGGTTATTTTTACGAATGGATTGATTTTAATATCATGATTAAGTTAATTTCAACACTTTGATTGTCCTTAATTTGTTTTATTTGGTATGAAATTTTTGCGTAAGAATCATGAAGGAAATGCGCATTCCTTCTTGAACACACTTATGTTTCTTTCTGCCAAGTTTTTTTTACAGGTTACAGGATAATCAAGTGATCATTAAGGATATTACATTGTGACGACAATTGGTCTTCAAAAGACTAAATTCATGGAAAATTCTAAAGAAAAATCCATATCCACAACCACTACCTTGCACCTCCCTTTTTGAAAAAGATTTTGAATTCCACCAATTGTAAATCCATAAAACATATCATTTCCATGTCCATTTTTCACAGCAAGAGTTCTTCTTCATTCACCATGCATTTCCTTTCATCTATTCCTAACTCATCAATAAAAGCCATTTTCCATTTCCATTTCCCTTTTCATACCATTTTTCATTTCTGCCAATAAAACCCTACTTCTATGTATATCAATGAGTCAAAGTCCTAGAGTCTAATTATCTTTGTAAAAACACCTAGAGGCTTGCATGCCCTAATGGCAAGTACTCTTGCCAATGAACAATGAGAGTACATTAATATCCCTTGTTCGTTGGATCTTGTAGGTGACTCGACCACAACAAACATATTAGTACCTACAAAGATGTGTTAGGCATCTTGACTCCCATTGGAATCAATGGTGGGAGCTCTCGTGTTGATTAGTGGCATTCATTAATGGCCACTAAGCCAACAACTTCTTACTATGTTCGACACCAGCACATTTAATCACATAGTAAGATTTGTGCCATCGAGCATTGAAGACTTGAAGACCTATATTTTGTAGCAGATGAAGCAGACTTTCTTTCATTGTTTTTCAGTTTTTCATGACTTGAGGACAAGTCAATAAATAAGGCTGGGGGGAGGAAAATGTAACTTATATATTTTGTATACCTTCCAAGCCTTATACATTTTCAGCCATATTCAGCAGACTCATCAGATTCATCAGACTATCCAGCAGCAGATACGATAAATACAGATCCATCTTTCATCCACAACTTGTAGAAGAAGCTTCAAATCAAAATTGTAGCAACTAAACATGCATGATTCATCCAATTCTATAGGTAAGTAAGGTATGATGTTTTCTAACCTTTAATCTTGAAATTCTTTTTAGATGCTAAAATAATTATGTTTGGAAAATATTCCACTATTTCACTATTCCCTTTCTCATTAAAAAATTGCCAAAAACCATCAGTTGGGGAGGGGGGAATTTCACACTTCACACTTCATTTTTTTTCTTCCTGTCATTCGTATTACATCTTAACCCACATAGTTTTCCCACAATAAAACTACTACAAAATGATGAGCATATTAAATGACTTCTTAAAAATGATGAGCATAATGAATTCTTGAAATGATCGATCTCAACAAAGTAAATAATGATTGTAACACAAGAACCAATCATTAAACAGAGATCTCAACAAAGTAAATAATGATTGTAACACAAGAACCAATCATTAAAAGATGCAAAAGCTTTGCAAAAATAAAAGTTATCCAAAGATGTGCAAAGTTAAAAGGAAGTCCATGATTGAAAGATGCTTGTTACAGATGTGCAAAGTTAAAAGGAAGTCCGTGATTGAAAGATGTTTGTTACACAAGAACCAAACATCTTGTAAAAGGAAGCTCATCCAAGAATCAAATTAAACAAGTCATTGTAGTAGCTTGCATGAGGACATGCAAGAGATTCAGTTGGGGAGTATGTTTGGGTTTCAAAATGTCACTCATTACCATACATTTTTCACCTATGCTTCCATTTTATCACCCATTATTCACCACCATGTCACTTCATTTTCCCTATTATTCACCATTAATGGGTCAAATTTATATTTTCCAAATATTATTTATTTTTAAGCATTTTTGAGAGAAATTCTTGATTAAATATTAGAAAATAATATATTTTACATTATATATGGAAAGTGGGTTGTTTTTGTGACATGTGTAGGTGCCAAGGAAGCTTCCAAGACACTTTTATGTGGCCTTCAAGGATCAAATTCGAATTTGAGAAGATAAACCTCATGGAGAAGATTATGATCTCATGGAGAAGATCAAGGACAAAAGGGGTTATGTGTCTAGATGGTTGAGAGATGTATGGAACTAAAAGAGAGATTAGTGGATGATCATTATGAGTTTGTTACTCATCCCATTGTATAAATTGGAGTACAATCTCCTCCATTTGTAATGTTGAAGTTTTTGTAATATTGTAATCTTGAAGTTTTGTAATCTTAGAATTTTGGAGTATGTAATCTTAGAAGCTTAGAGTTGGTTTGTAATGGAGATTTTCAAATAAAGGATTCATACTTCGATTTTTCTCTACATCTGAGTCTCCATTAAAGTGGTGTGCTTGTGGAGTTATGGAGGGTCCCCATGGCCTCACTTGCATGCTTATTTGTTTATTTTAGGTATGATTTATTTTATGTTTTTGTTTGATTTCAGTTTTTAAGCTTTGTTAAATGATCTAATATTGGAAGGATCTTATCTGAAAGTGTTTTTGTAAGAGAACCAAAAGATCTCATACAATTATTAGATTTAGGTTTATTTAATTTCAGTTTTTAAGCTTTGTTAAATGTTCTAATATTGGAAGAGTCTTATTTGAAAGTGTTCTTGTAAGAGAACTGTAAGACCTCATACAATTATTAGATCTAGGTTTATTTCATTTCAGCTTTTAAGTTCTTATTAGATGTTCTAATGTTGGAAGAGATCTTGTAGAATATGTTCTTGTAAGAGAACTATAGATCTCAAACAATTGTTAGGTCTAGGTTTGATTAGTTATTGAAAGAGATCTTAATGAATATGTTCTTGTAAGGGGACTTTAAGATCTTGGACAAATTAGGAATCTTTCTAGATCTATATATTTTAGATAAGCACTTCTAAGTTTACCTTCCAGGGTTGACATTAAATTAAACTCTAATTGACATCATCAATTGGATCCAAACACTTATAATGCACACATCCTAAATTATTCCTCTTCCTGATCTTATACGCTTCCTCAAACAGGAAATCCACACCTGTAATGTAACAACATTTTTTGGACCATAATAAGGAGGGTACACACCTTAAACTATGCATGTATTTCTTTCTATAGTATCAGACTACTTTCCATATGATTCGATCTTCAAATAGAATCAATAAGTCTCACATAAAATGTGTTTTATACATCTTTGTTAACAATCATGAGCTCGCTCTAGAAAGGTTCCCTAACTCTCTCTCTTTTAACAGTTAATAGATGTTGAATTTGAGAAAAATTTTCTCCCAGAACAGGCTGTAATTTTTCTCCACAAGGCTTACTGTAATAAGGTCCTAACCAAAACACAAGCCTCGGTTGGACTTCATGTTTCAAGGTAAAATGCCCTTGCCTTAAGGGGAAGGATCAACACTCTTCCGAAAGATAAGGGAGGGAGAATAACTCCAAAAATCATTTAGGGGGGACATAGGTTTGAATCCTGTTCACTACATGTAGGTCACATCTTCAAAGTTGCAGCTTCCTTAACTAAGGTAGCCGTAAAAGGATTATCTTTTACCTTGCTCCCCTTGAAGAATCAGTGCTACACAAATTTAATTTTGAGAAATACTTCCTTTCTCGTCTAGCAAGTCGTCAAACTGAAATTTCAACCGAACGTTTCAAAAGATGTCAACCCCTGTCCTCACAAATTATTAGCGTAGCTTCCTCAAGGATGATCGACAATTTTAGAAGATAATTATTTATATTATTCGTTCAAAAGCTTGTCTCTTAAGTGGTGATAAAGGTTTGTTTTTATATTCATATGTTGGTTGATAAGGATGATCGTTCAGATTTATAAAGGGACTTTATAGGTGACGATTAGATATTAAAGATGTTTTCAATAGGAATTAACATATTGAAATATTAATTGTATTTATGTCTTGTGTGCTAAGGAAGGGAGGTCGTGAACCTTATGGGAAGAGATAATATTTGTTAAGTTAGGAGGGATACTTTTTATGAGATAGAATTAATTTAAAATGCTTCTTAAGATTATGTTTTCATAATACCCTTAACTTAAT
The DNA here is from genome assembly GCA_034641835.2 of Pinus albicaulis. NCBI lineage: Eukaryota > Viridiplantae > Streptophyta > Pinopsida > Pinales > Pinaceae > Pinus > Pinus albicaulis. The sequence continues at coordinate 1,352,614,964 of CM076578.1, read as the reverse complement.
TAATTATTATCTCTTATTAATATTTGTCGACAATTTTTTTCAGTTCCACTAAAATTTTGAAATCAATGATTGGCTTAGTGCATATGGCCCTACCTAGGATGTGAAATCAGTGATTGGTGTATTTCCTTTGGTTCTTGAAGTTATTCAACTTATACACAATGATATTGCGGCAAGAATTATTTTCATATATTGACAACCATAGGTGAATTAATGATAAGGTGTCATTTTACTACCCTTTGGGGTTTAAGCCCACAAAATTGGTCTTCAACTTAAAATAAAATAAATTTAAAACCATAAAGAACTATGTGGGGTACAAAACATCATCGAAAATACATTTTCGAGGAGAATCTAACTAGATTGATTAGGAGATAGGAGACCACGATTTTTCATGCCAAATTTGCTGAAAAATATTGAGGTAGCTATTGGTGCTTCTTGGGTTGACATCAATGACAACCACCTATCAACAGTTATAGCCAAAGAATAAACCAGTAATTTCTCGATTGCATATAGTTATGTGATGGTCCAATCTTGCAAGGCCACGAGGCAATATTTAAATGGGTTCAACGTAAAAAAACCTTATGTTACAACCAATGAAAAAACCAATATTTTCTTGATTACATATGGTTATGTGATGATTTGATCCATGCAAGGCCACATGGAAGTATTTCATGGGTCCATGTCATGAATTTTCATAGGGCCATGTGGCGCCATGTGATTGGCCCACTTGCAGTCCAATAAACATGTCAGTGCCACTTCAATGTCTACTCAGCTGCCATGTGTCACATTCAACCTGCGCACATGTCCAGTCAGGTTTCCAACATGGCACTAATTCATAACCAATTGTATCTACAATTGCAGCTCAAGTGTACCACGTGTCCACTCCATAGACTGCCATGTCACCTTTGGCTATTGAATTTTGTGTGTTTTAATTGAAAATTTGACTAAGCATAACTTTCGCATCTGAGCTTGGATTGAGATGTCGTTTGCATCACATTGGATTCCTTGTGACAAACTCTTCGATCTAGTTAAGGTTTCATTGCAATTTGAGGAATTTTATTCTTTATCCATTAGGGATCCTCCTAGTTCAACAAGAGTGGTTGCATTCATTTAATTTCATTTTAAGAGTGGATGTCTAGCTAATATACATAATTAGGAATAATTTTTGTTATAACCCTATTTTCCACTCCATTATAGTGAGAGAGACCCAAGTTCAACATACCTCAGTTGTTGGCAAGAAGGCACCCCCTTTCGCCTTTTATTTTACTTACATGGGTATTACAAGGGAGTTAGAACATGTTAAATGGGTGATATTACATAATTGATTAATTTCTCATAATTAATTTGTCACAATTTCATAATTATGAAATAATAATATTTCATAATCGAGATAATTAAGAAAAAATTTCTAGAGTTTGTCATTCCTAAGGAGATCAAATTGACCAACTTCCATAGTTTTTCATTCCCAAGGAGATCAACTCGATCTGCTTGTCTATGAGTTGGTTAGGGGTGAATTAATGTGGAATTTTCCTAACTTATATAGCCTATGGGTGTTCAAATACATTTTCCCAGAGAGGGAAAAAGGCCTATATAAACTAGTCATGTAAAGGGGAAAGTAGATCTAGTGAGTTAGATACAGTGCGAGAGATTTTTCCATTTGTTGAAGCTATCTTTGCTAGAGGTGGAGACCAAGATTACAAGTGGAGTCATGGGCAGGACTCACGAAGCAACAACTCCTTATGATTGAGAAATTCAGATCACAATAGGTTTGATTGCTTTTTTGTATTTTCACTCACATATTTTTTTTTCTCCTCATCTTTTACAGTCATTTGAGATATGATTTTGTTACACACCTGCATGAAAACCTCCTTCAATAGAATGGCAACAATAACAGAGAGATTTTAGATAGTCACTTTTATTGGTTTTTTAGAACTCTCTTTCTAGTTTACCATTATTTGTATCTCAATTTAGGTATTCATTAAGCTCTAGCCAATAATGGTGAAGCCACATTTCCTATAAATTTTCAATCATTCTTATTTGTATCATTCCCAAGAAATTGTGTACTTGTTTCATAATTTCATACATTGTTGAATGGCATTCCCTTTAATAGTCACATGATTGAATTGTTCATATGTGAAACATGCTCATGTGACTTTGAAACTATGAATTGAAAAATGGATGAAACCCTTGAGAGATTCACATTTTTGGAAAGGTTTTTTTGTTGGATAGTCGGTGTTAACATTAATTTGTCCATAATTACAAATTTATTTATCTTTTTACTTATCATTTAGTTGCTAAAATTTGAAGAATTTATGTTGGTAAATAATTAATTACCTATTTAAATCATTTACCACTTTTGGGTTTTTAGTTTTCGTGATTTCATTCATAATTTCACTTTTTTGCACTATCAATTTCAAATTTTCACACCACATGTGCACAGTCAAAGGACCTAAGGTCTTTCCCATACCAAAGTATGTTCTTAAACATGTTTTCTTGGTGATATGGGTGATTTAGAAATGATTTGGAGAGAGAAATTCCTCATTTAATACAAAATATGTTTGGTTCATGCCACTAAGCCAAGAATTTTAAATTCAACTGACATAATATAACCAACTAAATCCTGCAAAAAAAGAATAAAACAATTTATGTTAGGGTTGTGGAATTAGGTATTGAAACAACACACCATGATATTTCAAATTTAAAAATAATGGTTTGAGTCCTAGGTAGCTTAGAATCCTATCTAGAGGTTTGTTTTCAAAATAAGGATGCACTCCCATTTGATTCTCATGATTAGGCTATAATCAATAGTTTAAAAAAGGCTCTGAGCTCCTTCAACCCAAGTGTCACCTCTTAATTATTCCAAGTTGGTAACTCCTTGATCATGGACACTTACGAGATAAGATAGTGATCAAAACATAGATTTTCCACTATGCAACTCTTGTGGGATAACTAGATTAGTTAAGTTAAATAGTTGTTGCCCCCTTGGATTTCATCACCTTTGGTGATTCACTTTAACTATATTTTTCATACCTTCATTTTCCTTAGTTATTAAATTTCCTCACTATTTTTTGATACAATTTAAAGGCCCAATTAGATGTTATTATTTTCTCATGGTTCATTAGAGTTTTTTAGGTGTGTGTGAGTCTGTGTGTTTCTTTCACCATGAAAAATATCACTAAAAAACATATTTTTTCACCATTAAAAGAAAACTTGTAAACCACTAATGCATTTCCTTAATTTTTTATAATATTAGCTCGGATGTATTCATATAATTCACTACCTATATTTAGCAACTTCATATTTGTGGTTTGAACCCAAAGCACGACATTCATGGCACGTTTTAACCTTCTAGCAAGGTCATGTCTCATTAATGTAGAAATTATAAAATATGCATGTATATCTTGGATTCACCCGATTTAACAATATGCTAAATTTAAATACTGAATCGCTTCCAAAAATCTTTGCGAAATTAAAAACACAATTTCCAATTACATAAGAATGAAGAAAGATCAATCACGCACAACACAAATAATTCCCTAGGGAAAGATTACAGTTAAAAACTCCACTATTGACTACAAATTATTGACACAATCATATGCTTCTTGTTACTCTTTCTATTCCTTATATTTTATTCTCCCCCTTAGATATTGTGTACTCTCCCACATAGATATTGCACTCAATTTTGATGGTCCTTTGTTATCTTTCTTGACTACTTCAAATTATCAAATTATTGACATAATAATATAGATATTGCACTCAATTTTGATGGTCCTTTGTTATCTTTCTTGACTACTTCAAATTATTGACACAATCATATGCTTTTACCTTAATATCTTGTAGAGCCCATTTCATCCAAAACACTCAAAAATAAGTAACTACTATGTATTCCGCTTCTACTCTAGATAGAGAAAGTAACGACTCTTTCTTGCTTAACCATTAAACCAAAGACTCTTCTAAGTAGAATTATACATTGTCCACTTGTACTAAATTCACAAGCCTAGTTGAATCTCTATATGTTGTCAATGTAAATTTCTCACAAGTAAATTTGTCAATGTAAATTTCTCAACTTCTACAAGTTTTATAGGTAGAGTCTGTAAAGGGCCAGGTAGCCTCTCGATCTCATCTTTTATGGAAGGTGACATATCTAGTAAATGCCCCTATAGTCAATATTTGGAATATATCTAAATAGAAGTTCTTCATTTTAATATCCATAAAACACAACCACTTTAAGTTAAATTGTTTACATGCACGTCATTTCTCCCACAAACTAAAGGCTTCCTCCCATTAATTTTAGATGTGAATTCTACCATAAATTTTTTAAGTCAAACTTTAAGATAAACCATGCACATGTAATTTTCAATAAATGTAAATTTAATATCTAAATTCACATATGTTTAGTGGTGTAATTGTTTCACTTCCGATATTATGTTGCTTGCCTTGCTAATCAGTTATTAGACTACATATCTTCATATAGAACTTGCAAATTTAGCATGATGGAAATGTGAACTAATTAGTTATTAGACTACATATCTTCATATAGAACTTGCAAATAGCATGATGGAAATGTGAACTTGCAAATAATATTTAATGGAAATGTGGATCTCAAATAAAAGTCATGATTAATCCTTCTAGAAACCAAACATAATAATGTATTAGGACACGCTCCTTTAACTTGAAAATAGTACATGGTACTATTGTGGATCTCATGACTCTTCATGATTAATGTTTCTAGAAAACAAACATAATTTAATGTATTAGGACATGCTCCTTTAGGCTTGGTGGAATTACCTTTGCTTTCATGATTAATGCTTCTAGAAACGAAACATAATTTAATGTATTAGGACAAGTTCCTTTAGGCTTGGTGGAATTAATTTTGCTTTTTATTTCTCTCTTACACACACATATACATATAAAGAGATGATCCCATTTTCTTTTTAATTCATAGATCAAATGTCATTTAAATACAAGATTTATCATAATGTACAATGATTCATTCCATATTATTCATAAATTCATAATGTACAATAATTCATTCCATATTATTCATAAAATTTTTCATTGAAAAATAAACCCTTTAAATGATGAACCTAGTTAATGCTTATTATTCATGAAGAAGACTACTTGATCTTTCAATTTGAATTTGATGATGGCCAGGTTTGTTATCTTTCTTGACTACGTCAAATTATTGACACAATCATATGCTTCTTGTTACTCTTTCTATTCCTTCCTTATATTGTATTTCCCCCCTTAGATATTGTGTACTCTCCCACATAGATATTGCACTCAATTTTGATGGTCCTTTACATTATATTTCTTGACTACTTCAAATTATCAAATTATTGACACAATCATATAGATATTGCACTCAATTTTGATCCAGTCCTTTTTTATCTTTCTTTACTTCAAATTATTGACACTTGATTGAATATAGATATTGCACTCAATTTTGATGGTCCTTTGTTATCTTTCTTAACTACTTCAAATTATTGACACGATCATATGCTTTTTGTTACTCTTTCTATTCCTTCCTTATATCTATTCTCCCCCTAGATATTGTGTATTCTCCCACATAGATAAATTGCACTCAATTTCATAGGCTCTTCGTTTGAATTAAAATATATTGTATTCTCCCCCTTAGATATTGTGTACTCTCCCACATAGATATTGCACTCAATTTTGATGGTCCTTTGTTATCTTTCTTGACTAATTCAAATTATCAAATTATTGACACAATCATATAGATATTGCACACAATTTTGATGGTCCTTTGTTATCTTTATTTACTTCAAATTATTGACACTTGATCATATAGATATCATATAGATATTGCACTCAATTTTGATGTTCCTTTGTTATATTTCTTGACTACAAATTATTGACACTTGATCATATAGATATTGCACTCAATTTTGATGGTCCTTTGTTATCTTTCTTGACTACTTCAAATTATTGACACAATCATATGCTTTTTGTTATTATTTCTATTCCTTCCCACATAGATATTGCACTCAATTTCATAGGATCTTCTTTTGAAGTCAAATATATTGTATTCTCCCTCTTAGATATTGTGTAGTCTATGACATAGATATTGCACTCAATTTCATAGGCTCTTTTTTTGAAGTCAAATAAGTGGAAATAATTTACAATATAACTATCCCTAATTTGTTTCTCACATGTTCAAATGGTTCTCTAACAAGATAATTTACAAGAAATATTCCTAATTTGTTTCTCACATATTCAAATGATTCTCTAACAAGAGGCTTTGAAGGATATACAACCTCCGGTTGAAGGATGAAGGGCAAGGACCTTCAAAGTACAACCAAAGGTTGAATATCATTAAACCGAAGGTTTAATAATACAACCTTGAGTGATTCCACGGGTCCTCTACACCCTTCACACGGTGAAATTGGGATAGGTATAGTGTTTACTTCTACAAGTTCTATAGGCAGAGTTTGTAAAGGGCCAGGTAGCCTTTGGATCTCATATTTTATGAAAGGTGACATATCTAGTAAATGCCCCTAAAATAAATCTCTGGAATGGATCTAAATAGAATTTCTTCATTTTAATATCCATAAAACACAACCACTTTAAGGTAAGCTATGTACATGTGTCATTTCTCCCACAAACTAAAGGCTTCCTCTGATATCCATAAAACACAACCACTTTAAGGTAAAGTATGTACATGTGTCATTTCTCCCACAAACTAAAGGCTTCCTCTGATTAATTTTATATGTGAACTCTACCATAAAATTTTTAAGTCAAACTTTAAGATAAACAATGCACACGTCATTTACCTCATGATCTTTTTTAATGACCATGTGTTTTTTTCAATTTTATACCAAGTGTGCTCCCACCATGTAAAGCACAATTTGGTGAAATTATCATTTTTTATAATTTATTTTTTTCTTAAATTGAGTTTAACACATCAATAATTGCTTTGAAAGTTGTGTTCTACATAATTTGTGTACACTAAATTACAAATTGATTTTCTAAAATTTATTTTGTGTAAATGTCCATCAATAGATATATATATCATGGAGGATGAACGAAGAAGATCAACCGAATCCCATATGGGGGTTCAGGGATCGGGGGATGTTCACGGTATTTAAATATAATCTTAAATCTCCATACATGTGTGTACATATGGAATTGATTTTTTATTAACTTTGTGAGTTAAATTAGTTGTTAATAAGTTTCATTTTTTAATTTTTAGGAGGTAAGAGGAGAAGGGTTTCTACTCCATCCATGAAGCGTGTCCATGGTTCACCCAGTCATGGTATGGTTCACGCAATTTAATCAATGAATATGTATATGTATTTATATGTACACATGAATGTATTTTTCAATTGATTATAAATTCATATTTGTTTATGAAGCTTCTCTCTCATCTCGAGAGGTTGGTGGTGGTTCAAATCCACTTAGAGGGCCATCAATGAGTGGTAGCAGGTTGTGTGAAGGGGGTGATATTTATTCCCCCGAAGGCCAATCAATGGCTGTTGGTTCTCAGCAGGGTCATTTTGGGTCTAGTTCTCAGCAGGGTCATTCTAGGTCTGGTTCTTAGCAGGGTCATGTTGGAGAAGATGCTAACCAACAACATCAGGGTTACCATCAATTTCAATATTTTTTTCATTAAATTTGCACAACTTTTTTTACATGTGTTTTTTATAATATACGAAAATTTATATATATTGATGCAGAGGCCGAAAATGTTCCAACTAGTGGTCAAAATAGACACAGGGCAGACCACTACATTCAAGAAGAAGGTTGTCTACCCAGCACAACTTATTCGGCCGACATTTCTGACATACCATGGGAAACAAACATGGCGCAATGCAGCTTACAAAAGTGTGAAAAAATTCATGCAAAATTGTAGAGAGATCTCGTGTCTCTGACTCTACCTGCTAAGAGTTGACAAAGACTTGAAATAGTTACACATTCATTGGGCGAAATTGTAAATGTGTACAAAACTCTTGGGCCAACGACTGATACATTTGTAGAAGTGATGAGAAAGAGAAATGAAATAGTAATGGGTCTAGATAAATGGGAGGATGTAAAACAAAAAGTTACAAAAGATGTGGCCAAGTCAATGTTTAATTTCAAGGAAGGGCCAAAAAAGAAAAATGTTGAAGGTGCAATATTTCAAGCACCAAAATATAGCTCGCTATTTGTATGATAGGCACCTTGCGGCCTATGGAAGGCTCCCATGGAACGATGAGGTTCCTGTTTATTTTGCACAAATGTTTTACGCAGAATTTTTTTTGGGTATGAAACCCAACTACAATGACCTTCTGTCAGAATTTTTTGGCCCGGGGAAAGGTCGATTATATGACCATAAGGGCACTAAGCGAGATGTGGAGTTGCCTCGCCCTGAGCCGACATTGGTGAGTCGACCTTTTCGGGTCGAAACTCTGCGGTCAGAGATGGATGCGACTTCTCAAATAAGTCGAGAAGCAAGGGATGTTATGATCGACAATGTTTATAGCAGATTGGGTGGAGTCGATGTTTGTTTAAATCGACAAAGAGCACGTGAAAATGCACGTGCCAATTTTGTGTATTGTACAGATGAAGAGATTGATAACATGAATGTTGAAGATCTCTGAATATATGCAAAAAATTGTCGCAATGGTTTGCAAGACCTAATTCTTCATGAGGAAGAGGGCACCGGAATGGTATGTGTTAATGACCTTAGGGTTTGAAATTATTTTTAATAAATACACGTGTATGTACATGTATACATTTATTTGTATGTACATTAATCTAACAAAAATGTATGATTATATGTTAAAACACCATTTGCAGTTCTCACACATGATGCATGACGAAAATGTTAATATCACGTTCAGGACCTCTGGTTCAAACAATGCAGATGGGTCTGACCATCAAGATATGTTGGAAAATGTTAGTGTTTTTTAAGTGATTTTAAAATAAATAATTGTGCACACATGTACATGTATGTATATATAATATGATAAAATGTTTTAACAAATACCGATTCCATCTGATGTTTTTGGGATGGTGGTACCTTCTGCTTCCTTGGGAGATGTACCTTCTACTTCCTTAGGAGATGAGCCACAATTATGGACAATTTTTCACAAGTTTAAAATTTATGTTTAAAAGTTATATATATATATAGATTGAGTTATTTTAAATTTTTTGAATTTAGGTTCCTATAGAAGATTTATTTAATTTGTGGACTCTAGCGACAAAGATAGGAACATCCACAACATTTGAACAAGTTGTCTTTAGTTCCTTTTTTTAGTATTATTGAAAATAAGTTTATATATGTACACATGCATTTTAATTTCAAAGTTTTTAATATATATATACAACTTGATATAGTTTGATACTTGTGAGATCTACAATTTTTGGACATATTTTATTACATTGTTAATATAATTTGTTTTGTTTCAAAAAGTTAATTTTTGGATGGTTTTAGTAATTTTGGCATGTGAATGTGAAGTAATGTTGTCATCTATAAATTAATGTTGTCATCTGAGCTACATTTGGCATGTTATGTAATGATGTGTTATAATTTGTTTTGTTTTTAAAATTTAAGTTTTGGATGCTTGGAGTACATTTGGCATGTGAAGTAATGTTGTGATCTATAATTTTTTGTTAAATTAAAAGTTAAAAGTTTTGGATGGCTTCAATCTACATTTGGCATGTGATATAATGTTAAATGTTTTTAAATTGGATAGTTGAATTATAATTGGCATGGCATGTGAAGTAATGTTATGTATAATATAATCAAAAAGTTTTTAAAACTCAAGTTTTGGATGGTTTCAATCTACATTTCACATGTGATATTTGATGTTTTAAATGTTTAATGTTTTAATGTTGCACGATATATAATCAAAAGGTTTTTAAAACTTAAGTTTTGGATGGTTTCAATCTACATTTGGCACATGTGGCATATAATGTTAAATGTTTCTATTGGATCTAGTTGAACTATAATTGGCATGGCATGTGAAGTAACGTTGCACGATATATATAATCAAAAAGTTTTTAAAACTCAAGTTTTGAATGGTTTCAATCTACATTTCGCATGTGATATTTAATGTTTTAATGTTGCATGATATATTATCAAAAGTTTTTAAAATTTTAAAGTTTTGGATGGTTTCAATCTACATTTGGCACATGTGGTATATAATGTTAAATGTTTCTATTGGATAGTTGTTCACTATAATTGGCATGGCATGTGAAGTAATGTTGCACAAATCCCTTTAATTTTGATTTAATGTTAAATGTTTTTTAAATGTAAATCCATTTAATTTTGTTTTGATGTTAAATGTTTTAAATGTTTTTATATAATGTTAAATGTTTTGATCTAAGTTTTTGATGGTTTCAATCTACATTTGGCCTATGGAAGACACCATGCATAGACAACGGATGCGTTGCAGAAGGGGAGGTGGGGGTAGGGATGGAGGGGGTAGGAGTGTTGGCTCTCGCCCTCCTCTTTCCATCCATGACACAGGTAGCCACCCTCCTCCAGCAAGCAATGAAGCACCATTTCAGTTCACCAGTGCTACGGTCAGACCGCGAATTACGATGAACATTTCCATCTCTTTTCAGGAGGAGATGCAAGATCAAGGTGCTTCTAGTTCCAGGAGGCGGTGGAGAAAGTCCACCATCCCAGCCCATCAACTCCAAGACACCAGAATGTTGGCAGCTCTTGCAGTCAAATCCACCTCGACGAGCTCTAGCTGCAATGGCGCGAGCAACAACAACTCCTCCCAGCACTCCAAGGGAGTAGATGATGATCTGGAGGACTACGGTTGTCCAATTATGGAGGAGAATCCTCATACACACATCGATAGCTAGTCTAATGTCAGGTCCTCTTTAGTTTTTTCTTGGTTATGGGCAGTCCCTTTTCTGTTTTTTTGATTCATACCCCCTCTGGTGTTGGCTAGTTAGGCAACCCAGGAGACGAGTCTCGCTATGTATATTATGTTCATTACAGTTATATATGTGTAAATCCTTTAATTTTGATTTAATGTTAAATGTTAAATGTTTTGATCTAAGTTTTGGATGGTTTCAATCTACATTTGGCCTAGATGGAAGACTCCCATGTGAAGTATTGTTCTGATTGAATCAAAAAGAGTAAAGAAGTAGTTTTATATATGTAAATCCCTTTAATTTTAATTTAATGTTATTTAAATGTTAATGTTTTGATCTAAGTTTTGGATGGTTTCAATCTACATTTGGCCTAGATGGAAGATACTCCTATTTGAAGTATTGTTTTGATATATTCAAAAATATTTTAAAGTAGTTATATGTAAGTCCCTTTAATTTTGATTTAATGTTAAATGTTTCAAGATATAACATGTTAAATGTTTTTATTTAAGTTTTGGATGGTTTCAATCTACATTTGGCCTAGATGGAAGACTTTCATGTGAAGTATTGATTTGTTTTAATCAAAAAGAGTAAAGAAGTAGTTATATGTAAATCCCTTTAATTTTGATTTAATGTTAAATGTTAAATTTTTTGATCTAAGTTTTGGATGGTTTCAATCTACATTTGGCTTAGATATAAGACTCCTATGTGACTTGTAAATTGTTTTGATTTAATCAGAAATTTTTTAAAACTCAAGTTTTGGATGGTTGAAGTACATTTGGAATCTTACGATTGCTTTTGATCTCTACATGTAGTCTTGTTTGAATGAAAAAATTTCCAATAGGAAGAACATAGCTTTTCAATGCAACTAACCATGTATCAATTGAGCTCTAATTGAAAAAAGAGTTTAAAGAAGTAGATATATGTACAAATTATCCCTTTAATTTTGATTGGAAATATAAGTCTAGTACATATTTGTTTGTTGAATTTGGGTCAATGTAGTTAATGCAATCAAATAGGTAGCCTTGTTGATTTATAATTTGGTAAATTGATGACATTCAGTTAATTTCATTCTAGAACATAGAACATATATCTGACCATTGGACAGACAAATTTTGTACTAGATTTTCAATCAGGAATAGAGATGTGGGTCAAATCTCACCAAAAGTCTGAGAAGTGCTTCGAGTCTCGTCTGAAAGGAATCTTAGTACAAAACTATACTATGGATGATTTATTTACATTGCAAGGATACTTTTTACCAGAAAATCTCACAAGAAAAATTGGGCACATTAAGTTCGTGTATATATCCAATACGATTTTTCATCAATGCACATAGAAAAACTACTTTTAGTTAAAATTGCATTCTAGAACATATATATTGAATACATTTAAATCATTTTTCATCAATGCACATAGTAAAACTACTTGAAAAATTAATTTCATTCTAGAATATATATATATATATATATATATATATAAGTAACATTTTTCATCAATGCACATTGAACATATCCGACCATTGGACAAACAAATTTTGTACAAGATTTTCAATCAGGAATAGAGATGTGGGTCAAATCCCACCAAAAGTCAGAGAAGTGCTCTGAGTCTCTTGTCTGAAAGGAATCTTCATACAAAGCTATACTGCAGATGATTTATTTACATTGTGGATACTTTTTACTAGAAAATCCAACTAGTTTTTCATCAATGCACATAAGAAAAACTAGTTCCAGTTAATTTCATTCTAGAACATATATATTGAGTACACGTGAATCATTTTTCATCAATACACATAGTAAAACTACTCAAGAACAATTAATTGCATTCTAGAACACACACACACACACACACACACACACACACACACATATATCCTTGATACATGTAACATTGTTCATCAATGCACATGTATATATCCTTGATACTTTTAGTTGATACTAGAGCATGTGCACAAGTACCAAAACAATTTGTACATGTGCAAACACTTGCACAAATAACATAAGTAGCTCAATTTTTAGTTTCAAGTGTACTGGAAGTTCTAAAACAAATTTAATCCAAAGAGAATAAATTGTTGGGCAATTCAATCAAAAAAATTCCAATGGAATGCCATCTTCAATAATCCGTTCATGATCAGATTTTGACATTTTCCATTTCTTAACTTTCGTTTTTCTCTTTGATTGAACCTCTATCAACTTTATGCATGCTGCACACACCAAGTGACTATAGACAACTTAGGAATCGGGTTCATAGTCTTCAAAGTAAACAAAGTCCTCACTTTGATTAGTTTGTTTGAAAAAATAACCTTTCAGTATAATATATCCTCTGTCATATTGAAATCCGTGATCATTATAGTTTTCTAATAATTTCATTTTTTGTTCAGTGCAACGCATCAAATAATACTTAAAATTTTCATCGTTGTCAATAGGTGTAATTACAGCAAAAACATCTCCTGCACAATAAAACAAACTTTTAAACAAAATTATACAAATTTAAATTTATTTCTAGATCTTTAAATCATTAGAAAGCAATTCAAATGTTACCTTCTCTAACAAGATCAGAAACTCGATCACCATCAGATGATATTGTAGTTTCCTCTGATTGCATTTCTTTAAACATTGCAACATAAATTTTTCCCTTTGTAGTTAGCTCTGTATGTTTCCAATCTTTTACATACATGTTGTTTTCACAAACGTCATTGGATTTTGTGTTGTCTATGCAAACATAAAAAAAACAAGAATATTTTATTTTATCCAATGCAAACACATTTTTGGACGACTTTGTTTTAATTGAATGCAATTTTCGAGTCCCTTTTATTGTTTCAACGTAATTTCCAAATGATCTATCTACTTCTTCGATCCCAATATGCCAGAAAACCTTTATATGGAAAATTAAAAGAAGAATTTGTAAATATGATCTATCAAAATACAATCAAAGATAATCATTTCACGATAAATGTACACAATGTTTAAAATTAGATTTCCAATAAAAATTAAATTGAATGTACCTTCGCACTTCCCTTGATGGGTTAGTCTCATGGCTTAGAGCAGCGATGCACCATTGAACAACTTCTTTAGCATTCACAATTCGTCTTGTAGAGGGGCTCATTTGATATCTTCAAAGTGCTTGTTTTATGCATGCTCCTGCACTGTCATGTTCTCCTTTTCCATGGCCAGTCTCAAAGAAATTCCAGCAATGTTTAATGCAGGTTTTATTATGAAGACAACACAACCAAAAGAATGATCGTGCAGATTTGAATTGACCTGCGCATCAGTCTGACCATATCCAATGTTCATTGAATTTTATTCCATGATTTTTCAAGGAATCATAAAATTTTCCAAAACAATGTTGTACAAAATATGTATCATGTGTATGATCGTCACTGATATAAAAGTGATATTCTTTAATGATATGTCGATTTTCACTCGTGCTTTCTATATGATCGACGTTTTGTTTAGCATGTCTATATAGAATATGGACGAGCATGGAGACTTGGTCAGAATGATAGTATTCACTATGAATTTCTTTTTGTGGAACAAATGTGTAGTTTTCTGCAAAATCAATCACTGACAAAATGGTCCTTGGTGGAAAAACTTCACGAAATTTTTTTAATTGCAAGTCTTGCCATCAAGATCTATGGGAATGCTTGGTGTATTTGTAAATTTCTGCCTCAAAATTTCTCAAAAAGTCTATCACAAAAATTTCGTCTTCTAGTAATTCAATTCTTTTAACACTATTTTCACCTTGAATCGATGGACCAATATATTAATATCTCTTCCATTTCACTTTCATGTTGGAAAATGATTGATCATTTATATCAGTATGATATTTGTTTTGAAATTTAGTCAAATTTCCACAATCATCACATTTTTTACCACCAACACATTTCTTTTTGTAAAATAGTTCATCGCTTTCTCTTTCACATAGAATTTGAGATATGAAATCACAGATAGTGGAAGGAGGAGGTGAATCCTTCCATAATGTTTTACCAAAATCAATGAATGTGTCATAATATAACTCAAATTCCACATGATAATGACAACAACAAGTGTCGCGTACGGTGATAGGTTTTATATACCATGATTTTTGTTGAACAAAAGCACTGATTGAAACATGAATTTGACGATTCTCTTCTTTGATATTGTTGAATAACTCTATCTGAGTGGTTTCAAAGAAACATTTTTCATGTTCTTCGTACTGATTTCGTGCTATTATTCTTCGCATCACATGCCTTGAAGTTGGCGAAGCACGCGGATTTTTCTTCCAATATTCATATATTATTTTTTTAACATTTTTTCCAAGTCTATCTTTGTATGGTTTCCTACAAATAGCTCTCCAACAAGCGAGTTCATCATTTACATCTACTTGCAGTCGAAATTTCCGATGTTTGTGCAAATTCTTTCGCGAGGTTCCTAATGCTCGTGCCATAGATGTTACCAAACGATTCTCTTTAGTACTTGATGAAACCATTTCCATATGTATTACTCTACGTACAATTGAAACATTTTTATCTCTAGATTTCTTAATTGAATTTATAGTACTACTTATATTTTGTATCACATTTTCCTTCATTTTTTTTTTTTTTTATCTTTGGTTGATTTTCAAATACCCAGTAGTGTCGTAGCTTCTTTTATTTTCCTTAACGATAGGAGACCTTTCAACATTTGAGCTTGAAATGTCACCTGCTCATTTAAGAAATACTTTTAAAAAATGTCGTTAACACGATATCGTATAACATGGTCAGGTTTTTAATCTCTATATCTGTGAGTGTCAGCATTTTCTAACATCTCATCATTGACACTGATTTCATCTGTACATATTCGAAAAAATAGTACATAATAAGCTTACATATGAACAATAAATAACTAAATTAATAAATATATGTATAATTTCAATAATATGTGCATGTGTTCAATATATATATATACATACCTTGTGATTCAATTTCTTCATTTGAATTTATTTCAATATTTTCACCATCTTCAATCATTGGTTCAATACCTCTTTCACTTTCTCTTTCAAAATTTTGTATCTCATCATCAATGTTTTGAGGAATATCTCTGTCTGTTTACATTAAACAAAATATTTAAATTCAAATTAGTTCATCAAATAAAAATTAAGCTTCACATTTTACACTAGGAAAATTTTAAATATATCAATAGATCATAATATTTACATTTACATACTTGCTTCAATTTCTTCTTGAGGTTGATTTTCCCCTTCAATATTTGAGAGGGCTTCTATCTTTCTTTTGCGAGAATGTCTCGTCTCTTCTCTACGTTCCTCAGGGTCTCTTTTTCGATCATATTATCTCGCACAAGTCCTTCGATTTCCCATGATAATAGAGTATGAAGTTCAAAAAATTTCCTTCAAAAAATTAGACAATAACTCAATTAGAAAAAGCATCACAAAAGATTTAATTTAAAAAAAATCATTTTAATTTTTTTGCAAAAAATACATACTCCAATCCAAAACACTTAGTTTAAAAAATTCGAGAAAAAAATGTCTTAAAAAATGAAACGAAGCTCAAAATATTTACTTCAACTCAAAACATGTACTCTAAAAAAATGTCATTTCAAAAAATGCCTCCAACTTAAAAAAAAGTCACTTTAAAAAATACTTTCAGAAAATGTCTTTTTGAAATTAAACCCAACTCCATACTTTCAAAAAAATGAAGCACAAAAAACACCTAAAAAAATGTATTACATACCTCAAAGAAATTTCCTTTGAATGCACGTCCAAGAAAATTTCTTAAACCCAAAACAATTATTCGCAAAATCAGACCGTCTCCAAGAATTCAAAATTAAACACAAATCCATACTTTCCAAAAAAATGAAAAAAAACATCCAAAAAAATGTATCACATACCTCCAAGAAATTTCCTTTGAATGTACATCCAAGAAAATTCCTTAAACCCAAAAAAAAAAAAAAAATCAAACCGTCTTAAAGAAATGTCCTTAAACCCAAAACAATTCTTTGCAAAATTGGTCCGCCTCCAATAAATGCCCCTAAACTCAAACCTCCAAGAAATGTCTTCAAACCCAAAACAAGACCTTTATAAAATCAGATCAAATGTGCGAAATGTGCGAAAATTATGAATGATTTTGTGGCAATTTATATTGCCACAAAATGTGTTTTAGGAGGGGTGCCACAAAATTTTCCAGCCGACGTAAAATTAGATTACAGTTCGGCCGAAATTTTATTAAAAGTTTAGCCGAAATTTGATAAATAATTCGGCCGAACTATTAAGTCATTAGATTTAACAGGCCGTCGGTGCAAAAAATAGTTCGACCGAACTTTTAATCAAATTTCGGCCGAACTAGTGCGTCACCAGTCACACAACTTGACGTTTCTGCAACTTTGGACTGATTAAAATCCATGAAACATTCTGAATTAACTATTGAAACCAAGAAAAGCATTTTTAGAATTGAATCTAATTTTAGGAAATATAACTTTTATGGAATTTCATAAACATTTACTAATTTTAATTAATTTTCTAATAAAATGGGTGCAAACAATTTCTGAGGGTCATTGTGATTCAGTGAAATCAAAATTCTATATCGCCCAAAATACATTGTAAAAAAAATTGAAAAAATTATGGGGCATTACATTGGTCCGTCGTCTCTAATGGGTAGCTTTTAGATTTTTAGTTTATAACTTATATGTTAAGAAATTTGTTGCATCACGAAACATATCCAAAATATGCAGTTTTTTCATATTGGACTAGTTCAATAAATTCTAGTAATTATGATATGCATCCATTGGCTTTGTAAATATGACGAAACCAAAGTAGACTCTGTCTAGATTGTTGTAACACATTTTGTTTTCTCAAAAACAAAAATTTTCAATGAATACAACATTGCGTATTAACATGACTTCTTATGAATCTTTTTATTGTTAAGAAACACACACTCAAAGAAACACTAAGTTGACATATCAAATCTGCATTAAAAAATTTCAAAAAATAAGTAATAGAAAGCTAACAAAATTTCTGACAACTTTTATTTTTATCACAAAATGAAATTATAAACAAAAAAATTGTTATAGTTTGCAGAAAGTTGAAGAACCGAAAAAAATGAAAATTTTTTCTCAAAAAAGGGCAAAAAGTGTAACCCAACTTCACATTTTCACACATGTACATGCGATAGGATTTGACATTGAATGAAACATATGTTTATACAATGGCATGGATTTACTCTTTTGAGTTGGAAAGCGTAAGTTCTAAACCTAGACACTCGTTACATACTTAAGATATCTTTAACTCTATGGTTTTATTATTACTCTAAAACACTATCAATACAACTAAATACTGTGAGTATTGCATGTCACTTGGTCTTTTAAAAACCTAGGGTTCTATTCCCACTAGTAGAAAATGATGAAATTAGTGACTAGGTGACTAAAAAAGTTAGTCACCACAATTATTTCAAGTGAATTACTACTAAATTCGAGCAATTTTAAGTGACCGAACTAAAAATGACTAACTTAAATAACTAATTTAGTCTAGGAATAAAATATACGACTAGATAATAAGTGACTAAACTAAAAACGACTAACTTAAACGGCTATTTTAGTTTAGGAATAAAATAAACAACTAGATAATAAGTGAGTAAACTAAAAACAACTAACTTAAATGACTAATTTATTCTAGGATTAAAATATATGACTAGATAATGAGTGACAAAATTAATAATGATTAACGTACATGACTATTATAGTCCAAGAATAAAAATATGACCAGATAACAAGTAAAACAAGTGATCTGAATGGAATGTATTAGTTTTGCTGTGCTAAGTATCCAAACAGTAATTAAAATGTGTGCATAAGGTTCTCTGAAGTTTGCAGGTGAAACAAATGGTTTTTACTTAGTTAAATAGATTTCTGTGTGAGGTTAAAGCATGTAAATTGCTTATAAAAAATTATACAATAGTAAATAACAGAGAATAAAACATCGCATGTAACAGTACTCAACAAATTTGATGAAGCAGTTCACCCCTCCTGGGCTACATATGCTGGTCCAACTCCCAATGGCATGTCCCTCATTTCTTATTGCTCAAAAATGGTAAGTACATGTGAATAAAAGCCTCAACTAACTATGCTCTCTATAAAAACAACTTCATAATGCTTGAATTAGCTAGGAATGACTATTCATTTTCAGAAAAAAGAGAATGGATGCTCAAAACACTGAAAACACCCTAGTGGCCCTTGTGGCTCCTTGACCTCTCCTGAAGCTAAACCTGAAAACGATGACCTCTGATGGCTCTGAAACCTCTGAAAATGTGTTCAAAATTTCAGGAATACCAAAAATTGACTATCCATGCATCAAAATTGGTCAAAAATCCAAAGAGTTATGACCAAAACAAGAATTTTCCAAGTGTCCCTTAAAAAACTCCACTAAATGTGGAGCAACTCCAGTTAAGCTGAATAGAATGGAAATTCCCACTGGAATTGGTGGCGCACTCTAAATTTATCTGAACGGTTGGGGATGGCAATACATGTTTGATAGGCGGGGTCACATGGGACCTCCGACAGAATTTCCAGCCTTATCCTCTCAGATTAGCCACCTGCCAAGCCATAACAATAAATATTAATGCGTATTGGCCACATGGCCTGAACCCGTCGGCATAACTGTTAATGAAACCACGGAGTTAAAGGCCTTAAGGCCATAGTTCTAGGCGCTGGTCATGTGCTTTCAGGGCTAGCCCTTTTCGTTTTCCGCCATATACACTTTTAACCTTCAAATAGGTTTTGCCACCTATGGTTTATAAGAACCACTGCACAACCCAGTTGGTAGAACGTAGGCGTACTAGCCCGGAGGTCGCGGGTTTGACCCCCCAGACCTCCAAATAAAATTTTGCTATTACATTTGACTTCGGCCTGGGGCCACGTGGCCTGCCTCTAACTGTATAATAAAATAAAATTTTCCAAATATATATTTTTTGAAAAATTTTAGACATCCAAAATGGGTCAAAATGTCATTTTTTTGAGTTTATTGGGCTTTTTCAAACCTTAATAACTTCTGCATAGGACCTTTGTTTTTGTGAACCGTTTACAGCACTAGAATCATAGTGACGAGACCTTTCTGGTCACTCAGGTTGCAAACCTTTTTTAGCACTTTCATTTTTAAGCATTTTTGAACTATGGACATGATCTCGTGATCACACCTCCCCACTGGGAAGCTTTTGAACCCAAAAATCTCTCTGGACTACTGAATCTGAAGATGAGGATACTATGTCCCCACTCTTCCAATATTAATCCACTACCTGATTTCATAAATTGGAGCTTCTCTTGAAACGACAATTTTTTCCTTGATTCCATTGACCAATTGTTGCTGACTTTAACATTTTCATGCTGCACATTTTCGAAACTTGCAGAAAAACAACTTAAATTTATAGTAAACATATTGTTTCTACATTGGTCTATAATCAAAGGAAATTGAAAATTACTTTCACCTTGCATCCTGTCCTTATGGCGATTTTTTGTTGAATTTTCTTTGTACTTGTGTCGATTCCTGACCAAGTTTCCTCTCCATAGTACCTTGCCTTTCTAAAACCAACAATGATCATTGCTGAAATTTATGCCTTCTTTGTTTATATGCTTTTCCCTCTCTTGGATCTTTGCACCTTCTTGCACTGACACTTTGTTTTCCGCACTGACTGACACCAAAGACGATTGTTGCAACTGCTTGTCATCTTATTTCAAAGAAAACCTGCTTTCAGGCTGAAACAACTCATTATTTACATCAGCATTTACATGAAAAGGATTATGTAAAACTTCCCTTTGTTTAATCATCATCAATGTCAAGTTTTGACTTGCGTTGACGAGCCTCTTCATCTGCCCTGCATTCACTAAAGAAGAGTCTAGTTTTTTTTTATGAGCTCTCACATTGTATTCATTGCCATCCTTGAATAAATGGTATTTGTTCTCATGGCGATGGAAGATAGCTTTACTTTCATACAAGTAAGGATTTCCCAACACCACACCTGTAATATCAAGCAGAACAACATCTAATTCAACCATGTCAATAAAATGTGCTGTTATTGCAAAGCGCAACATGCACTTCTTTGAAACGTGTAAATTTGCATCCTTACAAATCCAAACAAGAGGATATGGTTTTAGATGTGGAATGGTCTCAAGATTTAGTTTCTTGACTAAGCTTCAGAAATAAGGTTCGCTTGCGACCCAATGTTAAATAGTGTGTCAACCTTGGTATGTTTGGAAATGACCCTCATATGAAACAGTTCAATTCTCTTCTCTTCACTTGGAGCTTCTATGTGATAGTTAGAAATACTAGAACTGGGTTTAGTTTCATTCTCTTTCCCCTTCAAGTTCTTTAGTGCCATAGCTATGATTTTTGTTTCATCTCCTGATTCTGACCCTAGGTCTTGTTCAACTATTGGAATTGTCTTGCCTTTCTCCTTGGCTTTAAAATTTTTTGGTTTCAACTCTAGATGAAGTTTCCAAAAATGTTCCTCATCATGGCTTGTTTTAGAATAGTGTTTTTAGAAGAATTTTCCCTTCTCTTTTCTAGAATTTGCATTTCTATTTTTCTTCCATTTTCCTTTAAACTCACTTTCCTCATTCCCATCTAAGTTTTGTTTTTCCTTGCCTCTAAATGTGTGGCTTGATCACAAACCTCATCTAGGCTTGTAGGGTTAAACATGAGAGTGATATGTCTTAGGTAAGTATGCAAATCCCCTATATACTTGTGTAAAGTGTCTTGGCTATGCAAATCTATTCCTAGTAAAAGAGCCCTTCTTCTAAATTCTTGGGTATACACTTGAAAATTTTGTCCTTTCAATTGTTTAAAATTTTTCCAGTCCATTATGGCTTTCTGCATGTGAAATAATGGATAAAACTGTTGTTTTATTGCAGAAATGAAATCAAACCATGATAAGATAATCTTACCATATTTTTTGATCTCCTCCTTTGTCTTGGATTCCCACCAAACAAGTGCTGCACCTTCCATTCTCAATGAAGCTAATTGGATTTTTGTGTCATCATCATGAAAATTTTGAATTCTCAAATAGACCTCTAATTTTCTAATCCAATTATCTAGATTTTCTGCATTAACTTCACCATCAAACATTGGAAATTGAAACTTAACATCAAGTTTAAGAAAATGAATTTTACCCGTGTTCTTGACTTTGTGAGAATGATGTACTGAAGATGATGTAGAGGTTGATGAATATGAAGATGAAAATGAGGGTGATGATGGAGACTTTCCACTATCTCCATTTCCTCCATTACCCTTCTTGGATTTATCCTCATCATTATGGCCTCCTAATGATCCCACTGCTTCCTTGTGAAGTTTGGATCCTTATCCTTCAATTTTTTCATTTCTTTATTGATAAATAACTCTCACCATTTTATTCAAGTCAAGGAATGATTTTCTAAACACCCTTTCTTCTTCCTTGGAATCAACTTATTCAAGAATTTTTCCTTCTCTTGAAGTCATGCTTATGGCTTCTTTTGCCTCTCTTTGAGGTGAAATTGAAGGTGGAGATAATGGCACTCTTTCCCTCCTTGGCTAAGGATTGATTTGAGCTCTCACCAATTGACCTTCTCTTCTCTTAAGATTTAGCCTATTAAGCATTAAAAATCACAACAATTGCTACCCTAAGATGGCTCTTCACAGCTTGCAAGAGTTGTTATGCAAACTTTTAAACAAATCCTTCTGCACAAATGTTAAACAAAGAAAATACTCTAGCTTTACCTAATGCTCAACCTGAGCTCTAATACCAACTTGATCTAAATGAAATGTATTATTTTTTCTGTGCTAAGTATCCAAATAGTAATTAAAATGTGTGCATAAGGTTTTCTGAAGTTTGCAAGTGAAACAAATGGTTTTTACTTAGTTAAACAGATTTTTGTGTGAGGTTAAAGAATGTAAATTTCTTATAAAAAAATTTACAACAGTAAATAACAGAGAATAAAACATCACATGTAACAGTACTCAACAAATTTGATGAAGTAGTTCACCCCTCCTGGGCTACATCTACTGGTCCAGCTCCCAATGGCATGTCCCTCATTTCTTATTTCTAAAAAATGGTAAGTACATGTGAATAAAAGCCTCAAATGGTTGTGCTCTCTATAAAAACAACTTCAGAATGCTTGAATTAGCCAGGAATGACTATTCATTTGCAGAAAATAGAGAATGGATGCTCAATACACTGAAAACACCCTAGTGGCCTTCATGGCTCCTTGACCTCTCCTGAAGCTAAACCTTCACAATATGACCTCTGATGGCTCTGAAACCTCTACCAATGTGTTTAAAATGTCAAGAATACCAAAAATTGACTATCCATGCATCAAAATTGGTCGAAAATCCAAATATTTATGACCAAAACAAGAATTTGCCAAGTGTCCCTTAAAAAACTCCACTAAATGTGGAGCAACTCTAGTTAAGCCAACTAGAATGGAAATTCCTGCCGGAATTGGTGGCGCACTCTAAATTTATTCGAATGGTTAGGGCTGGAAATAAATATTGGATAGGTAGGGTCATATGGGACCTCCGTCGAAACCGCAAGCCTTATCCGCTCAGATTAGCCGCCTCCCAAACCATAGCAATAAATATTAATGCGTGTTGGCCACATGGCCTGAACCCGCCTTCATAACTGTTAATGAAACCGCGGAGTTAAAGGCCTTAAGGCCAGGGTTATGGGCGCCGGTCATGTGCTGTCATGTCTAGCCCTTTTATTTTTCCGCCGTATACAATTTTAACATTCAAATAGGTTTCATCGCCTACGGTTTATAAGAACCACCGCACAACCCAGTTGGTAGAACGTGGGCGCACTAGCCTAGAGGTCGTGGGTTCGACCCCCCGGACCTCCAAATAAAGTTTTTCCATTACATTTGACTTCGGCTTGGGGCCAATGGCCTGCCTCCGACCATATAATAAAATAAAATTTTCCAAATATATATGTTTTTGAAAAATTTTAGACAAAGTCCAAAATGGGTCAAAATTTCATTTTTTGGAGTTTATTAGGGTTTTTCAAACCTTAATAACTTCTGCATATGACCTCCGTTTTGTGAACCCTTCATGGTGCTAGAATCACAACAACGAGACCTTTCCGATCGCTCAGGTTGCAAACCTTTTTGAGCACTTTCATTTTTGAGCATTTTTGAACTATGGACATGATCTCCTAATTAACAAGTATATGAATTAGTCATTTATTGTAGTAATTTTTAATTGTGGACACACTGTTTGTTATGGGTTTTTTGTGGAATTGTGACATACCATGGTTGATTATTACACTAGAATCATAGAGAATGATTTCATTAATTTTAATTCAAATTACGTTGATTTATATGCATGGTAAATTGATATAAATGTAGAATTTTACTCTAAAGCCATATTATTATATAGATACATGCAGCACACAAATGTTCACGAATTCTAATAATGCATTCACATTCTTAGAATGTGCACAAACTATTATTAGAAAACCATACATACTAACAATTCTTGTGGCTCTTTAATTATGTATAATAACATGCCATGGCTCCCATATCCAAGTTGAAATTCGAATATCCCTTAGAGAGTATCTATGTGGTTGTTTGGGTGTTAATTCATGTTCCTTGAACTCAAGAAGATTTATTTAGGGCATAAGGCCATATTTTCTCATACCTTCAAGATAGTACATTCCCCAAGGCCCATTCATACCATGTAACCATACCCATGGTGACAAATATCCCCCATATAGGCCAAATATCCCCTAGAGATGTTTCGTGTAGTAATTAGAATATTTTTTCAAGAAGATTGATCATAGGAAGACTCAAATACGACCCAAGCAACTTATGGTCCTTCCTTGACCATGGTTAAGGCCCCAAGTGCCATACGCGGTGAAAAAATACTCCTAATGATATTAAGGCCAAACTTAAAGGCCCCAAGTCCTAAATATGTCACAAAAAACCTTCAAATAGCACCCATATCACACCTAAAGGCTACATTCATCTTAGATAGGATATGTGTGGTTGTTTGAGGCCTTATTCACGTCCCTTGAACTAAAGAAGTTTTGTTTAGGGACTAAGGATCTTGTTTTCCTTCTATATCCATCATAGAGGCCATGAAACCCATCTTTATTATGTAAAACATACTCGTTGTTCCCATATTTCCATTATAATATTATGTTCATGGACATTAAATATGAGAAAGACTTGTTTTAGGCATAAGTTCCTTTTTCATTCCTTGGCCAAGATATAAGACCTAACTCCCATATATGATGTGGGAAACCTCATACACACATAAATATCACTTCATAAAACTACTAATTTGTAAGTTTTACATATTAAATAATTTATATACAACTTAATATATTATTGAATTTTTAATTTAATACTATATATAATTTTTTTGTTTTAAATATTATTATTAACAGTTAATTTTTAATTTTTATTTTAGATTAATTTCAATTCCTACTCCCAATTCCCGCCTACAAAAAATCTCTTCGAAGAAGATGTTTTTCCTTCTAAGGTTGCTGCAGATGCCACATGCTCAAAGACCTTGAATTTTTTCAATGAGAAGCACTTACGCTCTCCCTTCTCCTCTGGTTGCCTCCTGCCACTACTGTCCATTGCATCTGCAGAATTTGTAGAGGTACAGTTCTCCAACGCCATATTTGGGGAAATGGATTATCGACAGAGACTCCAAAGGAAACAACTTGATTGTGAATGAGTAAGATAATTTTATTTCTTCAAAATTTAAAGGACGCTGAAACTTCCGAAGTGCCTATGAAGTCAATTATCGTCCGTAAGGAGAATAAAAAATTAGGAGAGGAACAAATGAGTTAGAGACCAAAGAAGAGAAGTCCCATGCCCTTGTTATAGAAGCTCATTATTTGAACCAAGATGAAGCAAGAGATTATTCTGCTATGCAAAATTTGGATGATCATTTTGGGCATCATATGGAGTCATATTATCATAATGTGTTTCCATCTTCTGTTACAGAGGTAGCCTGTGCACGTTATAGGGAGATTCGCACACCTGATTTATATGAAGAGGATTTTAATTTTGCATTAGTACAAGAGCCATCTACTCCTCAACTCACTGAGGCCTTAGTTGCCAGTATTGGTGATGTTTCTATTTCAATTTATTTACAGAAAGGTCACTTACTTTGTTCAAAGAATGACTCTATTATAGTTGAACCCTCTTTGATATCTGTTTATGTGTCCTGTTTAGTGCCTAGTTTGTCAATGGGGTTTTAACATGGCCAGATGTCAATGTCATCTCAACATTGTGCTTCAAAATTACCGAATCCCCATCTTGAGGTTTTATCAACTATTCTTGCATTTTTCTTAGTGACTAGTTTTTTAATGGGGTTTGAACAAAATCAAAAGATGAAGGGATTTGAGCCTAAAATTTCCATTAGGGAACAATTTCAGCCATACGAGGCATGCATGAAGGGACCGATGCTATCCACTGAGATTGAATCTATTGATAAGGAAGTGCTACAACATGTTGTTATGTTTCATTCCCGTCAAGATGTAAATTTGGTACCTATTTCGAATCCCCAACAAGAATTTCTAGTAGAAACAAGTAAGGAATTTTCCACTACGGCCTATAACTTACAGGTTGCATCATCCCTAATTGGTAATTTTTCGATGGCTATGGCTACAGATCATTCAAGTTTTGTACACTATTCATTGTCAAATACATATAAGTAGCACTCACATAGTCCTAAATTTATGGCCCCAAGTAGTTCGACGTAATTAAGAAACAGAGCTTCAGATGCATAGGAATTGTCTGCACTATGATTTCAACAGTTTAATCAAGTAGGAGGCAGTAAACAATAGTTCCACTCAACATTTGGGTTGCAAGAGTATGCCCAGGTTGCAAGAACGCATAATGTAACAATGGAAATATCGGTTCAACAAAGTCTTATAGACATGCAAACATTTCCAAAATGCATGCCTAGGCAAGATTTTAATCCTGTTTCAAATTTTCACTCTACTAGCGACATATTAGGATCTCATTAGTTTTATTTTCATGGATTTCAAATTCCAGCTTCTACTGCTCCAAATATGAAAGTGGGGCCTATAATGGCATTTCAACAGATCAATCATGTAGAGGTTGGTAAGCAACAATTGCATTCCACAACTGGAGCTCAAGATGATGCCGAGGCAAAAAAAAAAATTCAAAACTGAATGATAAGCACATCTATTCAACAAAGTCCCGTATCCATGCAGATATTTCCAAGACACTCATCTGGTAAACATTTTGATCTTACTTTAGCTCTTCAATCTGGTGTATCAAGCAGTAAATAGTTTTCGATTTACTCATTTCCAGCCATGACAACTACCATTTCCGATAAACACAAGTTGTCTACAGTGGAGTTTTTCTTAGTTCCGACACCTTTTGTTCCAAATGTGCAAGAGGTGCCTACAATGGCATTTCAGTAAATCACTCAAATAGCAGATGGTGAAAAGAAATCACATTCCACAACTGGAGCTCATGAATATGCTCAGGAAAACAAAATTCAAGACTAAAGGATAGGTACATCTGTTAAGAAATATCTATAGCCATGTAGACATTTCCAATATGTTCATCTGGCCATCATTTTAATCCTAATTCTGATCTTCCATCTTTTTTTCATATATCAAGTACTGAACATTCATTGATTGATGTATCACTAGCTTGAGCTCCAAGGACTGCCATTTCAGATACACAAAATACGTATACAATGGATTTTCACGAGCTTAATCAAGTAGTAGGTAGGAAATAATTTCATTCAACACCTGGGGCTTGATAATGTTTCTGGGTGACACCAAACGAGAATTTCGTATTTAGTGGATCTGGTCAAGAAGTTCCCAAAGTAATGAGAGAAATTCCAAAATGCTCTTCTAGCCAGCAATTCAAAATTTCTTCACGTCACTAGTCAGCTATTAGTATGTCACATGCTGAAAAATTATTAGTATCAAGAAACACTTCTAAATTTGCTCATGTTGTGTCTCATATATATATATTTTTTGTACCCTTCACCATTGGAACATGATGGTTTCTATATATGTGTATAATAGGTTGGTTAATGTGGCTTTTAATTTGTTTGAGAAAATTCCTCAACAAGATATGGTCTCAGCCTTAGCAAATGATGAACCAGTCCGAAGTTTACCTCATTAACCAAGCAAAGGATCCAGTAGCTATAGGATAAGCATGGTGAATTAAGAATGACCTTACTGTGTGGGGTTACCAATATATTTCTTTACAGAACTTAGAGGTGAGAGGATAGAAGGCAAGCATAACAACTATCTAGAAAAGAAGGAAAGGGAATAGCAACAGTTTGGACCTGATCCTAACACACAAAGCTCTTGTCTGTTAGTAGTTAAGAAATAATGTTAGGCCACCTGGCCAGCCACCATGATTGCAAGTTATGCACAAATTTTTTATTTTGAGAAGGCTCTGAAACTCTTTCAACATATGCAATTGACAAAGTAAAATCTAATCTAGAAACCTTCCCCAACGTTCTACCAGCTTGTGCCAATTTGGCAGCTCTCAAGTCTGGCAAAGATCTCCATCGAGATATAGTTAAAAGTGGATTTGAGTCTGATTTCTTTGTTGGGAGTGCCCGCATATACATGTATGAAAAACGTAGCAACATAGGTGATGTGTGTAAAGTGTTTGATAGAATGTCTACAAGGAATTTTGCCTCTTGGAATGCAATGATTGCAGCCTATGCCATGCATGAATGTGACAAGAAGACCCCCAAAGTCTTTGAACAAATGCAACACTCTAGCACAAAGCCGAACCAGGTAACATTCGTTGGTGTTATCTCTACATGTTGTGACATAGGCTTAGTCAATGAAGGCTGGCGATACTTCAATTCCATGATCATAGATTACCACATTACACTTGTAATGGAGCACTATTATTTTATGGTTGACCTTCTTGGTTGAACTAAGTGTTTGGATGAAGCACATGAATTTATCAATAAAATTCTAATATAACCTGACATTGTTGTGTGGAAGTCTTCATTGGTGCTTGTAGAGCCCATGCTAATGTGGAGCTAGGAGAAAAAGTGGCAGAACACCTTTCTAAAGTTGTTCTGCCTTTCTAAATTAAGCCCTATGATTACTAGATCTTGTGTTGCATTTAAAAATTTTTGGTGCAACTGGTTGGTGGGACGATATTTAAATAGTATGAAAATTATTGAAACCAAAAATAGGTCTAGATGAAACTAGATTGGGATGAATAAGTAGATGTATACTTTTCTTGTGGGAGAAAGGTTATATATCTATCAGATAAAATTTTTGCAGAGCTGGAAAGATTGTTTGGGATGATGAAAGGTAGTAGGGTATTAGTCTCACACAATTTTCACTAATTTTGTGAAGGAGAATTCGAAGAAAAATATTATCGTCAACAGGGTGAGAAGCTGACAATTGCATTTGGTCTTTTAAACACAACCTCGGGACACCTATCTGGGTCATCATAAACTTTGAGTATGTGTGATTTCCACTCTACCATATTGTAGAGAAAATTTCCAGTGTTAGGGTGCCAATCCCTTCCAAAATTTCAAAGTTGGGCAGTGCTATTGTGGCGATTATTGGAAATAGTAAGTGAAATATGACATCCTCATATGCATAATTTTTCATTGTTAGATAATGTTCATCTTGTATAATATTTTTTATATGGCGAGATGAATGTAACAAAATAGTATATACAATGTGTATAAAAATCATTGATTCATATCTAGTAATCCAAGTGTCTGAAAAATATCTGGTGTATGTCATAGCAGCTTACTCCTTTAAGCTAAAGAATCAGATGGGAATAAATAATATTTGAAATGAATTCCATTGGTTTCGTTAATGCAATGTTAAAAAATATTTGCATAAACCACTAATTCATTGGTGAGATATGCTTGAAACGAGTCATTGAGCTAAAAAATACTCCCCTTTTCCAATTTTTGAAAAAAATGGCAGATGCAACGAAAAAGTCAGATTTTTTTCTTTAGGTTTTCTAGTTCATTTTTTTTATTGTTCAGCTATTTTTTGTTGACTCGGATTTTATATCCTCATTGATTTTTGCCAAATTTTTGTCATGCATCACTGTTGTTAAGTGTAGTTAATGTCAAATTCTTTTGAAGTAACTTTATATGAATTTTAGATGTCAGTGGATTTCATGGAAATTGTTTCTGTATTGATTTCTATGGAATTGTTGAAGTTTTGGACTCTTTCGTAGATAATTTTTGCAAAATGAAAACATACTCATGGTACTTAAGTCAATATCTACCATCCTACCATATTCTTTAAGTTGTTGAAATTGCATGGAAAATGGTATTTTCCAGGACATAGAAGAAAGGAAGATGGGATAAAAAGTGGTGTTTTACAAAATCCTTAAACTGTTAAAACATGCAGTGGCACTCCCCATTTCCATTGAGTATAGCATGGCATCACTGTAGCACCTGGAAATTTATTTGGACATCCCCTAGAGATAGTGGGACATCTCGGGGATGGAAAAATGTTTATCTCTTACATCCCAATGATGCCTTGAGACATCTATGTTTCCCCTCCCTAGAGTGAAGGGATGCAGGAAATGCAGGGGACATGTCCCTACGAACTACTGATAAATACAACTACATGTTGTGGCTATGATACTTCTAATAATGCATAAATTAAAACACTTGAATGCCTTAAGTTAAATCCTTGTAGGTATACTTATTTCAAAAAACGATATTTTGGCAAGCATTTCTCCCCAAATACAAGAATTATATATTGAGTTTGCCATAAATATTCAATAACTAGTGGAGAAATGCCATGACACTAAATTGAGAAAGGATGATAGAAAAATAGCATGGCCTTTGCAAGAGTTTCAATCATGAATCTAAAAAAGGTTCAGATTCTTTTCCAAAGAAAAGGTTCAAGAATTAAATTATTTTCCAATCATGAATCCCTAAAAGGTCCAAAGCTTTTACCAATGGGTGTATTAGAACTTTTCTATGTGAATTGGGGCATGGGTGGGTGTATTGGAAATTTCTTTTATGAATTGGGGCATACCCCACTTGGATGTTCACTAGGTATGTCCTTTTAGGACTATTCTTATTTTGGATTCCCAATCCTCAAATAATATCAGTCCTCTTCGACCACTCTTGTCTTGGATACCTGTCCAATAATCAAAGAGTGTCAATCCACTTCCTATTTTGAATTTTCTCTTGTCAAGGAAATCATATATGTTAATTCAATATTACATTTACCCACCATTCTTCCTCCATTCCCTTCACTTAGATGTATGATTGTTAGTCCTGGCCTAGTGCATGATACATGATGAGGATAATACAAATGTGATGTTTAGCATTAATCCCTATCAACTAGAGAGGAGATCCCTATTCCCACTTGATTTAGTGTATAGATCCTTGATCCTTCATAAATAATAAGGAGACTTCATACTCCCTCTAAAATATAGAGGAGATTCTCTGAGTCAACCATTTTTGGATATAGAGAAATGAATTCCATATATTTATATGAGGAAGGAGCATCTCTTACTCTCAACGATCATTGGAAATGTCCGAATTCTTCTTTCTAAATATTATTTTGTCCATAAATAATTTCCCTAGCATCGTTCTTGATTTTCCAAATAGAATTCTGCATACAATCCCTCGAAGTCTAGTTGTGGAAATATCTAGTATTTTTGTCCCCTTCATCAATCCACATTTGACGACTCTTGTATTTCCATTCCCGTGCTTGACGCAAAATTATTTACCATTTTTTTGTGTCCAATTCTGCTAATTTATGTTTGGAAGCCTCCAAGAAGTATTTTTTTGAATGTCGATCTTCCATAACTTTAATATTCACATCGATTTGTATAATTTCTCTACTCGTTTATTTTTTTAGATGAAAAGCCAAAAAATGAACTACCTATTTTAGCTTTTTCAGCTTATAGAGAGATTGTCCACAACCGAATTTCCAATGCTCAGATTTTATTTTTCTAGAAGTATTAGATCATTGAGGTGAATTATAGGTCTTTCAACCAAAAATGGTTAAGCTTAAAGGGAGCAGGATTCCCTTTTGAAATGGCTATCCAGACTAAAAAGAGAGGAAAATGATCATATATTTACAAGGGAAGAACCCATGAGCTCAAATTGGTGAGATGGTTAGCTAGAACTTTCTTCAAAAAGAAGCAGTCTAGTCTTTTTGAAATGCCATAAGATCCCCATCTACCATTCCTCCATGTCGGTCCAACTGTGTCAGGATTAATATCTATAAAAGAGTTTTGGAAAAATAGGTCCTTGAAGTGTGTTTCCAGAAGTTTGGATTGTTTTGACATCAATTTTAAAGTCATCTATATCTTTAAAAATGTTAATCCAGGCAAATATTTAATCAACTAACTCCAATTTAAAAGTTTAAATTTCTCCCATCAGACAGCTATTATCATTATGAGATTTGAGATGTACACACACTCTCACCTACTTTTTGGATCATTCATTTGTCTCCAAAAAGAACACTTTCACAAATGGTAAGGCGTAGAAATGGGATTATGAGTTATTGGGATCTAGGACCTCGACACAGATCGATATTGTGCCCTGATAGAAATATAGGGCTAGTGTCACTGTGTGGGTTAGGAAAGACAAATAGTTGGGCGTGGAACACTTAGGGAAAGTTTTGTCAACACTTTTTTCTCATGCCTAGGTTGTGAGCAATGGGATCGCCTCATGGCGCTTGCAGTGGAGAGTTTGATAGAACTTATGTGCATGCATGTAAAAATTAGTTGGCTCTATTTGTGGTGACATGATCTTATCAAATATTCTATTCCTTCGGTGTAACTTTGCATATTTAGGGGTAATTGCTAGTATATATATTAGTTTTATAAACATTGTTACGTTGTGATATTAATAATGTAATTTTATAAATATTTTTATATTATTAAAAATAAATTTAAGCGATTAGCGTTTCCTCTTTGGGTGAGGAGATAGTGGCAATAGAATACATTCATTTTTTTCATCCTCGAAGCAATTAAAATTGGAGACTTGTGCTAGTTCACCCCTCCAATAGGAGGCCTTGTAACACAACGAAGATGGCAACTATTATTCCTCTTTCTTGCTGAGGATGCGTAAACATAAAAATTCTTCTTGCCTTTTTTTTCTCATATCAATGGTGATGTCAAGAAGAGGAAGGAGGGAAGTTTTAAATCGATCAGGTGTTCAAGTCCTTCAGAGAGATGGAAGGGGAGAAGTACAATGCAAGAATAACGTGGAATGCAATGAACTATTTGTCAATGGAGGAGCCTCTGGTATGCTTGCCACCTGTGCCATCCAACCTGTGTACATGATCAAGGTGGAATTCAGTTGGGTCAAGGTTCAGGTTACCATGTTGCAAAGAACATGCTAAGGGACAAGGGATTTGGTGATTTTTACAAGGGGTTATCAGCTGGTTCATTAAGATAGGCAACCTATACAACAACAGGTCTTGGATCATTTAGGATATTCACAAAAAAATCAATTGCCACTAATGATGGGAAACCACTACCTCTCTATCATAAGGTTCTTTATGGATTTAAAACAAGAGCTATTGGGGCATGTGTTATAAGTCCTGCATATTTAGCTCTCATTCGCATGCCGACAGATGCAACTTTGCTTGCTATGCAATGACGACATTACAAAAATGCCTTCCATGTACTATACCATATTATTGGTGATGAAGGGTTTATATCCCTATGGAAAGGGGCGGGTCCAACAGTTGTCTGAGAAATGACCTTAAATATGGGCATGCTTTCTTCTTATGATCAGTCTGTAGAAATTTTCAAGGACACCATGGGCCTTTCTAAAGCTACAACTATGGTTGGTGCAAGTGTTGTTTCTGGTTTTTTTGCATCTACATGTAGTCTTCCCTTGATTATGTGAATACTCATATACAAAATATGCAATGTGATGCCAGTGGGAAGTATCCATATTCATGCTCCCTGGACTATTTTGTGAAAATATTCATAGCAGGGCGACCATTTAAGTTCTATACTGGGTTTCTCGTTTATTGCATTCGAATTGCTACCCATGTAATGATAACATGGATATTATTATATTCATTCATTTTTATCATCCTCAAAGGCTATGCACAACCTTGTCCTACTTCCTTGAACGTTTTTTCTTTGCGCACCTTTCATTGGCACTCGAATGACGACAGGGTTTGGGTTTTCTTGAATCTATTTTCAATCTCCGAGTTGTATTTTTGTTTTATTTATATTTTCATAGAAGATGTAGTTTCTTCACTTAGTAAACTCCGGGCTGTTTATTTGTGTGTAGCTTGGGAGGTACTCCAAGCCCTAGGGTTTAGGGATTGGTAGGAAAAGCTCCATAAGAGTTGCTTTTGGGCTTGGAACCCAAGCTTAGGGTTTTACACCCATCAAGTTTTGGGCTAAAACCATGAGCACATTTTGACATGTGATGGATGAGGATGAAAACTCTCGACAAGAAAATTATAATGTAGTGAGAATCATCTGAGTTTGAGTTGTAGAAATGTAGTTCTGAATTTATGAAGGTTATGTTTGGTTTTGCACATGATGGTGTAGGTTGGATTTATGATATTAAGCCTTGAGACAACTATGAAAATCCCTAAATATGACGTTGGAAGAAGCCCTCTTATTCAGTATAAATATGAGGTGATATGTGAGAATTTGAGCATCCAAGAAGTGCATCGAACATCATGTTCAGGCTCTGATTTGAAAATGGATCTGAAGCAGGGAGAAGGGACATAAGAAGGATGTGTTTTGGCACCATTTTGGAGAGGTTTTCTTATGGATTGGGTGTGAACTTATTGTTGTGTTATACTGTAGATGTCATAGGTTTGTTTCAACCAACAGGGCGGCTTGCATTAGGGGAATTTTGAGGTCTAAAATGGGCCTCCTATGGAAATTATAAAATAACAGTGGAAATAATAGAATAATATTATATTACATCATCAATAATAGAATAATAGAAATAACCCATTTTAGACCTCAAAATTCCCTTAATGAAGAGGCAATAAAAGACAACAGATTCCCTGCTGACCAAGCCGCAGGAGAAGAGGTAAGTTTGAAGGGTTTTCTAGGCATGTTTACCATGTTTAGGTATTCTATTTTGGGCCACAGGTGATTAGGAACAAAAACATTCATGGAGGATTGTTGGGAGGCCAAGAGACCTCTAGTAAAGGTCCTCTCACATAGTGGTAGCTCCTAAGGAGATGCCGCAACCCAAACCGAAGGTGTAACCCTGTTTTCAGTGTCAAAATCTTTGTTGTAGCTATTCCGAGAGCTATAGGGTGCCTTGAGGTGGTTCTTAGGGACCGACAACAATAGATTTGAAGCCTAGAAGGATGAAAAAGGGTGACAAGGGAACACAATGATTGGAGGATTGTTGTAGCAGACTTTTGGAGGGTTTTTGGATGCCCTAACAAGAGATAGTGTTATGAACAAATTGATCTTGATTGGCTGCTCATCAATCAAATTAATGTAACTATTTCAAACCACTTCTAACTGAAGATTAGGCTCTTCAATTTGAGAGGGCTTTCTCAAAGGGGGTTTATGATTTTCAATATAAATGATACTAGATGGCTAACTCTATGAATTGTGACTTGGTTTTTGTATGATTGCAGGTTGAAAAATGAAGGCTTGCTACCATTGGGCTATGGAGTCAACATCAGTACTCTTAGTGATAGTAATTATTCACATGGAAGCTGAGGCAAATAGAGGTTTTTAACAAAGATGATTCATACACATAACATAAGGAAAACACAATAATTTCACCCCTAAAGGAAGTTAGAGCTTAACCGTATGAATTCTAAGTAATTAGAGATAAAATCCACTACAAGTGATTAGACATAAATATACATAGCAACAACACATTAAACACCTAATAAGAATCTCAGGTCTAGAAGTAGAATGTCACTGTATATTACTGATAATGGACAAAACATACAAGAAACAATTTGGTGCAATATTCTCCAACCTTTGCTCTTCAATGTTTAGTCTATAAATCGACATTATTTACAATGTAAATGATCTGCCTAGATGGCTAGATCTTTGAATTATAACTCTGACACCTATCATAATTGAAACTACTTACTTGAAACATAAAAAGGACAACTATCCTTTAAGAAGTCATACTCCTAATATGACTCTATCTCCTATTTATTACATTCGGTTTTTATATTAGTGAAATAGATACATAATATATGTAACATTTTCAAGGGACAATTCACCATCACTTTACATATTTAAAATAACCCTAGATCTATGGAACACAATACTACTTTTTAGGAATGGATAACCTTCACTTTAATCACTATTCTGCCTATTGAGTTGGATGTGTGACACTCATTTTGAGGAATGAGTCTCTGCTGAGATGGCCCACTGATAGGCTGGTGGTCTCCAACTGGCTGATGTGCTGTTGGAATGCTCAAAAATCTTCAAAAAACCCCTCGCTATGAAACATGGTAGTTTAGGTAGTTTCGTAGTGAGTTTTTGTAGGATATGAAAACTTGCATTTTCACCCATCTCCTTTCCACTTTTGTTGGTAAAACAAAATTAAATCTCCTTAATCTTTCAAAAAAAATGTTTTTCAAAGAAAAATTGCACATTCAGAATTTTAATAGCGTTTTTCTATCCTCAAGCCTGAAGCACGCTACGAAATTGTCTAAAAAATTAGAATTTGTTGTTTTTGTGACTGTCTTGAAAAATTGATCTCCAGAGAAAAAATTTAGGTTCTTTACAAGCCATGAACCTCATCAAACATGTTTCAGCTCAATTTTTTTACTCTTTTTGTGTTTCTTCTTCATTTACAATTAATTGGCTGATGGGTTCTTCTACCATTCTCATCTTCAACCCTTACTTTTCTAACTCAACTTGAATCAAGTCCAGATGCTCCCGAAGATCTTCCACTTGATCTTTTAACGCTTTGTTTTTGGATTGTAAGTGTTATTTCATCCTCCTAATGTGTTTGACCTGCCATCTTAATGGCTAAGTCCATTTCAGCAACATTTTTGCATTGTCCAAAGATTTTTAAATACTTGAGACTTGTTCATCCCATATTTTCCTCATTTTTTCAAATTGAACCTTCTCAACTCTATGCTTATTTGCCTCTAGCTTCAAAACTGACATCTCTTTACCTTCTTCCTTCAACTTATCTTTGAGGGATTCTATTTCTGATTTTTCAACTATTTTCTCTTTTCCCTTTCTTTGCCTGATAACCATTTCTTCCTTTTCTGATGGAGACAAATATATGATGCTTGTTGGCTAAGCAGCTTCATTTATTTTCCCAGTCTTTTTTTATTTCCATGGCCTTCTTTGCATGTATGGTCATTGGCTTCCTTCGCTGAAATATAAAACCAACATCATCACCTGCAAATTCTAGTTTCTTAGCAGTCCTACCTTTCTTCAGCTTTCTTCCACCATATCCAATTTCTTCAACTTGCACTATTGGTGATTCTTCAATGTCAATTGCATGAAGGATACCCTCCAGATTGCCTTTAGCCAATGTATGGCTTCTAGTGATCCTCTTGTTGCGTTTTTTGATGACTGTATGCTTCTGTTTTGCAGGTGTTGCTTGAGGGGTGTTAGTGATCTAAAAGGAGTGTATTAGTTTGATGTGCTAAGTGTCCTTTCAATACTAAAAACATGTACAATTTGTCTCCATTTGTTTGCTTAAGGAATGAGTGTTTTAACCATGAAACATAGATGAATTTGTAAACTTTAAGCATGAAAATAAGCCTAAATAACATTTTACAATAGTGTATAACATAGAATAAACATCACACATAATTTTTACACAACAGGCATGATGAAGAAGTTCACCCCTCCTGGGCTACATCTGCTAGTCCAGGTCCCAATGGCATGTCCCTCTTTGTCATTATGCTCAAAATTTTAAATTACATGTTTTTACAAGCCTCTAATGGATTCTTTCTCTACACCAGTGGCTCCAAAATGCTCAAATTAGTCTAGGTAGACTCTTGTTTCACCCAAATTGGTCGAAAATTGACCTCCCAATGCATTTTTCCCAATATCAGCTAGAAAAGCTCCACCAAAAGTGGATATTGCACTTAAATTCCACTAAAAATAGTAAAAACCCTAAATTTAAGGTGCCTCCACAATGTTTTTGGATACGACTGTTAACATTGATATCAAATGGTTTGGGCAGGGTGGTAACATGCCAACCCCCTGCCTTTAAATACACAGTTTAATTGTTTGAATTAACTCTGCATATGGAATTGGAACTCAGAGTCACAGTTTTGAAAACCGTTTGAACTAACCTTCGTTTACTTCCGCCATGTGACAGGTGTTTATCGGAGCCGCCGACATCAGAGTTAACTAACCGTCCATATAAACACGTAATAAAACTGCGCCATGTGATACCTCTTATACCCTGACCACCGAGAGACAGTTATGAAGCCACCAGTTTTGATGTTAAATTCCACGGTTTATAAGTCATTTATGACCACATTCCATGGGGCCGTCAACAGGTTGGGACTGTTGGCGGTCCCTCCTCCAAATATGAAACTTTAACAACATAAAAATTTGTAAAAAACTATATAGTTAAGAAACATATGGTAGGAGAGATGGTCGGAGGCTTACGCGGGCACTATGGAGGTCACGGGGTCGAACCTCGGACCCCAAATAAAATTTTACTCCAACCTCTTGAGGACACGTGGTAGCCTCTGGGCTTGCCACCTATCTCTCATCCAACAACCCAAATAAAAAACGTACAAACCCCATCCAACGGTCATAAATGAAAATTGGTATAACCAAAATCAATGGCCTAGATTTAGCCACGTGGAAAATCCAATTGGCTGAGAAAAAAGGGAATATTCCCTAGAATATGCCACTTGATGAATGTACCTGTATGCTGACTGGGCATCCCAGTCACAAAAATTTTATCTATTTGGGAAAACGAACAGAATGCGATATTTTCCTCATACAACATTTGTTTTTCATACCGTTCGCAACACCGAAATTGCAACGATGAGACCTTTACAGTCACTTAGGTTTGGTATAGCTTAGAGAACTTTCAATTTTTAGAAAAACACATGACCTCCTGATCAGTCCGTCTCTTGCAGAGGTTTTTCTCCCATGTCCACTGGTTCTGCAAGAGATGATATTTTTTCTTCTTCATCTTCTTTTGCCACAAATGGTGATGAAGTAGTTCTAGGTTTTGAGGTTTTCTTTGGAGTGACCACATAAATTTCATAACCACTCATAAACAAGAAAGAAATTCAATCTTTGTATAACCTTCTCAATTCTTCCAACACTAACAACTTAAATAGACCATGATGAAAAAGAGATGTCTCACTACCGTTTGTCTTGATTTGAACCTTATCTAACATTTTCCCTAGACTTCTGTATAAATAAAAATGTAAGTCAAGTGACCTCTTACCTGCAAAATGTAGAAGAAGTCTGAGATGGTATGAGTAGAACATGTGAAATCTTCCTTCACAAGTAAAATAGTTTTGAATGACCATCAACAGTTTTGCATAATTCTCCTTCATAAAACTCCTAGGGATAGCATTTGTCAAACCAACTTCACTGTGTTCTTGCTTGATGAACTATTTACAATCCTTCATTGTGAATTTGATACCTTTAAACCACTATTCACCACCTCTAGGGATTCCTGTAGCTAATGATATGCTCTTTGGTGTCACTGTAAGATTTAAAATTCCAACCTTTGAGGCTGTTCCTGTGAAGTTGTTGGAAAAATCCTTTGAAACCCGTAAATAAAAACCCTGCAACCTCCGGCAGAATTACAAGTAGCCAGTCCTTCTAAAAAAATCCATAGAATTAGGGTCTTCATTGATTAATTTCATATCCATGGGCTCATACCTGTGATAATGTCCACCCTTATTTGTTTTCTTTCTTGCAGCCATGGATGCTTTATAGTCTTCACTGCCTCGCTTGCTAATGACACCTGTAGAATTGAAATTTGACAGAAACCTGCTTGGCTCAATGAAGAAACTCTCTAGATATCAACTCACATGCAAGGATGAACCACAATATGACAAAAGTCTATTTGAGGTAAGGTTTTAAAGTTTAAATGACAGCTCGGGCTTCAATCATAGCACATGAAAACAAAAAGGGTAATGATGACATCAAACACGGCTATGTACATTTGAATTTTACCATAGCAACCTTGAATAACCTCCACTTTTATTGATCTAATTAGAAACTAACACCTCATACAACTCTGACAAGCTAAGTTAGAAAAAAAAATTTCATAGCGAAAACAGTTAGGCTTATGGCAAATTCACTACAAAACTATTAGGCAGTTTTGTAGCGAAATCTACGGTTTTCCTGTGTAAAATGCTACGAAAATATGAAAAAATGATAGGTGTGCAATTTTGAGTTTAAATGTATGGGGAATGAAAACTGACATGATATGGGATTGATTTAATTGAAATGACCTGAATGGTGGTGAACATTAAACTTAGGATAGGCTTAAAAATGAAAAATGTTTCCTATATCACATTGAAATGACTTAAAAGACCTTATCCATTTGGTGAATGACCTACATGACCCTATCAAGAAAAGTTTCAAAAATTAATGAGTGATAAAATATAGGAAGCTACAATAGTGTGCAAAAAACCCTAGGCAATAGACCAGCAACATGGAGTTGCAGATGATCCCTTGGTGATGATTGGATGCGAGTTGGATCGACGTCCTAGGTGAGGACTTGTTGATGAAGCCTATATTTCTACAATATCTCCTCTATTACAGAGAAAAGGGAGAATTTTGATGAATTATGTTGGAAGCCATGTGGAGGGTTTCCTAGGTGTGAGGATGCCCTGGCTAGGTGCAGATGCTATAGCGTGGATTAGCGACTCATGGACGTTAAGTCCTCGTTTACTATGAGTTTAGTGGAAATTACCATTGTCTCTACAGGGATTCTAGTGGTTGCCTCTTCACATTTTTCTGATACCTAGACCAAATATGCATAAACCTCTTTATCAGGGAGATATTTACATAAAAATTTGAAGTCTCACATGACTCCATTCACCTTGGGATTTCTAGAACTATTACCTCTTACTTTTGGTTTTTTTGTTTAACTAAAATAATAGGTGGTATGTAGAGTCTCAGTATGCAGTAGATGGGAGAAGGGTGAGACATTGGGGTTCAATACAACACCCCCCATTTTTAGGAGACAAAAAAATATCTTTGAGATTGGATCGTAGATACAGTACAATGCTTCAATGGAGATATCCTTAGAGAGTCGGAGGAAATGGTTTGAGACAGTGCAAGGTACCTCCTGCTCACCAAATCTCCTCCCATCCACAACAGAATGGAAAAAGAATAATAAAAAACTTATTCCTTTCAACCTCAGGTGTTAGGAGTAGCCCTCTCTCTTCTACTACCCCCATGATCATACAATTGGATTTCCTGACGGTTCCAAAAGACCTGGACAAGGAGAGATTTCCCTGCCCACCTCCCTCACCATCAACCATCAGATCCGGGTGATGCTAACCTTGTTGGTATCATCTTCAACTCCCCTTACCTTCTTTTAATTCACGCAGTCCAACAACAACTATACTCCACACTTCTCATTTTTTATCATTTCATGCGATGTTATACATTCTCTAGAGTCTATTGTATGTTTATTTAATTTTAGTTTTATTTTAGTCATATTTTAGTATTTTTAGCTTTGGATTTACAATGGAGTTCCATTTTCTTTCCCATATTTCATGTATTTACACCGGGTTTATCTTCTAGTCCACATTAACCTACTCATATGGTCACCCGAGGACATTACTAAATTTTTCTTATGTTATTTTATCTTATCCCAACTATAGATTGGATCTGTATATGCCTTTCTTTTCTTATTTCAATCATCATTTTGGCCTTTTATTTTTTTTCTTCTACTTGTTCTTCTATTTTCATAAGATATTTCCCATTGTAAGATGGTCTCACAGACATCGTAGCCGAAATTGGTTGTTTTGTTTCCCTGGTTAACATGTTGGGACGATTAATTATAATATTGAAATGATTTTATAATATAACGGTAGATAGAATGCTATTCATCTCTTCAGTTTTCAGAAATTTTCTTGAAATGTAATCAAGATTATGCTACAATGCCCCTTTTTCTGTATTTTTCCTCTTAGTTCATAGTTAAATGTTTGAATAGGTTTTGTATGAATGGTAAAAAATATTTGAAAAATAGTAGACAAGGTACATGTGTATCATATCATATCATGCAACTAAAATGGTTGTGTTATTCTAGTGTGAAAGTAGTGTGTTTTATTTTTATTTTATTTTTATATTTTGGTTAGATGGCTATAGACCAAAGACTTTGTTTAAAATACCATAAAATTAAAAGAACTACAAGCCTTGTTTGTAAGTAATACTACATGCAAAACACCCATCGTACCTTTGTATTTTGAGATTTAGGTCCAATATACTGTGTTTTACAATCAGTGTAATTAATAATATAGTTATGTTTGCAGAAAGGAGGTTTTCAGTTAACTCCATGCTCTCTCACATTGGTGTCCCCTCTAACATCACTTTTCACATTGGATATTGATACAGAGATATATCCTCAACATAATACATCCCTGGAGGTAAATGGTATTTCAACAGTGGAATATTTATAGAGAATTTATTCTCTTACAACTGTATATAAGTAGAATAATGTCCATTTAACAGGGTCTTTACAAGTCATTTGACAACTTTTGCACTCAATGTGAATCATAAGGTTTCCCCAAAAAAATTTCTATCATGTGTGTTAAAATGTTTTATGGTACTTGTTCTATTTTCTTTATCTTCTGAATTTTATTGTGTATGGTTCTATGGAGAAACACATATGTCATGAAAAATAAATATTCTTGATGGAATGCCAAATTTCCATTTATACTATTGTTTGAGTACAAGTTTTCATCCATAGACCTTCACAAGATGGTGTTTTTCATTTGTTTTTTGTATTTCCTTGCCTGCATTTGCTTTTGTGTAGTATTTGATCAAAAATAGTTTCAGAATATTGTTATTTAATATCTGGGCTAGTTTTTTTTACAAAGGTCTCTCACTGGTGAAATTTAATAATTCTTTATCTGTATTAATTTTATGGTCTAGATTCCATAACTATTCACAATGTTATGTCACTTATAAAAATTGAAATATACAAGAAAAAACTTCAAATGTAGAATATAAGATAATGACAACCTTACGTTGTATAAATGCTTTCCAACTTGCTTTCAAGTGTTGAAGCACCTTAATTTATTTTAATAATTCTGCTAGGAGGTTTTACTTATGTTCCTCCAAGTTTCTGGAATGCAAAAGTGAAAGAGCATGTGGAGACAACGCCCAAATTTTAAGGAGATTAAAAGATATGTAAAAATAAATATACATCTAATTTTATTTGATAATAAAGTGTTTGATAATGGAAGGAAACATAGGTTAACCTCATGGATTTTCATCTCCATAGCCTTGGATACCCAATTTACATATTTGAAATTTCCCTCATTAAAAGTAAATTTTTTTTCATTACACTTCACTATTTTGGGGACATTGCGAATTTTTCACTTAAAGTTTCATTGTCATGGAAGTGTGGGGAGAGTGCCCTGTTGAACCTCAAAACAGTTCCTATTTTGACATCTTTTTCAAACATGTTTTCTTCCTTTTTTCACAAATACATAAACTCAATAAGTGATAATCGACATATTTTTCATCTGAGAAGGAATTTAGATGATATCTATTTTATATTATAATGTTTCTTATTATTTAGATGAATTTTTGTAATTAGCTACAAAATTCATGCAATTTTGTAGCTAACCTTTGTTTCTTCAACCACCATTATTGTTTGACAGGTTTCAAGAAGAAAATGAAGAAGCGAGTCATATGGGTAGCTTTGAAATGGTCCATATATGGATCATATCATACTTACTCGTTCAATTTCGAGAAGGATTATGCCTACATTCACGGTCAAAGATCAGTCAAGATAAGGGATGAGATAAACATACAAAAATTATCGATTGTCTCTTATGTATCAAATCGAGAAAGAGCCATGAAGACTTTTCTTCTAATTAGACTTATAGTCTTAGATTTATTTTTCTTTCCATAGGTGAAATTGTATCAGACAGTTAATTTAAAACCTTGTATAAATACCGGTCTATCGAAACCAGGAATACGTTTTATTTTGTAATAATATTGTGATACATTTTAAAACTCTGTTTTGTTAATGAGGAAGACCAGTTCCATACCATTGATGCACATATAGCCCAAGTAGACTTACACTCGTTCTGTTGTTGATAAAATTTTCTCGCATGGAAAGGAGGTTTTAATATTCATTTCATAGTTCAATTTATTGTCATTTCATAGCTTAATTTCTTGTCATTTCATAGTTAATTTCTCGTCAATTCGTAGTTTAATTTCTCATCATTTCATAGTTTAATTCCATGTCAATTAGTTTCTAAATGTTTTCTGAATCAGTTTTTTACATTTACACATAGTTGATTGTTATATCTTATGCTCTCATGAATTGTTTCATTACCATGACTTTGTCAGCTTCCAATTGAAATAGTTCTCGCATTTGATTACACAACAACCATATAATTTAGATTAGAAATTTCGTTTTTCACAATAGATACTTTGTC
Organism: Pinus albicaulis; assembly: GCA_034641835.2. Lineage (NCBI taxonomy): Eukaryota > Viridiplantae > Streptophyta > Pinopsida > Pinales > Pinaceae > Pinus > Pinus albicaulis. The sequence goes on along the minus strand of CM076578.1, from coordinate 1,352,570,623 downwards.
ATTATTTGTTTGCCTTCGTTAAATTTGAATTCAATTAGTACATTCAGTTCAATTTCATAGTAATATATTTGATGCTTTAATTTCCATGGAATGTAGAACATAGTTAGATTAGAGTTACATTTTGATCATTCTTGGATAGATTTAAACTAGGACAAAGTTATGTTAGAATTATATTTTGATCATTTTAGATATATTTAAAATTAGATCAGATGCTCTGTTTTCATAGAATTAATGTTCCCAATTGATAAGGTAGAATATGGTTTTATTTTTGTTATGTTGATAGAAACAACATAATTCGAAGATCAATGAAGAATAAGTTTAATTAGATTGTTTCCATAGACATTTTTCTGACATAGAGTATTTTAACATAGCTCACATTTAACCATCCAAAGAGTGATTTATTTTTATGAAAAATAGATTAGTTAATTAACATTTCCTTTTCTTCCTTCTTCTATATTTTATATTTCATTCATTAAGAGTAATTTGTAAGTCAATTTATTTTCTTAGGGTAAAAATAACATTTCCTTTTATTCCTTCTTAAGATTAAGTTTTTCATCTTTAAATTTATTTCAGATTCAATTATTTCTTAGCATTTAAGATTTCATTAAAAGATTAGATTCATTCCTTAGATCAAATTTTAATTTTTAACATTAGGCATAAATTAAAAACCCCCAAAACAAAATATAAAAAATCACAATGAAGTAAGAAAGAAGGGCATCTAAGCATATATAGTGCACCACACTTCATCAAATTACTAACCTCAGTCGATAATTTATGATAGCAATTTAAGACATTAAATTGACTAAACATTTTGGCGTCGTTGCTATGGAAGTGTAATTAGGAAGCCTTATTTATTACATCTAAAAAAAATGAAATGCATAGAGAAAGAGACTCTAGGGGTATATTCATAGCTAGAGGTAGAGGTTTGATTCTCGCAACACCACTCACTCCACCAATACCACTAAGTGCTACACCACCATCTCAAACTCATATTCCATTTTTCACAAAAAGACATAGCCTCCCTGAAGTATTAAGGTTAAAAATCCAACCATGAGACTCTCCAACTTCATTTACTAAGGTAGTCTTAGAAGAGGAAGATCCTAGATCTCCAACAGAAGGAGTAACCTTTTTCACCTCTACAGGAGAACAAATTCTAGCTCAGGATTTAGAAATCCCTAGTGAGGAGGAAGAATAAACTTTCTTCAACATCCCATTGATAGAAGAACCAACGGAAGAACAAATAACTCTACTGTTAGAACGCTACATTAGTTCTGAGGAATCTACAATGGTCAGAGAAGGAGAAGTTATGAATGGAGAAGCCTTAATAATAGGAGGAGGAAGAAGAGGTGGAGGACGAGGTAGAGGAAGAGGTGAAGAGAATAGAAGAAGATAAAATAGGGAGGACCATAACTTTGTTGGATTTCCTATAGTTGATGAGGATAAAAATGCCAAAATGAAGAATATTTCACCTTCCATCCTTCCCAATCTCATGGATTAAGGAATGAAGATCCCGAAACATTTTTATTTGAATTTGAGGTTTTATGTAGATCATATGACTACTTACAAGACTCAAAAATTGAATCTTTCCTACAATACTCAAGGGTGCAACTTTAAAATGGTTCATGGGCTTGATAACACAATCTATTAGGACATGGGATGAGATGAAAAGTGAATTTTTACAAAGGTATCTGGATTATTGCACACCTATTAATCGGAAGGATGAAGTATTTAAAATGATGAAAAGAGAGGATGAAAACCTGGAAGACTTAATTAAGAGATTCAATTACAATATAAAAAGAGATAAAATGGAAAACTTAGATCAAGATACTTTAAAATATCTATTGTTGAAAGCCATCAGAGATGAATGGATAGATATTCTTAACATGATGGGAAAGGGAGACATCTCTCAACTATAATTACCAGAAATTTCTGAATTATTCATATATCTTTCGAGAGGAAAATCAAGAACTGGGAAAAATGCAAGAGATCCTATTCTCTCTAGAGTGAATAAATTTGCAACTGGAACGGTAAGTAGGGCTGAAATAGGAAATATGCTTGATGAATTTAAAACATATATCTTAGGGAGTCTTAGTAAAAAAATAGACACCCTGAAATTACAAAACAAGAATAAAGCTAAAGCGGATGCTTGAACTATTTTTTTTCCTAAATGCAGAAAGAAACATGCCTTAAGAGAATGTACTCTAGATTTAAAAGTCATAGAGACCTGTGTTATTTGTGCGAAAAACCATGAAACAAAAATATGTCCCTCTATACCAGGTCTTAAGGCTGTTTTCCAAGACGAAGTATCTCCACATCCAATAGAACCTCTTTGTTTTGTCTCTGGAAGACCATGGAAAGGGCCACAAACACAAGGCTTTAACAATCAAATGTATACTCAGCCCCCACCATACAATTGGAATTCATCAATGCCATGGAAGCAACCTTGGTCCCAACCTCAACCTTGGACACAAGGAATGAAAAATCCTTATGGAACATAATCTCAATATCATCAACATCCAAAATCCTATCCAAAATATCCTCCCCAACATTTTCCACAACATAGTCAACAACCTGAATTCCAAAATCATAACCCACAATTTTCATTACAATTTCCACGAAGGCCAAATCAACTACTTACCCAGGCATTACCAAACCTGAATGATAAAAATTCTCAATCCGCTTATAACATAGAAGGACATAATTTTCCAATTTATATGATTACTCCACTAGATCTTAACAATGTTCAACTTAGATTTGCTAGGATATTAGAAAGGAAAAATCCCTCTGTTGTTATTCAGGAAAAATATGATATTGATGAAGAAATTTCTCTACAACAAAATAAAAATTCCGGAGAAGGGAAATCCCTTCAACAAAATCAAAATTATCAAAATAAAAAACAAGAAAATACAATAAACTCAACTCATATCATAGAGAAACCTTTAGTATCTGTTTCTAATCCTCCTTTCCATGAAATATTACAAATTGATAGAGGGGTAGAAAAACAAATTTTGTTGCCTAACTATGATTTTCTAGATGAATTGAAAAATGTCTCTATAAAAATTTCATTATTACAGGAAATTAAAGAAATTCCTATCCTAGCTAAAACAATAAGAGATTTGAGCATAAAAAAATCAGGAAGAAAAACAAAAGAAGTAAAAATGATTCAGTTAGTAGGAAAAATTGCAGACATTACGATGGGAAAAATAACCATACAAAAATATTTGGATCCAGGAAGTCCAGTTGTAAAAACACACATCAATGGTATTGAGATTCTAAATACATTTATTGACTTAGGAGCAGCCATAAACATCATGAGCAAACAAACCATGGAACAATTAGGCTTCCAAACCTTCAATATACACCATCATTACTGCAATTAGCAGACAACTCAATAATCAAGCCAGATGGTGTATTAGAAGATATTTATGTGTCCTTAGAATCTTGGGAATATCTAGTTGACTTCATGACCTTAACTCCCAAGAAAAACCTAGGCGAACATCCATTGATATTAGGAAGAACTTGGTTAGATACAACTGAAGCTTTCATTAGTTGTAGATTTGGTGATATGTTTATTTTTTATGGTAATTCAACAAAGAAATTTACTCTATATCCTCCAGTAAAAACAATTATAGAAATACAAAATGAAGAATGGATGGATGATGACAATGATATACAACCTCTCTTTACTCTTTCTCATATTAGTGAAGAAAGTCAAATTTAAATTCAATAGAAAATTTTGAAACATCTTCACAATGTGAAGATGATCATAATTTTCAAGAAAAATGTAATATTGAATATTTTTCATCCATACAAATGTATTTATATTCTATGGAATAATTTGGTAACTTTGTAGTTTAAATATTTCCAGGAAAATATTTAAACATAAACAAAAACTTGGAAACATTTCAACAAGAAGAGTTAATCCAAACATTGCAAAAACATTCTTCTGAATATGCATGGGAGTACATTGACATGAAGGGAATTATTCATGAGACTTGCATAAATCATATCTATATTGAGGAAAAATCTAGGCCTATTAGACAACCTCAAAGAAGGATGAATCCAAATCTTAGGGAAATTGTGAAAGAAGAATTGCAAAAATTGCTGAATGTAAATTTCATTCATCCAATTTAAGACAGTTGGTGGGTTTCTCCCCTGGTGATTGTCCCTAAAAATAATGGTAAATGGAGGGTATGAATTGATTATATAGAATTGAATAAGCCTACTCTAAAATATCATTTTCCATTGCCTTTGATAAATCAATTTTTGGATACATTAGCAGGTGTTGGGGTTCCCATGTTTTGGCCAGATTGGTAAGACCAAAAGATGAGACAACATCAAACCAATTTCAGACCTTAGGATCTAGCCCTCCTAGGTCCAGAGAGGGATCTCTCTATGATTTTCAAAGGTATATGTCTTTAAATTTCAAATGTTAAGATGTTAGGCTAGTTATAAGGCTCGGGGTTTTGTTTGATTTTTTTTGATTTGGTTGTTGGGAATCAGGAATGAAGGGTTCAATATAAGACAAGGCAAGGAAAATAAGATTTTAGGCAAAGAGAGATAAATTCAGATAATGTTCAAGACCATTGGGAAAATGGAGTCAAGAAAGGGTTTACTTGCTGTTCAATATGCTGGCTTTCAGTTGGGCTAGTCATCTAAAGCACTGGATCCTAAAAAAATAGGTGGAGTGAAACAATCAGGGAAGAAAGTGAAAGAATGAGGTTAAACCAATTTCTGTCTATAGATAAGGTTAGAGGTCAGTTAACTCTAGACCTGTTTGGAAGTACTCTTAGGCAACTCTCAAAGAAAGGAAAGGAACAAACTGAGGGAACTTAGAAAGGTTTAACTAATTTAAAAGGATCCTAGTGAGACAGCGACAGAGTTCTAAACTCCCAGTGTTCCCAATTCATTCAATTAAACTCTAACAAGAACATCTAAGAAGCATATTCATTAACTCATACATCAGCTAGCAGGAAATAAACATCCACTACACTGGTTAAATAAAATGAAACCAATTCTCAGATAAAAAATTTAGCAGAAAACATTAAGGCAAGGAGAGTAGAAGCATAGGGTGCCTAACAAGGGAAAATCCTATGCCAGATTTCTGATGCAAGCCAGAAGAACTGAAATGGAATGAAGTAAAACATAGAGATAGAAAAACATCACCGCAACTTTAGATCAGGATCCAAATAAATGTGCTTGTCATATTAAGAGCAACACCAATCAGGTACAACATTTGCCAATAGCTTGAAATTCGGTTTGAAAAAATACTCCTCAGCCTATCTTATAACTTTACACAGTGAGCATACCTCAAGAGAAAGTTTGCAATTCTCAGATATCTCATCAACAACTTTTACAATATTTCCTCATGAGTTTTATAACTGAAGAGAAGCAGAGGAGGTAGGTAGAAAACTAAATGCAGCATTAACACTCAAAAGAGGAAGAGGGTCGAAGCCCATTCTGTTTTAAACTCTGAGCATTAATCTCTGGCACTCTTTGAAGGAAAGAATGGTCTTCGTCAAGCTTCATTAACTCCAGGTATGTCTTTGATGCATCTTGGTTTTCTGTACTTAGTAGTACCTTTGGTGAATAAACAACAGGTAAATAAGTAAGTGAATGGTCTGCCATACTTGTGCAACAAATGCTCTAGTAGCTTTGGACGATGATCAAGGCGGAGATCTTCCTTGGAGCACGGTATATAATAAAAACAGTATGGGCAACTTGTCCTTTCTTGGAGGAAAACATTCTGCTGATGTAGAAAACCTGACATATATTAATTTCTGCACCTCTGTCAGTGAAAAATTGCCGCTGTATCAACACAGTATAATCATGGCGGTGTTTTCACCTCCTGTACCATGCCAAAAAATGACAACTGTCTAAAGAAAAACAATTCATATGAGGGCGGAAGAAATGACAGCGCAGCGGTGGTGGTTTTTCATGAAAAATGGTGAATAATGCATCGAAACGGTGAAAACTATGAACAATAGGGTTTTGGTGGAGCAAAAAGCACAAACCGTTAGATCATGGTCCGGGGACAAAGATCAACGGTGGAGATCGAGAAGTGGAATGATATATGGAATAGGGTGGAACAAATAATACTTTAGTGTAAAGTCCGAAACTTTGGGTATGAACGAAATACAAAGAAATGCAAATAAAATGTAATGAAATGCGGGGGCATGAACGTACAAGTGGGACCCAGCGTGGCGGAGAGGTGATTGAATCTGGTTCGTTAGAATGTTAGATCCAACGGATGGTGGGGACTAATTCAGAGCATCGCAATCAGGAAGGGGCAAGGGTGACACATTGGTAGGTTTTCAATTGCGATTGAAAGGGCAAGCGATTAGCAGTTGGATCGACAAGGGGATCAATGGTGGAGATCTATTCGGAGGGCAAAGGGGAAGAGCAACAGGTGCGAATTGAGAAGATCTGGGCCGTTGATTTCGAAATGGATGAACGACTGTGATTTAGTCGGGCAATCGCAATTGGGGGGGGGGGGGAACAGGGGTGACACATATCAAAAATTCTGATTGCGATTAGGCGGGGAGTGCGATGTCCATCGGATGAGTGGGGGGATGAACGACTGGGATAAGATTGGGAGATGGCATGATCGAGCGATCAGAAGATGGGACTTGCGATTAATCAGAGGGGAAAGCAGTCGACGGGGGATTGCGATTGCGAGGATCGGAGGTCAGAGCGATCAATTGCATCAGAAACAATTGCGATGAACCGATCGGGGGACATAACATAAGTGCTGCGATTATGAAAGTTTGCGATATTGCGCGGGCCGTCTAATCGCAATAACAAATTAACGGTGGGGATTAAGTCGCGGGACTTATTTAATAAACAATCGGATCGGGACTGTTGATCACCATAGAGCATAAGTCATTGATTTATTAAATTTTGATAAGTCATGCATCGAAACATTATATCAAAAGGGTGAAATATTTGAAAAATTGGTCGAAGTTAAACAAGTTAAGAAAAGTCACGTGCCTAAAAGCTAGAGGTGGAAGTAATACGAAAAGGCTGAGGTATAAAGTAAAAAGGATAACGGAAATAAAAAAAGTGCAAATATGTGGTACAAAGAGTGCATAACAAAGATATTAAAAGAATTTCTGCTTTACGAATATGCACACGAGGGAATACTGCAAGTGAGAATGTCCGCGGGGGTCGAACAACGAGAGAGGGAAGAGACCCATACCCCCGCGGAGTTGCAATAACGTGATGTGGCAGGGACCCAAGGCCAGAATGAAGTGGAAAGAGCAAAGCACAGAGTTACGGTGACGTGGAAGAACGCAATGTGGGCCCTTATGACTGGTAGGTTATGTATTTAATTCACTTTGCGAATGATATATTTCAAGAATCATATGATGTATGTGGCAGAGAGGTAAGGTAAGTTCCTAGGTAAGCTGGTACTGAGGCCCGTACTAGTATTAAACCCGGCACGCGGTGTTCACCTGTCCCCAACTCACGCCCAATCTCTACATGCCGCTTGCCCCACTGTCAGTGTCCTTACGACACTTACCCTGCCTATTTCACCTCTACGCCTTTTCGCCTCAGAATTACCAGTCTTAGATAGAATTTTCCCGTATTTTACTGCAGTAAAAGTCATAGGTCTTCTAGTTACGGTATATACCAAGCGGGAACAAGTACCAGGTCTACCCAGGTCTTCTTCATTGCTTCTATTACCATCAACCAGGCTACTTCCCTTCCCGGTGTGGAACTTCTCCCATTAAGCCTGTTTACGAAAGAAGTGCAACCCATCCTCGCTCTCATTGCGGGTCTTTTAGGTATAGGCAGGTTGGGGGAAACCTCCAAATTATGTGTTTTCTTTCTGTGGTTAATGTCTCAGAAGGGGTCGTCCTGGATATCCCGGGTTACTTGTCTACCAACATTCACACCCAGTTCCGAGAGCTTTCAGAAACCAGTCACTTTCATTTCTGTTCAATAGTGTTCTATCTTTTCTTGTACTAGCATGCTGATAGGTTCAAGGGTTTGGGTTTTGATAGGGTGTACGAGGTCACTTCTCAACCCCGACCTATTTTTTACTGGAACTTTACAGTGCGCCAATTGCCAAAAGGGGTGGGTTATTCAGGTTTCCTAAATGATTTCATATCCATTGCTTACACCATCATTCATGATTCACCATCACCTAGGGTTTTTCCTGAAATGAAGAACTGGCTGCAAGCTGGTAAAACCTAGAGCACCGGGAATTGGTATCTCTCTGATAATTATACTGAAATTCGGGTCTATGGAGCCAAGGTGGCCCCTTACCTGCTGCCTGTGTTTTTCGCTCGACGAGTTTATGCTCTGGAGTATATTCAGCAAGCCCTCAAGGCTGACCAGCTCCACTTTGTCCCTGCTAAAAAGGGTTACATACTGAGGCTTCCTACCCATATCGGCTCGTTCGTCGTGAATTCAAGACACACCCTTCCCATTGTCGAGAAGCTGTTGCAGGGCATGGACCTAAGACAGGGGCAGGCTTGGGCCTATGATCCTTGGGAGATTATTTCAAACAGAATAAAGAGGAACAGGTCCACCCCTTATGTTCATGAATCAAGACCGTTTATAGAGTGGAAGGCTAACATGGAAATTTGGCCTTTGATTTCGCAGATGGAAACAGATTCATCTGCCACAGGGGAAGAGGAAGACATCCATAACGGCCAAGAAGAAGAAGTGGGTCCTTCAGGAGCGGGTTCTCCCGCTCACAAAAAGCAGAAAATAGTCTCAAGTGAGGCCAAAGTGATAGGGGAAGAACAACTGCTTGAATCGTTCACACCATATGCGCAACTTGACAGTAGCAAGGCTAGAATCAAAGTGTTGAGAGACAGCACCACCTCCTCCGACTTCACTGAGGTCTCACAGGCCATTGGGGACTATAATTCACTAGTAGCAGCCGAAAGGATCAAGAGAAATAGGATAATCAGAGATAAATACAAAGCTGAGCTGGAAGGGTATGTAGAGAAATATCACACCAGGATTTCAGCCACCATGAATGTGGACACTGAACACCTAGTACTGTCTATGGCTGAAGCCATTTTGGACCCTGATACAGGGGCCACTAGCTACCGGGTGCTCGAGCATGTAATTGACATGGCTAAGGTGCCAGCAACCGATATGTGTAACCTGTTTCAGGTCGTAGGCGATATGTTGAAGGACGACGTAATGAGGGTTACCATTGCACTGAGAAAACTCGAGAAAAAGCATGAACCGGTGAGGAATACCTTGAAGAGTGAGTAGGCAAGTACCTGCGCCATGGAAAATCAAATACGTGGCCTCCGGGATCAAATCAAAGGGAAAGAGACCGGGGAAGCAAACCCACAGGGCTTTTTAATAGACCAATTACAGAAGGAAGTTGCCTCTTTGAAAAGAAAAGCCCGCATGCCGGCCTCCTAGCATGTGCAGACAGTTGAATTGGCGCAAGTAGAGAAAGAAAAAACGGAATTGGCCGGCACATTATCAAAAGAAAGAGAAGAGAAGGAGAAATTGGTAGGAACAATCGCTACCCTTCAGAGTAGGTTTTCAGAGCTACAGAACACTTGGGACACGCACAGCTGTGCGCTTGCTACAACACCACCTAAGACGAGTTCACTTTCGGAGAAGCTGAACGCAGAAAAAGATACAAATGATATACTGGGGAAACAAGCTTCCACCGCAAGGCAAAGGATCACGGATTTGGAAAAATCCCTGTCAGAGAATACTAGAAAAATAGAAGCATTGCAGAAAGAGATTGAAAAAGAAAGGAAAACAAAGGCCGATCAGCAGAAGACCATAAACGATTTCAACGCACGCCTAAAAGGTAACCTCACTCTTAAGGATGGTAGAAATATTATTTGGTCTGAGATCATTTCAGCCGTAACAGGGAAATGGGAGTTTCTGAAAGTCATCGAGGAGATGAAATCTTCAGTACTCTATCTCAGGAGGAGATTTCAGGAAGGGGATCTCAATTTGGTCAACAGAGCCCAGCGCGCCAGGGAATATGTGTAATTCTTGAAAGGGCTAAGAGCTAACGAAGCAGAGCAACATGGCATAGTCAGCCGGCATAAGGAAGCCTTAGAATTCCAGAAAATCATTGATAAGGAATCAACTCGTGTTGTTGCTTCGAAGGCTTTACAATAGTTGGCATACAATGTGGAGCGGTTTGATGCGGTTTGGGCCGAGATTATGACAGCAGGGCTCCCGACGTGCTGGGAATCCACCACCCCTTCCATGCTGCGATCGTTACCGGAATATGAAGCGTGCCTGAAGCAAGAAAGGGACCAGGCAGATGTCCTGTCAGATAAAACCACTCGGCTAAAGGCCGAAACAATTATTGCATCACTCCGCCCAGACTTTTCCCTCCTTCACTTGTTAAAATATAAAATTCCTACTGAGGCAAATCCGATTGATCTCATTGAGGCCTTCATCAGGGTAGAAGGATTTGTAGCAATGCCTGAGCCTGCCGCGGATAGTCAGCAGAGGTGCATCCAGTTTGTCAGCCAAATTACCAGTTCATCCTCAAACGTGCCGCCACCAGTATCAGCAACAGCCTCGACCCCTTCTCAAAAAATATGCATTGTTATTTCATGATTCAGCCCTCGCATCCTTTTTACTTTTTACCATCAGTTAGTCTTTTTCAAGTTCCAGGTGGAATTTATATTTCACCACAACAATTTACTTTTACTTAGACTATTATATAATTTTGGTTTTAAATGGCCGAGCGCCTAATAGAAAAGGATGAGAGGTTTTTTATTCCTCATCATGATTTTGTTATTTTGACAAGGACTTCTAACAAATCCCTAGCATGCGAAGAAGATATTTTCCCAAAATATCTTCTCGCCCAAGTAAAGAAGTTTCTATATAAACAAGAAAAGAAGAGAATACAGGGTTCCAGATTTTATCAGAAAATTATGCTGTAAAAGGATTTTGTATGCATGTTTGTCTAACTCTTGCATGAAGGTTCAGATCCCATTGGGTTTCAATGAAAAGAAGTTTTATATGTAAGTAGGATTCTAGTCTTTGATATCTAATAGAACGTAACTTGTCCTTTATGTGTCGATTAATTGTTCATCTTGTTTCATCCGCTTTTCTTGTATCATGTTTTCGAATGCGAGCAGCTCATTGGTTTAAGTGTGAATTTATCCTAGTTGATACTCATGTTAGAATCAATTTAGCGCTTTAAATATAGCTCATGCATGATATATTGTTCCATTATCACAACATCCATACTTCTGCTATATTGGTTTCAGTGTGATGTTATTTTGGAATACGCTATTATTGTGAATGGATTCTTAAATAGATAAGCCCATTACATGGTGATATATGTGTCCGGATATTATCTATACGACAGCTGATATTCTCTCATCCCTTCTTACACTGTGTACGTCTGCAGATTACTATTCTCTGTGAGGTATCGTTGAACTGGCCCTCTTTACCGTGAACTGCCTTTGCATTGTCTGATGCCTTTGTGAGAGAGTTTTACATCTTGTTTCTACAGTATACCTTTTTCATGCATCAAAATTCTGAAATTTTTGGTCCCATTCAAGCTGAAATTCCTGTTTATAAATGAATGGCATGAGAGCTCTGTCCTGCTAGTTATCCCCATTATATTATATTACTTTTTCTCTCTGCTGCTTAAGATGTCCTAGGCACTGGTCTTTCACAACTCAAGGCTGTCTCTAGGATTACCAACATCTTTTTGGCGCCGTTTCCGGGGAACGAAGTTGATGAAAAATTGAAATCCCTGGGCCTCGACAAAACCCTGTTTCACTCTTCAACTAGGTGAACATGGAGAGTTAAGTGTTGTATATCCCTCACCTTAGCGACTCCACATTCATTCTTCAGAAAAATCTAATTGCAGTCCTGGCTCCTCGGAAGCCACACCTTAGGTCAGATACGTCTCAGCCAAAGACACCCTCTGTGCCTGACCCAGAGAGAATTTTACATAGAAGAGGTTGGAGGGAGAGACAATTTGTTCATACTGAGATCCCACAATTTTCTCTAGAAGACTTTCCTTCTTCCTCTTCTCAGGTTGCCCAGTTGCAAGATTCTGACTCCGCTCTGGGTGAAACCGGTTATTACTCAGAATATTTACCCCCAGGAAACGTCCCAGTTAAGGATGAGGCCGAGTCAACAGATACCACCCGTTATACATTTCACCCTACTCCAGAGGCTGAAGAAGTTAAAGAGGTCATGGAAATATCTGCTGTTAATACTCCACCCTTGTCTCCATCCTCCCAAGTTGTTGTTCACTATATTCCTATCATCATCCACACCTCACTTCCACCTCCTCCCCCACTTACTCACCAAACCCTCTTGTTACCTCCACCTCCTCCCCCAATGGCCAACGTTCCAGTATTCTTGTTAAATAAATATGCTCCCCTGGCATTATCTCCAGTTCTAAATGATATGCCACAGGACTATCTAAAGATCCTGCCCCGCTTCAATGGAGAAAATGAGATTGATGCTCAAAAACACCTTGAGGTCTTCTGTTCTTTTGCAAAAAACTTTAATGTAGAACATCTGAACGTAGTCCTAAGACTATTTGTGCAATCGCTTGATGGTGAAGCCAGAAAATGGTTCAAGACATTGGGAGATTGTTCCATAAACACATGGGAAGCAATGGAAGACACTTCTCTCAAGAAATGGGGGGAGAAGAAAGACCATGGACACTGTCTAACTGAGTTTAATACACTCAAGAAAAGCCACAATGAAGGGGTGGCTGAGTTTATTAAGAGATTTAACAAGCTGTACCTGAGCCTACCCACCGAAATGAAACCGCACCAGACCGCTGCCAAGGTTGTGTTCGTTGCAGCTTTTGACTCAGAATTTGGCTTCTCTTTGAGAGAAAGAAAGCCAGCCACTCTGGATGATGCTCAGACTGATGCACTGGAGCTTGAGGCAAACTTTGCCTCCAGTGGTAAATCCAAGGGTAGATTTGAGCAGGATACGAGAAGGAGGGGAAAGGAAGAGGTATCCACCTCGAGCCAAGATATAGATTTAGCTAATGATAGGATTGAGGAGATGAACAAGATGATCAAGAATCTATCAAGAAAATTGGTGAAACTTGAAATGGAGGCCAAGAATTCATCCTCCAAGAAATTCCAAAATGCTCCAAACAGAGGCTTTAACCCTCAATACATAAAACCACCCTTGCAGATAATGCAAAGGGGACAGAAGAAGCAACAAGATCAAGTGCCACATCCTCTATACTTGGAAGGGCAAGTAGAAGGTTCTACTGAAGACACTGATTATGAGCAAGAGGAGGCATACCTTGCTTTCTCAAACAATGATGATGTTGAATGTCCGGTACATGGAAGTGAAGAAGTGGAGGTGGCACACACAGAAGTGAAAGCTAATGAAGACACCAAAGATCTCGAGATTGATGACTATTGCAAGCAGTTCGTTGATTTCATGCAAGCACAGTTCAATAGAAGATATGATCTCAGGTCTTCCAGAAAGAGAACCCGTACTCAGGATCAAGAGGAGGACACACCACAGGAAGAGGTGCCTGCACATAAGGAGGTAAATCATAAAAATATCCCGGACAAAGGTAAGAGGCCCATTAACCAATATTTACAATCTACTAATCAATTACCTTCATCTTGACAAGTGTCTACACCTCTTAGTTTCAAGCCAATATTAAAAGAAGTCAAACCTTCCCCTCATAACAAAGACTCCAAAGATAAAGAACCAAAAGAAGTGTCAGTAGATAAGTCCTCCTCTGCTTTCAGTCTACAGAAGGAGCTTGAAAAAGTGAAAATCCCAGTCCCCTTGACCGAGTTGTTAAAAAAGCTTGCATATCAGTCCCAGGTCACTTCATTTATGCTCCCTCCAAAAGTAATAAACATTCCAGACAGTCTTAACCTTTAGGAGGAAATACCTATGGTTGTTTTTGGCCCACATGTCGAATATTTGGATGCTGCAACTCCCCCTTTTTATGTGTCTTTGGTAATACATGACTTGCTACTGCATAACTACATGTTAGACTCAGGAGCCTCTCATAATCTTTTACCCCTCTCTGTCATGGAGAAGCTAGGACTACAGATCACCCGCCGATACAAAGACCTTTATTCATTTGACTCCAAAAGAGTTAAGTGCCCGAGCATGATAAAAGATTTGGTGGTGAACCTGGCTCAAATCCTAGCAAAAAGTGTAGTGATGGATATAGTGGTGGCAGACATTCCAGCTCGCTTTGGCATGCTACTGTCAAGATCCTGGGGGACCAAAATTGGTGGATCGATCAAGATGGATTTGACCTATGCCACTATCCATGTATTTGGTGGTCAATAGAGGAGGCTGTACCGGGAAACCAGATTTGTCAAGACAGTTACCAAGGCAGATGATTCGGTTAATTCTCTGGTTTATAGTAGGGAGGGGGATTTCTCATGTTTAATGCTAGAGGAGGATCAGGAGTACGCACATGAACCATCATTTTTCCAGATCAAGACAGAACAGTCCATAGAAAACCCTGAATCAGAGATCTGGACACTTCATTTTGATGGGGCTAACTCCAGAGAAGGCAATGGTGCAGGAGTGTTATTGATTTCCCCTACGGGCCAGTGGGTCCCTTTATCTTTCAAGCTGGAGTATGAAGCCAAAAATAATGTGGCCGAGTATGAAGCACTTCTACTGGGGCTACAGACAGCCAGGAGTATGAACATAAGAAGTCTAAAGGTTTTGGGAGATTCTGAATTGATAGTCAGGCAGGTGAGAAATCAGTGCCAAGCCAAACATCCTAGGCTGAGGGCTTATAGGAATGAAGTTTGGGATTTGGTGGAGAACTTCTTCTTGGCATTTAATATCTAGTTCATGCCCCGGGAACAGAACATAATGGCCGACTCCCTTACAGTGGCCGCCAGTACTTTTCATCCACCTCAGAATCCTTTGTTGAGATATGAGATCGAAGTAAGATATCGGCCATCAATCCCAGACAATATCAAACACTGGCAAGTATTCGAAGATGAAGAGCAGGTGAAGAGATTTTTGGAAATAGTTGGGGAATTTTCCAACATGGAGATTGATAGTGGTGAAGAGGAAGAGGTCGATGATGCTTCTGGAGATAAGTGGGAAGAGAAGGTAGCTGGCCACAAATTTCTGCAGTTGAAAGGGAATGTCATTCCCCAAGGACTAGTGCCTTTAGAAAGGATGTTTAACAAGAGTGATGTTCCATTACAGCCAAACAAAGTTGTAGAGGAGAATCAGGTGGAGGACCTGAATCTAGGCACTGAGGCTGACCCTAAAATTGTGAAGCTGTCTAAGAAGGTCCCGGAAGAATATAAACAGCTGCATCAGAAGTTATTTTAGTCCTATAATGATGTGTTTTCCTGGTATTATCAAGATCTAAAAACCTTCGATGTCAGCATTATGCAGCATAAGATTCCACTGAAGGGAGATGCAAAACTGCACAAGCAAAAGCTTAGACAGATAAATCCACTATTGCTACCTTCTATTGAGAAAGAAATTAAGAAACTGCTGAAGGCTAAAATCATTGTACCATTGAGGTACTCTAAGTGGGTAGAAAATTTAGTCCCTGTACGGAAGAAGAATGGAGAAATAAGACTATGTGTTGATTTTAGGAACTTGAATAGGGCATCATTAAAAGATAATTACCCACTGCCCAAGATGGATCACATATTGCAGAAAGTGGTAGGGGCTTCTCGGATGTCGATGATGGTTGGGTTCTCTAGGTACAATCAGGTGGTTGTACTGCCAAAAGATCAAAAGAAGACGACTTTCACCACTCCTTGGGGAACGTTTATGTATGCCAGGATGCCTTTTGGGATGATTAACACAGGGGCCACTTTTCAGAGGGCCATGGATATTGATTTTATTGGAGAACATGACCAGTTCGTGGTGGGATACCTGGACGACATTACTGTGTTTTCAAAGGACAATGCAGAGCACATAGAACACCTGCGCAGAACCTTTGAGAAGTGTAGAAAGTATGGCCTCTCCCTTAACCCACAGAAGTCTTTATTTGCACTGGAAGAGGGCAAGCTCTTGGGGCATATAGTTACCAGAGATGGAGTGAAGATTGACCCCAAGAGAGTAGAAATTATAAACGGTATTTCCCTGCCCCCCCCAAAAAGGAAGTTCAGGTGTTCCTAGGTCATATAAAATTCCTAAGGAGAATCATCCCTAACTATGCTGAGATAGTTAGGCACATAACTGATATGCTAAAAAAGAATAATGAGGTGAAATGGTCACCAGAGTCAAGAGAAGCCTTTGCCAGAATTAAAAATGCATTTGTTGAAGCCCCTGTGTTAGCTGAGCCAGATTATGCCAAACCCTTTATGATCTTCTCCTTTGCATCCCCTCATACAGTAGTTGGAGTTTTGTTGCAGAAAAATGAAGAGGGGTATGAACAACCTATTGCCTTCTTCAGTCAGGTGCTTCGGGATGCTGAACTGAAATATAACATATTGGAGAAGCAAGCGTACACTTTGGTGAAATCCCTCAAAGATTTCCATATGTATGTTTTGCAGTTCCATGTCACTGCATTTGTTCCTACAGCAGCTGTTAAAGACATTCTTATCCAAGGGGACAGTGAAGGAAAAAGAGGAAAATGGATAGCAAAAATACAGGAATATGAGTTAGATATCCGTCCTACCAAATTAATCAAGGGGAAAGGTTTAGCCAAGATCCTGTCTGAATCAAAATGTCAGGCCCTGGGCATCAATTTGTCTATGATAGCAAACGAAGACTCTGGGGGAAAGGAGGAAGCACAGAGAATATAAATAGCCTCCCAGAAGATACATATGAAGTACCTCATCAGCCCATGGTACAAAGAGGTGGTGGAATATCTTCTAACCCTCAGTTTCCCGCCTAGTTGTGACAAAATCAAGTACAGATCATTGAGGTTGAGGTCGAAAAAGTATGTCATTACAAACGGTCGGTTGTATTGGCAAGATCCTTTCGGTATCCTACTCATGTGTCTTACGGAAGAAGAGGTAGAAGGTATAATGGCTGAGTTTCACAAAGGGATCTGCGGGGGCCATTACAGTGGAGAGCTACGGCTCACAAGATTCTAAAAGCTGGTTTTGTCTGGCCTAGACTATTTGGAGGTGTGTTTACCTGAGTTAGAGCCTTTGAGAAGTGCCAGAGATTTGTCGAGAGACAGAAACTAGCACCCCTCCCCATGATACTGGTCCATGTAGATGAGCCATTCCAGCAGTGGGGAATTGACTTCATAGGAGAAACACACCCCCCTTCAAGTGGACAACATAAATGGATCTTAACCGCCACAGATTAATTTACAAAATGGGTGGAAGCTATACCTGCCAGGAATGCAACTGACATTGTGGTAATAAAGTTCATGGAAGAGCATAGCATATCCATATTCGGTTGTCCTGCTAATATAGTAACTGACAATGCACAAGCCTTTAAATCCACAAAATTTGTCAACTTTTTCCAGCAGTATAACATTGCATTGGGTCACTCTACAGCCTACTACCCCCAAGGGAATGGCCTCGCAGAGTCCTCAAATATAACTATGGTCCGAGCACTAAAGAAGACTATCAATGAGAATCAGAAGAATTGGGATTCTTAGCTGAAATTCGCTCTATGGGCAAACCGAATTACTAGCAAGAGGGCAACTGGGAAGTCCCCATACAAATTAGTTTATGGGAGAGCAGCTATTTTTCCTATGCAGCTGGCTTTACCAGTAGCCCGGTTCATGCAAGAAAGTCAAGAGGAGCCTAACGATGTAACTAGGAGGATTAATTAGTTGGTGGAGCTAGAAGAAACACGAAATTAGGTGAGTCAGAAGCTGATCAAATATCAGGAGAAAATGAAGGATCTTTTTGACCAACATGCCAAAGACAGAAAATTACAGGTAGGGGATCTGGTGCTTAGATGGGACATTCGAAGGGCAGATAAAGGGAAACACAGAAAATTCGATCCCCTTTGGTTTGGCCCTTTCAAAATTGCAGAACAAGGTGGCAACAATACTTTTAGGTTGGAGAATTTGCAGGGGGATTTGCTGGATGCCCCTGTTAATGGTCAATTCCTCAAGCCTTATTTCCAGTACTGATCTGGGCCGAGAAAGCCCGATGTATCACATTGTATATTATTTTCTATTTTAAGCGTTGTTTGAATAATGTGTGTTTGTTGATGAATCATGAGTAGAAGAGGTAAAAGTTGAAAGGAATGAGAAGTGGTGTTCACAGAAGATAAACAGGTGGTCTCCGTAGTTCTCGACACATTCAAGAATGAACATGCCATCCTCAGGTGGAGCCAATTTTGATCACCATATAGCATAAGTCATTGATTTATTAAATGTTGATAAGTCATGCATCGAAACATTATATCAAAAGGGTGAAATATTTGAAAAATTGGTCGAAGTTAAACAAGGTAAGAAAAGTCACGTACCTAAAAGCTAGAGGTGGAAGTAATACGAAAAGGCTGAGGTATAAATTAAAAAGGATAACGGAAATACAAAAAGTGCAAATATGTGGTACGAAGAGTGCAGAACAAAGATATTAAAATAATTTCCGCTTTACGAATATGCACACGAGGGAATACTGCAAGTGGGAATGTCCGCGGGGGTCGAGCAGCGAGAGAGGGAAGAGACCCATACCCCTGCGGAGTTGCAATAACGTGACGTGGCGGGTACCCAAGGCCAGAATGAAGTGGCAAGAGCAAAGCGCAGAGTTATGGTGACGTGGAAGAACGCAATGTGGGCCCTTACAACTCGTAGGTTATGTATTTAATTCAATTTGCGAATGATATATTTCAAGAATCATATGATGTATGCGGCAGAGAGGTAAGGTAAGTTCCTAGGTAAGTTGGTACTCAGGCCCGTACCAGTATTAAACCCGGCACGCGGTGTTCACCTGTCCCCAAATCACACCTAAACTCTACATGTCACGTGCCCCACTGTCAGTGTCCTTATGACACTTACCCTGCCTATTTCACCTCTACGCCTTTTTGCCTCAGAATTACTAGTCTTAGACAACATTTGCCTATATTTTACTGTAGTAAAAGTCGCAGGTCTTCTAGTTACGGTATATACCAAGCAGGAACAAGTACCATGTCTACCTAATCATCACCAGACTACCCCCTGCGTCGCTTTCCCAAGCAAGTTTACCTACTGTACAGGTACTCCATCCCTTACATTCCCTCTGTTTCCCTTTCGTTTTTCTTTTCAAATTTCATATGTCAGTCATGGGAAGGGGCACACCCAATAAAAAAGAACTAGAGACCCCCCAGGTCTGAGAAGCCAGAAACCCTCCTAGGTTCGAGCCTTTCATTGACCAGCAAGCTGAAATCTGCGATCACCAATACCCTTTCCCCATTAGTAGTATAAGACCTGAAATTTTTTCACGACATGTCCAGAATAGGGATCGATATCAGGTGGTCGTATCAGGATTTTACCATCAGATTACCCCCCTAGTCTTCCTGGTGGTTGAGTTTATCTGCTGGCTTAGAGACACCTACGATGAGAACCGAGGCACGTTTACCTCCGCTCAAGGGAACAAGATTTTCTCCCTTTCGCTCGACATCATCCGACAAGCCCTCCGTTTTCCCACCAGCGCCACCTACACTGATTTCAGAGAAGAAGCTTTAACCTCCCAGTTTACCAAATTTCCATGGGAGCATCAGAAAAGCTTCATTGCTTCTATTACCAACAACCAGGCTACTTCCCTTCCCGGTGCAGAACTTCTCCCATTAAGCCTGTTTACGGAAGAAGTGCAACCCATCCTCGCTCTCATTGCGGGTCTTTTAGGTATAGGTGGGTTGGGGGAAACTTCCAAAGTATGTGTTTTCTTTCTGTGGTTAATGTCTCAAAAGGGGGTTGTCCTGGATATCTCAGGTTACTTGTCTACCAACATTCACACCCAGTTCCGAGAGCTTTTAGAAACTAGTCACTTTCGTTTATGTTCAATAGTGTTCTATCTTTTCTTGTACCAGCATGCTGATAGGTTCGAGGGTGTGGGTTTGGATAGGGTGTATGAGGTCAATTCTCAACCCCGACCTATTTTTGAATGGAACTTTGCAGTGCGCCAATTGCCAAAAGGGGTGGGTTATTCAGGTTTCCTAAATGATTTCATGTCCATTTCTTACACCATCATTCATGATTCACAATCACTTAGGGTTCTTCCTAAAATGAAGAACTGGTTGCAAGCTGGTAAAACCAGAGCACCGGGGATTAGTATCTCTCTGATAATTATACTGAAATTTGGGTCTATGGAGCCAAGGTGGCCCCTTACCTGCTGCCCGTGTTTCCCGCTCGACGAGTTTATGCTCTGGAGTATATTAGGCAAGCCCTCAAGGCTGACTAGCTCCACTTTTTCCCTGCTAAGAAGGGTTACATACTGAGGCTTCCTACCCATATCAACCTGTTCGTCATGAATTCAAGACACGCCCTTCCCATTGTCAAGAAGCTATTGCAGGGCATGGACCTAAGACAGGGGTAGGCTTGGGCCTATGATCCTTGGGAGAAAATTTCAAACAGAAGAAAGAGGAACAGGTCCACCCCTTATGTTCATGAATCAAGACCATTTATAGAGTGGACGGCTAACATGGAAATTTGGCCTTTGATTTCGCAGATGGAAACAGATTCATCTGCCACAGGGGAAGAGGAAGACATCCATAAGGGCCAAGAAGAAGAAGTGGGTCCTTCAGGAGTGGGTTCTCCCGCTCGCAAAAAGCAGAAAATAGTCTCAAGTGAGGCCGAAGTGATAGGGGAAGAATAGCTGCTTGAACCGTTCACACAATATGCGCAACTTGACAGCAGCAAGGTCGGAATAAAAGTGTTGAGAGACAACCCCACCTCCTCCGACTTCACTGAGGTCTCACAGGCCATTGGGGACTATACTTCACCAGTAGTAGCTGAAAGGATCAAGAGAAATAGGATAATCAGAGATAAATACAAAGCTGAGCTGGAAGGGTATGTAGAGAGATATCACACCAGGATTTCAGCCACCATGAACGTGGACACCGAACACCTGGTACTGTCTATGGCTGAAGCCATTTTGGACCCTGATATAGGTGCCACTAGCTACCGGGTGCTCGAGCATGCAATTGACATGGCTAAGGTGCCAACAACTGATATGTGTAACCTGTTTCAGGTCGTAGGCGATATGCTGAAGGATGAGGTAATGAGGGTTACCATTGCACTGAGAAAACTCGAGAAAAAGTATGAACAGGCGAGGACTACCTTGAAGAGTGAGCAGGCAAGTACCCGCGCCCTGGAAAATCAAATACGTGGCCTCCGGGATCAAATCAAAGGGAAAGAGACCCGGGAAGCAAACCCAGGCTTTTTAATAGACCAATTACAGAAGGAAGTTGCCTCATTGAAAAGAAAAGCCCGCATGCCGGGCTCCCAGCATGTGTAGACATCTGAATTTGTGCATGTAGAGAAAGAAAAAATAGAATTGGCCGGCACATTGTCAAAAGAAAGAGAAGAGAAGGAGAAATTGGCAGGAACAATCGCTACCCTTCAGAGTAGGTTGTAAGAGCTACAGAACACTTGGGACATGCACAGCTGTGCGCCTGCTACAACACCACCTGAGATGAGTTCACTTTCAGAGAAGATGAATGCAACAAAAACTACAAATGATATACTGGAGAAACAGGCTTCCACCGCAAGGCAAAGGATCACAGATTTGGAAAAATCCCTGTCAGAGAATACTAGAAAAATAGAAGCATTGCAGAAAGAGATTGAACAAGAAAGGAAAACAAAGGCCGATCAGTAGAAGACCATAAACGATCTCAATGCACGCCTAAAAGGTAACCTCACTCTCAGGGATGGTAGAAAGATTATTTGGTCCGAGATTGTTTCAGCCGTAACAGAGCAATGGGAGTTTCTGAAAGTCATCGAGGAGATGAAATCTTCAGCACTCTATCTCAGGAGGATATTTCAGGAAGGGGATCTCGATTTGGTCAACAGAGCCCAGTGCGCCAAGGAATATGTGTCATTATTGAAAGGGCTGAGAGCTAACGAAGCATAGCAGCATGGCATAGTCAGTCGGCATAAGGAAGACTTAGAATGCCAGAAAATCATTGATAAGGAATCGACTCATGTTGTGGCTTCGAAGGCTTTACAACAGTTGGCATACAACGTGGACCAGTTTGATGCAGTTTGGGCCGAGATTACGACAACAGGGCTCCCGATGTGCTGGGACTCCACCACCCCTTCCATGCTACGATCGTTACCGAAATATGAAGCGTGCCTGAAGCAAGAAAGGGATTGGGTAGATGTCCTGTCAGATAAAACCACCCGGATAAAGGCCGAAACAATTATTGCATCACTCCACCCAGAGTTTGCCCTCCTTCACTTGTTAAAACATAAAATTCCTACCGAGGCAAATCCGAGTGATCTCACTGAGGCCTTCATCAGGGTAGAAGGATTTGTAGCGATGCCTGAGCCTTCCGCAGATAGTCAGCAAAGGTGCATCCATTTTGTCAGCCAAATTGCCAGTTCATCCGCAAACGTGCCACCACCAGTATCAGCAACAGCCTTGACCCCTTCTCACAAATGATGCATTGTTATTTCATGAGTCGTCCCTCGCGGCCTTTTTACTTTTTACCATCAGTTAGTATTTTTCAAGTTCCAGGTGGAATTTATATTTCACCACAACAATTTACTTTTACTTAGACTGTTATATAATTTTGGTTTTAAATGGCTGAGCACCTAACAAAAAATGATGAGAGGTTTGTTATTCCTCATCATGATTTTGTTATTTTGACAAGGACTTCTAACAAATCCCTAGCATGCAAAGAAGATATTTTCCAAAAATATCTTCTCGCCCAAGTAAAGAAGTTCCTATATAAACAAGAACAGAAGAGAATATAGGGTTCCAGATTTTATCAGAAAATTATGCTGTAAAAGGATTTTGTATGCATGTTTGTCTAACTCTTGCATGAAGGTTCAGAGCCCGTTGGGTTTCAATGAAAAGGAGTTTTATCTGTAAGGAGGATTCTAGTCTTTGATATCTAATAGAACGTAGCTTCTCCTTTATGTGTCGATTAATTGTTCATCTTGTTTCATCCGCTTTTCTTGTATCATGTTTTGGAATGCGAGCAGCTCATTGGCTTAAGTGTGAATTTATCCTAGTTTATACTCATGTTAGAATCAATCTAGTGCTTTAAATATAGCTCATGCATGATATATTTTTCCATTATCACAACATCCATACTTCTACTATATTGGTTTCAGTGTGATGTTATTTTGGAATACGCTATTATTGTGAATGGATTATTAAATAGATAAGCCCATTACATGGTGATATGTGTGTCCGGATATTATCTATACAACAGCTGATATTCTCTCATCCCTTCTTACACGGTGTACATCTGCAGATTACTATTCTCTGTGAGGTATCGTTGAACTGGCCCTCTTTACCATGAACTGCCTTTGCATTGTCTGATGCCTTTGTGAGAGAGTTTTACATCTTGTTTCTACAGTATACCTTTTTCATGCATCAAACTTTTGAAAGTTTTGGTCCCATTCAAGCTGAACTTCCTGTTTATAAATGAATGGCATGGGAGCTATGTCCTGCTAGTTATCCCCGTTATATTATATTACTTTTTCTCTCTGCTGCTTAAGATGTCCTAGGAACTAGTCTTTCACAACTCAAGGCTGTCTCTAGGATTACCAACAAGGACTTTTTAAAGTTTTACAAAGGGTTTTAATGTTTCACTCTGATCTTCCGATGCGATTAGCCCCCAAGGCATTAAGCGCTTGGTCTTAGCGCTGGGTTATATGGGGGAAAAGTGGAAGGGGCTGGCGGGAAAGGGGTTGAGGCCTATTATAATATTAAAAGTGGGTTTTTGAGGCCTTTTTGATGAATTTTAAAGCCACAAGAGGGTAACGATAGGGGGATAAAGGGGAAATTTGGAAAAACAAAAGGTGAGGGTAGAGTTTCATGGGGATTTAGGGGAGATTTAGAGGGTTAATGGGGGAATTTTGGGGTGGAAAGGGAATTTGGGAAAAGGGAAAACAAGGATAAAATAGGGGGATTCTGCAGAGATACAAGGGGAGAAATAAGGCCTTTTTGAGCAAAATTTTATCATTCAGCAGGCTCATTGATACCATAATCAGTAGAGGGAAACAGTCAAAGGCAGGGAATTAAAAAAGGCTTCAAGGATGATGTTTTTTCAAGGGAAATGCATTCCTTGAAGGCTTATAAGACATTCTAGCCCCTTGCTTGCTTGTCAAGGAATTCATAAGGGGTTAACAGTGGCTCCACATGGGGATGGCTTCTTCTTGAAGGAGTCAAGAATTCAGGAATTGATCTTTGGTGTAGGCCAGATGCTTGATGCTTAAACCACCTTTCTTCTTTGATTTTCAGCTGCCAAAAATATGTTAGATCAGCAAAACATTCCCAACAATCTACCTACCCATCCTACAATCCTAACATTTTTTATTCTAGGGTGCATTTGAACTAGCAGACCCTTTACATTATTTATTTTTATAACAGAAAATAAACCTATTCTAAATCTACCCTTATTTCTCCATGAGACCAGATTAGACTGTTGGTCTCATATGTTTCTCTACCTAATCTAATATTTGCTGGGATTAAACTGTTCAACAGATTTCTTCTCTACATTCTACAACAAAAATTTAAAAACAATCAAACTAGGATCAAACAGTCTAGTTTTCTGTGGATCCAAGGCATAAAGGTAGTTGCACATGGACAAAAACTTGCAGAAAACTGAAGAAACAATTTGAAGGCTTTGAAATCTAAAATCTAGGAGTATCCTTCTTCCCTTTGTGACTCAAGTTTTGAGCATATTAGAGTCACTTCTTTTCTTCATTTTAGCTCTGGTTTTGGGAATGTTAGAGCTGATTCTTCTTTCTTCTTTGCTGGTCCAGATTTTGAGCACGTTAGGACCAGATGTCTTAGTTTCTTTGGTTCAGGTTTTGATCATATTAGAGCCAATCCTTTGCACTTTAGAGGTTCATTTTTTAAGCAGGTCTGAACCTCTCCTTTTCCTCTGTTTTTTGAAACACTTTTCTCTTTTCCTGAAAACAAAAAACTACAATGGTATGTACTGTTAGCCACCTATAATATTTGTTATAGCGAAAGGTGGCTAAGACTTTTTGAGCCTTCAAGAAACAAATTTTATTACTAAAAAGTGTTGGCTCTTGAAGACTCTTGAAGGTCTCATGCCTTTCCTCTGTCCAAAACTTCACTGCTGTTTCCCTTTAGAACTCAAAAATCCTGCTGATTTCCAAGCCAGATTACTGCTGCAAAAGCCTTTTTCCTTCCTCCCACTTCAAAAATAACCTTTTTTTTTTTTTGTAAATATGGTAGGCCCTTTCTATTTGCTATTTATCTTTGAAAAGCAAGTTACAAAATTAAATACTTCAGTTATAGCCTCAACCTGCCCGAAGGAAACCACATCTGTCAGCCATCTAAGCGCACGAAAAGCGTTCCAAAACTGAAAAAGTTTCATTGTTCTATAGCCTACATGAGCTAACTGCTCTGTAATATTGCTATCTAACTACTGATTTCGGGAATTATGTTCATACAGAAAAACCCAATACATACAACGAAATAGTAAATAAAGTATTAACCATCTGAGCTAGAAACTGGAGCGGGGTCTTTAACAGTAGACCCGGGCATATCCACTTGTTGCAGCTGTTGTAACTGTTTTTCCATGCGACCTACTCTATCGTCCAATCTGCTCATTCTGTCAGCTGCCTGGTACTGCGTTATTTTGATATGGGAGAGCTGGTCCTGCATATCCTCCAGCTTTTCCATGATTCTGGCTTCCATCTTTGATGCATCAATGCTTTGCTGTCCAGGGGGAAGGCTTTGCATGGCTTTTGCTAGCAGGCACTTCATTGTCCAATAGGTATGTATTGTTTACTGAAACAGAGTGAGGCGGCCTTGGGTATTGGCAGGATCATTGATAAAGTCAAGAATTTCTTCTTCTGCTTCATTGTCTTCTGGTTCCAGTTGAATCTCTCTTTCCCATCCCCTGATTTCTTGACGAATCATGGAGGAGTTCCCTGTAACATAGCTATCTGCCAGTGTTTCCACCAGCTCTTGGTTGGATTTCCGACCTCTTTTCTTTGGCAATGGTTCTAGCTGAATTGGTTGCTTCCCTTTCCAAGTCTGAGAAGTTGAACGGCGTTTCCCCATTCTTATCTGGATCTGAAACTGTAACAGAAATATAAAGGCTTTAGTACAGGGCCGAGTCCCTTCACATGGCCAGGTCACGATAAGGCTAACTTTACTGGGTCTATGAAAAGGGTCGACTTTATTTCCCCTGTTCCTTTTTATAATGGTTGACGCCCTATCTATCCATCTTATCACAGAACAGAGGTTCCTAAGCCTACTGAGCAGAGCAAACAGATACAAGGTGAGACTTGCTAAACGAACAGGAATATGAAAATCATTCCGCAGGCTATAATTGGCATTTCTGAGAGGAGAAACCCTCCTTGACAGAAACCAGCAAATACTAATACCCACACTACGACTTAAAGCCATGTCAATGGACCATAACATTGACAAATTTAACAAAGCAAACGAATTCATGGCCAGGTTCGTTGGAGAAGCAGTTATAGGGAAATCTATATGCAAATATTTGAAAGTTTGATGTAAGGGAGACACGACCCTAAACATTAACCTGCATGTAACAATACTGACATTAACCCGACAATTCCCCTTCTCACCGAAGGTGGAAAGCCTATTGACTAAAAGACAGTTATCCTAGTGGATAAGAGTTACGCCATGCCAGGTAAGAGCCTGTTTGCATGGGTCACGAAAACAGGGTCTCACCCTCTTTTGGATGGGTGGACCATAACCTGAAATTTCATTATCACTACAATCTTCCCAATTATACTTACTATTCTGTTTCAGAGCAACGACATCCATTTTCAGAAGAAAGAAAAGGTTATGTACATACCGCCACCTATCTGAATTATCGAGCTTCGCTTCGCTTCTAGTTCTCATCCTCTGCTGCTCCAGAGCATTTGCATGCAATGAGCAAAGCAATGCTACTTGGAGGGAGTTTAGAAGGAAACTTACCGTGCATGCATGTGGCCGACTTTCATCTGACCACACAGCCTGTCTCATATGCGCCATCATAAAACCTCACTCGTTCCTGTCCTGCCATGGGTTATGATCCCGACGGCTCATAATGAATATGACTTGCGTTGAAATGGGTCCCACCACCATCCCATAACTATGGTGAAGTTTGGTTTGCCAAGTGTTCACCCCGATCGTGGGTACTTCAAAAATAACCTTCATTTGCCTCCCTATTTCTCCATAAAATTCCTCTATTTTTCATGATTTCCCTTCTTCCATTTATGAAAATTCTCTTTATGTGGTTTAAAACTCATTTTTAAACCATATAGAAACCCTCCTTTTCCCTTGAAAACCATTGGAAAACCATAAAAACCCACATTTTGTACATATATGGGTCTTAGTCCCTTCTCGCATAAATCCCTGGTCGTATGACCCTTCATATGACCCTCAGCCTCACAATTGGGCGCTGAACCATTTTAAATATATTAAATGCACCCGCCCAAAGTTTTAAAACCTTTGTTTTTGTTAAAATTTCAATTTTTATTATATTACAAAGTTTTCGCTGGTCCGAATTTCAAATTAATCTCCACCATCGATATGATCTACATATCGACGGTGCGGAGCCCGTCTCCCGTGGTCCCTACATTCCACTCACCCTGTCCAAAAACCACGTGGTATCTATCACACTGCCTTTGGGCGAAGGTGGTTTTTTCCCAAACGCCAGCGATTCCATACGCCGTTTGACGCGTGTCCTGGGCACTATTCATAAAACCGTTGTCCATCGCACGTTATTTTTCAGACGTGGACGCCCAGCGATATCGCTGTACACCGTCCGATCTGGGGCGGGTCATCCAATGACTATCACTCGCTGAAGATGCCCTATGCTTAACGTGGTCCCGGCGCGCCATCTAGTTAATCTCCACCGTTGATCTGATCTGTAGATCGAAGGTCCATATTCCATCGCCCTGATTCTGTCGCCCAGTCAACAATTCTCCGTTTTGACTTCCCCCCTCGCTCTTAATCGTCGATCTCTGCGTGATCGACGACTTTGATTTAATATTTCTTCCGCCTTCTCCAATCAATCCTGACCGTTGGATGATGCCATCCAATGGCCACGCTTCCTCCACATGCCTCCGCATCAATAAACCTATAAATGCATGGATTTTATAATAAGTTGTTTATATTTTGCAGGGTTTCGAGGTTTATTGCCATTTTTTTGAGGAAAATTCGAAGGCGGAGGATGATGATCCTCCCGCCTTTGATTCACCAAGGAAAATCATCACAAGGTGTTGACAACACGTTTCATCAGTGTTCCTTCAGGCATTGATGCCATATCGCCCTTGCGCAGCCCTGTACATCAGAAAAAACCATGAATCGGGCGCAGTCAGAGAGTATCAGTGACGAAGACCAAATTTATTAGGGCAGAGGATTAAAGGACATAATTTGCGGGGATCATGGCTAAGAATGTTTATCAAAAGCCTAATCCCCAATTTAAAACACAGGTTAAAGAAGATCTGAAGTGTTTTAACCGACAGGAAACCCTCCACTGCCACAAATTGAGGCAAATTGAGTCCTCTAGCTACCACGATGACACCTGTGCCTCAAAGTATTCAATCAGAGGCCGAAGTTATTGATCAAGACCAGATGTCTGCCTCACAACGTAGCCAAAGAGTAAATTCTGCCAAGGAACTTAATGACAGACACACGCAGAGTTACTTCGACACCACACAGAGCCTCAAAGGTCAAACAAAAGCTCCCACCGAGCTTAATCATTATGTAAATAATTTAATACAGAGGATATGTATGTAAGTTTATTCATTGAGCCCCTTAAAGGCCAGAAGCCATTAAGTCTGTATTAATTGTAATTGAGATATTTTATCAGATCTCACCTCCTCATCCTTCTATAAATACTTCTGTAGAAGATGAGTGAGGGGTTGGTTGTAGAACTTTGATATACACTTGAGCTTAAACTTCTGATTGTACATAGTATTCACTGGCTCTTGGAACTCTTCTGGTGATAGATAGGTTAGGCTGAGATGTGCAGATGGTTTCTAACCTAAAGCACTAGACTTAAAGCTATAACTAGTTCGGAGCATTAATACAAGCTGATTTATGGGATCCTGGTCTATGTTGACGGTGATGTTTCTCTAATTCTAACTTGTTATTTTTTTTTTCGTTTTCACTGTGTTTCATATTTCTCTTATAAAGAACAACATGTATAGATTTAGGACCTACTGTACATCAGTAACCTTCTCTGACTGAAAACCTTTATCTGAACATTTTCTTCCAATCTGTGTTATTTAGGAATGATTTAATTCAGTTCGAGCATAGGAATGTTGGCGTTCCCTCGTCTTATTCTCTTAGCTGAATGTTATTCTTAAATGTTATTTTCAGTATATGTTTTGTGAAGATGAAATAAGGAAGATATGGTGAGCCCTGGTCCCAGTTTTGTCCCCAGTTCTGTCTAGATATTTCCCTTGGAATGTGTTAAAAGCTGGCTAGTTTAAAAGTACTTACCAGATCTGGCCATTCTGTGTTATCTTTGTGTTTTTCTTGAAAGTAACTAAGTAAAGCAGAGCTAGGAGAGGATTTGTGGTGATCCCGGCTTGCTAGTTTCTTCTCCAAAAGTTGCCTTCAAGTTTCCCTTCGTTTTAAAGTGTTTTCTATTGAAAGTGTATCAAAGGCTGGCTAGTTTAAAAGTACTTACCAGATCCTAGTTTACTTTTATGTTTTTCTTGAGTTTATGTCAAAGGCTAACTAGTTTAAAAGTACTTATCAGATCCTGGGCTGCTCTTGTTCTGCATTTCTTTATCTCTCCTTCTTATTTTATCATTTCATTCCATAAATCAAAATTCAAAGAGATCCTTAGACATAGATGACTTGCCCCGTGGACCACTCTTGACTCTTGTTGTTCCAATTAAATCCTATTATGACTCCATAGCCCAATGGACTAAAACCTGCAATTATCTATCTTTTTGGCTGAAGCTTACTCTCATTGCTTGCAACTTCTCACCTTTGAAACTTTTGGAATTTGGGACTTTCAACCTCAAATAGTAATCATGCTTAACCATCCAAAAACAAACAAACCCTTGGTATTCATAACTAGCCTAATATCATAACCCCTAAAATTCAAAGACAAATCCATATTTGCACTTATTGGAGAGATCCCTCTCCGGATTCAGGAGGGCTAGATCCTAGAATCCCAAAGTTGGTTGAAATGATGTTACTTCTGCAGTTTTAGCCTTACCAATCTGCTAAAATTACAGATCCCTAACATTTCTGGCGACTCCACTGGGGAATTGAACCCAGAATCATATTCTATTTTTATAAAACCGTGTGAGTAAAAAGCAACCTTTTCAAGCACTACCAAGAATGGTAATCATGGTAAAACTTGTTTGAATTAGTGACAAGCTAGGTAAAACCTAGGATTCTCATAAGACTTTATCTAACCTTGAAAGATCTGCTAGCTTAGCCATAAGAGTAAACTGTATTTGTCTCATAACCGTAGCTAAGTTTTGAAACAAAGTTAGGATATTCTTAAAAACCATGCAACTGAAAAATAACTTAGAAAATCCTAAAAAATATTTCGGATTGGTATCCAATAAACATGGTGGTGGACCATAAAACCTTTTACCTCCTTAGGAGCTAAAAAATTCCACTTGGCGACTCCACAATACTTAGCAGACCTTAAGACTCCACTAGGAAGAACCCTCATCATTATAACATCATTCAAACTCAGTTAGAGGATGGTAGGATTAAGATTTGTGTAATCAGATTAGTTAACCTCTCAAAGAATGTCATACCTGGTTGAACTTTTCTTGTTTATTTGGGTCTAATAACATAGCATAGTGGCTCCCAGAAAGATTCACACTAGAGCCTATCCTGACCCAGACCCAGCTGAAGTAGTTGATAACCCAGAAGGTATCCTTAGGAAATCTCCTAAGATAAAATTGTCAACTGTTTTCAGGTCACCCTTGAGAGCTAGTTCAGTTCCTGAAAATCTTTCAGCTCTACAACAATCTCAAGTTGACTTAGTAAATCCATTTAGAACTAGGTCTTTTGGTGATTTAGATCAGTTAGATTATGAGTCTTCACTATCATCTCCTGAAACAATTGAACCTCTTGGTAGAAGAGAAACAACACCTCCTGATTTAAATTTCCTTCAAAAATTAGGTGTCTCTCATCCAAGATCAGCTCAACAGTCTATTCCTGGTCCATCCACTTCTTCTCACCCTACATCCACTTTTCAAACCACTCCACTTCAGCCCACTATTCCTATTTTTAATCCACTCCTTGTAAATCCTCCCCCACCACCTATCATGGCATCATGGTATGCTCCCCTAGTCCTTCCTATACCATTAGTCAATATTCCACAGGAATATCAGTCCAAAATTCCATTATATGATGCCAAAAATGCTACAACTACATCACAACATGTGGATAAGATGACAGACTATTTTGACAGAAATGAAATTGATGATGATTCTGTCAAGCTTAGGTTATTTTCTCAGAGCCTAGGGGGTGAAGTAAGAAAATGGTTTAAAGGTTTAGCCCCCCATAGTATTAATGATCTCCAAGCCTTCCACCAAACATTCTTAAAAAAATGGGAAGTAAAGAAGAACCCTCCCAAGTCCTTTCTGACTACAAGAACCTCCATAGAAACAATGGGGAAAGTGTGCAAGATTATTGCACTAGATTCAATAGTGTGTATAATGCACTTTCCCCAGAACTAAAACCTCCACAAGGCTCATCTTTAAATAAGTTTCCTGAAGGATTTGACTCTGACATGACCTATCAGCTGAGAGAGAGAGACTTTGCAACTCTTGAGGATATGCAAAGAGGTGCTCTTTCTGTGGAAGTCAACTTAATGGAGAAGAGAGCAAGAATGAAAAATGAAAAGAGAGTGTCCTTTAGAGAGGAATCTGCACCCTCTACCTCCAACTCAAAAATGGAGAAAATGATGGAAGAAATGATGAAAGAAATGAGCATAATTAAGAGAGCAAAAACAAGCCTAAACAAAAATGCTCCTCAAAATAGGAATCAAAACTAGAATCAGAATTTTAGAAGGAACCAACCTCACAACAGACCTAGGGAAGATGATCAACAGATCACTCCTCCCTTTCATCAAAATTATGTAAGTGAGGTTGAGGAAACAGATGAGATAACAGAGGGAGATGATGTCAATATGTTTGGGGTAGAATATGATGACTTTGAGATTCATTATGATAGGAAACAAGGTCTATACACACCTTATGATGACAAAAGAGATGATGATAAAAATTGTTATCAAGACATGGAAAATGTCATCATAGAGTCTCAAAAGGAATATGACCTTAGAAGAAAAACCAGTCAACATACCCCCAACAACAAAACCTCTGACAAATATTCACAAAACAACACTACAACCAAGCCTAAAATTTTCAAACAAAAGGATAAAATAGTGGCTATAAATTCTGATAAAGGTAAGGAGAAATGCACTCAAAATAATTAAAAACAGAGTGTAGACCTTAGTAGTACTAACACTTCAGCTAGTACTCCTATGAAAACAATTGTGTCAAGTGTAAATAGAACAAATCAGCAAGCTGATGTTGCTGATAAAGGGAAAACTAATAAAGTTGAGACAAGTGCTTTAAAGAGTCAAATTCCTTTTAGCCTAGAGCAGGAAATTTCAAAAATCAAGATCTCTGTTCCCCTGACTGAGTTAGCTGCCCAACATGTATTTAGAACCCAAATTTTGAAGGCTTTAAATATAGAAGAGAGTAATGATACAGTCAATCTTAATGATTACCAGCCAGAGCTGATTTTTGGTTCTAAGATTGAAGGTAAATATCAAGAGGGACCTGTTCCTCCCTTTTATGTAAGTTTAAACGTTCATGACAAAATTTTGCACAATGCTAGGCATGATTCCGTGGCTTCTCATAATTTAATTCCTAAAGCTGTGATAGATATCCTTGGTTTGGAAATTACCAGACCGTATAAAGACCTGTATTCCTTTGATTCCAGCAGAGTAAGGTGTTTAGGATTGATCAAAGACCTCTGTGTTAACTTAGCCCAGATTCTAGCAAAATGCCTAGTTACGGATATTGTTGTGGATGATGTTCCCCTGAAGTATGGAATGTTATTATCAAGGTCTTGGGGGGCTAAGTTATAGGGGACTATGCAAATGGACATCAATTATGTGACTATCCCTGTTTTTCATCAGAATAGAAGACTTTACAGGGAGTCTCATATGTAATACACGATTACAAGTCAAGATAGACCGCAAAACTCCCCTCTATACTCTGTAGATACTGGCCTTGATTCATTTATCCTTTTTAACGAAGAAAAAATAGATGAACAAGTAACTTTAACAGAGTTAATGACTAATAGGGAAGAGGAAGAAAATACCACAGAGCTGTCAAAGAAGTTTGTTGAACCGTTAAACATTAGCAAACTAAACAAAGGTCTTGAACTACAAGTCGTGCATCCATTTCTTTTAAACCTTCACACTCAAGAAAATGTGCCTCCACTTAATGAAAAACCTAAAGAGTCAAAACAAATTCAATTAAGTGCCACTAATCACAAAAATATAGAAAGCGCAGTAGTTAAAGAGGACGTTAACCAGGATGAAACCGACAACAGTCCTCCGTGGAGTATGTATTTTGATGGATCCTCCACTAGAACCAACACTGGTGCAGGTGTCTGGATTTCCAACACTGAAAATAACCACACAAAAAGCATTTCCTGCAAGTTAAACTTTCAGTGTTCCAATAACATAGCAGAATATGAATCCCTTCTCTTAGGCTTACATATGTCGAAAAAGTTAGGAGCCACAAGAATCAATGTGTATGTGGATTCAAAGTTAGTCATTAGGCAAGTCAAGGGGGAGTATAACGCAAATTATCCCAGACTTAGAGCCTACTGAAATGATGTCATGGACCTCTTGAAAACCTTTGACGAGTCCAAATTGATTTTTGTCCCAAGAAAGAAAAACATTGCAGCCCACAATTTAGCCTTTGCAGCTAGGACATGCTTGACGCCATATGAAACCAAATACTGCACAACTGAGATAAAATTTAGACCAGCTGTGCCTGATAATGAAAATTATTGGCAGGTGTTTGACAATGATAAACAAATAGAAGACTTCATGCAATTTAGAAATGAATTTGAACTACATAGTTCAGACTCAGAGTATGATACAGACTGTAGTGAAGAAAATTTCCTTGGTGAAGAGGAACCGTCTCCTGAACCTGTTAATATCAACCTGCTGTCAAGCAAACTAAAAAACAAAACAAAATTGGATGCAGAGTTCGAAACAAAGGAGTTAGAAACTCTGCACTCTAAAGATGAAAGTTTTCCAAGCGGTCTAGCGCCTTTAGAAGAATTGTTTGATCTTAACAATGTGGCCAAAAAGCCAAAACTAGAACCTGTAGAGACTAAAGTAGAAGATTTCAATAGAGGCAGTGAACTTAAACCTATGATGATTAAACTATCTAAAAATTTACCAACTCACGTTAAAATTAAATACATAGAGCTGTTTAAAGAGTTTTCTGATGTTTTTGCGTGGAGTTACGAAGATCTTAAGTCCTATGACACTGAAATAATACAGCACAAAATTCCCCTCAAAGAAAACCAAAAACCTTTCAAATAGAAACTGCGCAGAATAATCCCTGTTCAGTTTCCATTGGTTCAGAAGGAGATCATGAAAATGTATGATGATGGTATTATTGTCCCTATTAGATGTTCTGAGTGGGTGTCTAATATGGCGTCTGTTAGGAAGAAAATTGGAGAGATCAGGCTTTGCATAGAATTTAGAGACTTAAACAAAGCTTCATTAAAAGACAACTACCCTTTACTAAAGATGGATCACATTTTACAAAGGGTGGTAGGGTCTAGAAGAATCTCTTTGCTGGATGGCTATTCAGGGTACAATCAGATCTTAGTTCACCTTGCTGATCAATTAAAGACAGCCTTTACTACACCATGGGGAAATTTCATGTATGTGAAAATTCCCTTTGGTCTAATGAATGCTGGAGAAACTTTTCAAAGAGCCATGGACATAGAATTCTCAGAGGAACTGGGCTTCTTCATCATTATATACCTTGATGATGTCACTGTGTTTTAAAAAACAGATGAAGAGCACTTAGAAAATTTCAGAAAAGTTTTCAAGAAATTCAGAAAGTTTGGAATATCTTTGAACCCAAAGAAAACACTATTTTGTCTCCAAGAAGGTAAAATTCTTGGGCACATTATTTTTGAGGAGGGTATAAAGATAGATCCAAAGAGTATTGAGGCCATATTGAAAATATGTCACCCTCGAAACATCAAAGAGTTGCAATATGTCATTGGAAATATTAACTTTTTGAGAAGGTTCATCCCCAACTTGGCTGAGCTCCTTAGGAATATTACAAACATGTTAAAGAGGGAGCAACAGGTAAAGTGGACCTTGGAAGCAAGGAATTCCTTTGAGCTGGTGAAACAAGCCTTAACCAAAACACCGGTTCTAATAAGTCGTGATTTTTAAAAATATTTTTATATCTTTTCATTTGCATCAGAACATACCATAGCTACTGTCCTTTTGCAGAAAAATTCACAAGGAAAAGAGCAGCCTATTGCATTCTTTAGCAAGGCATTGAGGGATGCCCCTTTGAAGTATAACATTATGGAAAAGCAAGCTTTTTCTTTGGTTAAAGCTTTGAAAGACTTCAGAGTATACATTCTTCACTCACACATCATTGCCTTTGTCCCAAACTCAGTTGTTAAAGACATTCTAACACAGGACCCAGATGGTAAGAGAGGTAAGTGGATTGCTGTTATCCTTGAATATTATTTAGAGATAAAACCCACTAAACTCATCAAAGGCCAAGTTCTAGCTAGATTGATGGCTGAATCCAATTTTTAAGTTCTTAATATTAATATGATTAATGCTTTGGATGATCAAGAGGAACTCTCAACTCCCATTGTTGAAAACCATTTTATGAATTCCTCTTGGTATGCTGATATTGTTTATGTTTTTCTTAATTTGAATACACCTCCTGGTTTGAAAAAAAAAAAGGCAAGATTCCTCAAATTGAAAGCTGTAAACTATTGCATTATAGATGGATGTCTTTATTGGAAAAATGCAAGTGGTCTATTGCCTAAATGTTTGCCTGAGTTTGATGTAGAGAAGGTTAAGCACCAGTTCCATGAAGGAGAATGTGGAGGTCATTTGTACTGGAAGACAACAGCCAACAAAAATTTAAGGGCTGGTTTATATTGGCCTACTCTTTGACATGATGTGCACAAAATTATCATAGGTTGTCATAAGTGTCAGCTTTTTGAAGGAAAAATGAAACTGTTACCCCTACCTCTGCATCCAATCACTGTTGAGGCCCCATTTCAACAGTGGGGTCTTGAATTCATAGGAGAAATCCATCCCCCATCTTCTGCCCAACATAGATGGATTCTCACCGCCACAGACTATTTCACTAAGTGGATAGAAGCCATACCTTGTAGACAGGCCAATGATTCAGTTATCATAAAATTTATGGAGACTCACATTCTCTCCAGGTTTGGCTGTCCTACCAAGATTATCACTGATAATGCAACAACATTTGGATCAAAGAAAATGGCTGAGTTCTATCATAGATATCACACAACATTGGGGCATTCCACGGACTATTACCCTCAAGGTAATGGACTTGCAGAATCCTCAAACAAAATCTTAGTGAAAATAATCAAGAAACTGTTGGAGGACAATAAGAAATCTTGGCATACAAAGTTGGTTCATGCACTTTGGGCTGACAGATTGAGTTTGAAGAAATCCATTGGCATGTCACCTTTCCAGCTTGTGTATGGTACTGATGCAATTTTTCCAAACAACCTTGGTGTACCAATGATGAAGTTGATTCAAGAGTTACAAACTGAAGAAAATGACATGATCAGAAGAATGAACCAGACCATTCATCTTCAGCAAACCAGAGAGGAAGTGTATAACCAAGCATTGCAGAAGCATGTCAACATTAAAAATATTTTTAACAGAAGAACAAAGGCCAGCAATTTCAATATTGGGGACAAAGTTTTAAAGTGGGATTCAAGAAGGGAAGAGAAGGGCAAGCATGGAAAATTTGACAACTTATGGCTTAGCCCTTACTCTATTCATTCAGCTGCTGGTAACAATGCATTTTTCTTGTAGGAGTTGAATGCAGCAGAATTGTTTGGGGGTCCTGTCAATGGCAGGATGCTTAAGCATTACTTCTCTTGATCCATGTTATGCTCCAAAAGCCTTTTTATCTTTTTCCACTATAAATATTTCATCCACCATCGCATTCAAAGTTGTAAAAATAAAAAACACAAAAACAATGAAAAGAAAGAAAAGAGGGCAGATTATGAAAACAATAAAGGTACAACTCCATACCAAAAAGAGAAACAAATATGAAAGTGTGCAAGCTTAAATGCCACTCCTACAAAACACACTTCTAGTTAGTCAAACAGCCTAATATTGACTAGTTAGATTTTCAATTTACTGCTGATAGGATAGTGAAATTGATTTGCCAAACTGTTTAATCTTGGTTTATCAGTAGGTAGACTAGGATAGAAATGAAATGTTCAAACATGTTCAAAACCTGAACCTAAGTTTTCAAGCAAGAGATGACTCAAATCTGTTTTATTTTCTGAGTCAAGAGGTGTAAATCTGGTTCTAATCAGCTCAAAATCTGAACCAGAAAACAAAGTAGGAACAACTCAAACAAAATTTAGAACAGAGCTGTTAAAAAGATGAAGGAAGAGTTTTCATTTTTCAGATCTTAAGTCTTCCATTTTGATTTAATTTTCTGTAAAATAAATGTCTATGTGCAGCTTGTTTTTATGCCATAGATCATAGCAAGTCAAATAGTTTAATCTTGACTTTACTGTTTTTAAATTTTTGTTTTAGAAATTAGAGAATTAAAATCTGTTGGACAGTTTAATCCCAACAGATGGTAGAATAGGTAGAGAAGCATCTGAACTCAATTGTTTAATCTGAGTTCATGGAGAAATAAGGAGTAGAATTAGATTAGTTTTATGCTTTTAAAAGAAAAAAATGTTGTGAAAAGAGTTTGCCAATCCAAGTGCACTCTAATGAAGAAAAAAATGTTAGATCAGTAGGATTGGGTAGGTAGAAATTTTGTATTGATGAAGGTCCATTGTTTTCATGGCTGCTAACATGTTTTCAGAGAAAGTCATCTTAGCAAAGGAAAAGCATCCCAATGGATTAGGCACAGGTCAGCCTCCCAGAGAACATGATGGATGTGGCACAGGTCAACCTCCCAGAGAATGCAAGTCTGAAGTTCTTGATGCCTTCAAGAAGGCACCATCCCCAAGTGGAGCCACTGTTAATCACCTATAATATTTTTTATAGTGAAAGGTGGCTAAGACTTTTTGAGCCTTCAAGGAAAAAATTTTATTACTAAAAAGTGTTGGCTCTTGAAGACTCTTGAAGGCCTCATGCCTTTCCTTTGTCCAAAACTTCACTGTTGTTTCCCTTCAGAACTCAGAAATCTTGCTGATTTCCAAGCCATATTACTGCTGCAAAAGCCTTTTTCCTTCCTCCCACTTCAAAACTAACCTTCATTTGCCTCCCTATTTCTCCATAAAATTCCTCTATTTTTCATGATTTCCCTTCTTCCATTTATGAAAACCCTCTTTATGTGGTTTAAAACTCATTTTTAAACCATATCAGAACCCTCCTTTTCCCTTGAAAACCATTGGAAAACCATAAAAACCCACATTTTGTACATATATGGGTCTTAGCCCCTTCCCGCATAAATCCCTGGTCGTATGACCCTTCATATGACCCTCGACCCTGCAATCGGGCGCTGAGCCATTTTAAATATATTAAACGCACCCGCCCAAAGTTTTAAAACCTTTGTTTTTGTTAAAATTTTGATTTTTATTATATTACAAAGTTTCCACCGGTCTGAATTTCAAATTAATCTCCACCGTTGATTTGATCTACAGATCGACGGTGCGGAGCCCGTCTCCCGTGGTCCCTACATTCCACTCACCCCATCCAAAAACCGTGTGGTATCTATTGCACCGCCTTTGGGCGAAGGCGGTTCTTTCCCAAACACCAGCGATTCCATACGCCATTTGACGCGTGTCCTGGGTACTATTCATAAAACCGCCGTCCATCGCACGTTATTGTTCGGACATGGATGCCCAGCGATATCGCTATGCACCGTCCAATCTGGGGCGGGTCATCCAACAACCATCGCTCGCCGAAGATGCCCTATGCTTAACGTGGTCCCAGCGCGCCATCTAGTTAATCTCTGCTGTCGATCTGATCTGCAGATCGATGGTCCATATTCCATTGCCTTGATTCCGTCGCCTAGTCAACGATTCTCTTTTTTGACTTTCCCCCTCGCTCTCGACCATAGATCTCTGCATGATCGACGACTCTGATTTAATATTTCTTCCACCTTCTCCGATCAATCCTGACCATTGGATGATTCCATCCAACAGCCACACTTCCTCCACATGCCTCCGCAGAAATGAACCTATAAATTCATGGATTTTATAATAATTTGTTTATATTTTGCAGGGATTCGAGGTTTATCGCCATTTTTTCGAGGAAAATTAGAAGGTGGAGGATGACGATCCTCCCACCTTCGATTCACCAAGGAAAATCATCATAGGGTGTTGACAACACGTTTCATCAGTGTTCCTTCAGGCATTGATGCCATATCGCCCCTGCGTAGCCCTGTACATCATAAAAAACCATGAATCGAGCACAGTCAGAGAGTATCAGTGACAAAGACCAAATTTATCAGGGCAGAGGATTAAAGGATAGAATTTTCAGGGATCACGGCTAAGAATGTTTATCAAAAGCCTAATCCCCAATTTAAAACATAGGTTAAAGAAGATCTAAAGTGTTTTAATCGACAGGAAACCCCCCACTGCCACAAATTGAGGAAAATTGAGTCCTCTATCTACCATGATGCCACCTGTGCCTCAAAGTATTAAATCAGAGGCCGAAGTTATTGATCAAGACCAGATGTCTGCCTCGCAACACTGTCAAAGAGTAAATTCTACCAAGGAACTTAATGACAGACACCCGCAGAGTTACTTCGACACCACACAGAGCCTCAAAGGTCAAACAAAAGCTCCCATCGAGCTTAATCATTATGTAAATAATTTAATACAGAGGATATGTATGTAAGTTTCTTCATTGAGCCCCTCAAAGGCCAGAAGACATTAAGTCTGTATTAATTTTAATTGAGATCTTTTATCAGATCTCACCTCCTCATCCTTCTATAAATACTTCTGCAGAAGATGAGTGAGGGGTTGGTTGTAGAACTTTGATATACACTTGAGCTTAAACTTTTGATTGTACATAGTATTCACTAGCTCTTGGAGCTCTGCTAGTGATAGATAGGTTAGGCTGAGATGTGTAGATGGTTGCTAACCTAAAGCACTGGACTTAAAGCTATAACTGGTTTGGAGCATTAATACAAGCTGATTTATGGGATCCTGGTCTATGTTGACGGTGATGTTTCTCTAATTGTAACTTGTTATTTTATTTTCGTTTTCACTGTGTTTCATATTTCTCTTATAAAGAACAGCATGTATAGAGTTAGGACCTACTGTACATCAGTAACCTTCTCTGACTGAAAACCTTTATCTGAACATTTTCTTCCAATCTGTGTTATTTAGGATCGATTTAATTCAGTTCGAGCATAGGAATGTTGGCGTTCCCTCGTCTTATTGTCTTAGCTGAATGTTATTCTTAAATGTTATTTTCAGTATATGTTTTGTGAAGATGAACTGAGGAAGA
The DNA here is from genome assembly GCA_034641835.2 of Pinus albicaulis. NCBI lineage: Eukaryota > Viridiplantae > Streptophyta > Pinopsida > Pinales > Pinaceae > Pinus > Pinus albicaulis. Next base: position 1,352,529,889 of record CM076578.1, on the reverse strand, counting down.
TATGGTGAGCCATGGTCCCAGTTTTGTCCCCAGTACTATCTGGATATTTCCCTTGGAATGTGTTAAAAGCTAGCTATTTTAAAAGTACTTACCAGATCTTAGGCCATTCTATGTTATCTTTTTTGTTTGTATTGAAAGTAACTAAGTAAAGTAGAGCTAGGAGAGGATTTGTGGTGAGCCCGGCCCGCTAGTTTCTTCTCCAAAAGTTGCCTTCAAGTTTCCCTTCATTTTAAAGTGTTTTCTATTGAAAGTGTATCAAAGGCTGTTTAGTTTAAAAGTACTTACCAGATCCTAGTTTTCTTTTATGTTTTTCTTGAGTTTATGTCAAAGGCTAACTAGTTTAAAAGTACTTATCAGATCTTGGGATGCTATTGTTCGACATCTATTTATCTCTCCTTCTTATTGTATCATTTCATTCCATAAATCAAAATTCAAAGAGATCCTTAGACATAAATGACTTTCCGCATGGACCACTCTTGAATCTTGCTATTCCAATTAAATCCTATTATGACTCCATAGCCCAATGGACTAAAACCTGCAATTATCTATCTTTTTGGCTGAATCTTACTCTCATTGCTTGCAACTCTTCACCTTTGAAACTTTTGGCATTTGGGACTTTCAACCTCAAACAGTAATCATGCTCAACCATCCAAAAAAAAACAAAACCTTGGTCTTCATAACTAGCCTAATATCATAACCCCTAAACTTCAAAGACAAATCCATCTTCGCACTTATTGGAGAGATCCCTCTCCAGATTCAGGAGGGCTAGATCCTAGAATCCCAAAGTTGGTTGAAACGATGTTGCTTCTGCAGTTTTAGTCTTACCAATCTGCTAAAATTACAGATCCCTAACATGTACAATGGAAGTGGAAACTAGAAATTGGAAATCAACAGAAGTAGTGTTTGAGCATCCTGCCATTGACAGGAACCCCAAACAGCTCTGTACCATCTAATTGCTGTACGAAGAAGGAATTTGGACCCACAGTGGCCTGGATGATGTACGGACCTTGCCACAAATTGTCAAACTTTCCGTGTTTTCCTTTGTCCTCTCTCCTTGAATCCCACTTCAGAACCTTATCTCCAATTTTGAAATCAAAAGCTTTGGTTCTCTTGTCAAACAACTTTTTTATGTTTTCTTGAACTTTGATGGCTCTGTTATAGACCTCTTCCATTGTTTGCTGGAGATGAATTTTTTGGTTTATCCTTCTCACCATACTGTCTTCTTTGGTTTGAATCTCTTGGACCAATTTAATCACTAGTACCCCAAGGCTGGTAGGAAAAACTGCTTCTGTCCCATAGACAAGCTGAAATGGTGACATGCGAATGGATTTCCTTGTTGTAAGCCTGTCAGCCCACAAGGCATGCACTAACTTGCTATGCCATGACTTTTTGTTCTCTTCCAATAATTTTTTTATGATAATCACCAGGCTCTTGTTCAATGATTCAGCTAAGCCATTACCTTGAGGATAATAGGCAGTTGAATGACCAAGCGTTATTTGATTCCTGAGACAAAAATCAACCGTTTTTTTGGATCCAAAAGCAGCAGCATTATCGGTGATTATTTTCCTTGGGCAGCCAAAACGAGAGAGGATATGACCTTCTAGGAACCTAATGATGACTGAATATGTGGCATTCCTAGTTGGTATGGCCTCTATCCACTTAGTGAAGTAGTCTGTGGCTGTTAAGATCCATTTGTGTTGTGCAGAAAAAGCAGGGTGGATTTCTCCAATAAAATCTAGGCCCCATTGCATAAAAGGACCTTCAACAGTGATGGGTTGTAAAGGGAGGGGAAGGAGTTTTCTCTTGCCTTCAAGCATCTAGCATTTGTGGCAGGAAATTACCATCTCATGGATGTCATTGAAGAGTGTGGGCCAGTAGTAACCAGCCCTGAGTATTTTTTTTGTAGTGTCCTTCCAGTTCAGGTGGCCTCCACACTCTCCTGCATGGAATTCTTGCTTAATCCTCACAGCTTCAGTTTCTGGCAAACATTTAAGCAATAGGCCATTCGGATTTTTCCAATATAATTTTTCATTCAAAACACAATAGCTTTTGGCTTTTAGTTTCAAGAATCTGGCCTTGGTTTTTGACAGTTCAGGTGGAGCATTGAGGTTGGTGAGCACATAAAGGATATCAGAGTACCAGGGAGAGTTCTAAAACTTCTCCTCAACAGTGGGAACAGGCAGTCCTTCTTGCTCATCCAAGGAATTTACCATGTTAATTTCAAGGGCTTGCAGATTCGATTCAGCTATCAACTTAGCTAAGCCCTGACCTTTGATTAGTTTTGTGGGTTTTATCTCAAGGTTGTATTCTAAAATCACAGCAATCCATTTGCCCCTCTTCCCATCTGGGTCTTGGGACAAAATATCTTTGACTACTATATTAGGCACATAAGCTATGGTGTGGGAATGCAATATGTACACCCTAAAGTCCTTTAAATCCTTAACAAGAGCGTAACCCTGTTTTTCCATTACGTTGTATTTCAAGGGCACATCCCTCAGTGCTTTGCTGAAAAAGGCAATTGGCTATTCCATTCCCTCTGGATTTTTCTGCAGTAAGAATGCAGCCATTGTATGCTCAGAGGCAAATGAAAAAATCAAGAACTATTTAGAGAAATCCGGGCTGATCAGAACAAGAGCTTGGGTGAGTGCAAGTTTTACTGATTCAAAAGATTGTTTAGCTCCAATAGTCCATTTAACTCCCACACCTTTCTTCAACATGTTAGTCATATTCCTAAGGTGTTCAGCTAGGTTGGGAATAAACCTCCTAAGGAAGTTAATCTTCCCAATGAAGGACTGTAATTCTTTGATGTTTCTAGGGTGTGTGATCTGCAGTATTCCTTCAACTCTTTGTGGGTCTATCCTGATTCCCTTTTCCGATATAATGTGGCCAAGAAGCTTTCCTTCTTGCAGCCCAAATACAGTCTTTTTGGGATTCAATGATAAACCAAACCTTCTACATTTCTCAAAAAATTTTCTCAGATGTTTTAGGTGTTCTTATTCAGTCTTAGAATAGACTGTTATGTCATCTAAGTAAATAACAATGAAGTGTCATATCTCATCTGAAAAATCTATATCCATTTCCCTCTGGAAGGTTGCACCAGCTTTCATCAGTCCAAAGGGAATTTTTACATACATAAAGGTGCTCCATGGAGTGGTAAAGGCTATCTTGAGTTGGTCTTCTGGGATTACTAAGACTTGGTTGTAACCTAAAAAACCATCCAACAAAGAAATCCTTTTTGAGCCTACAAAGAGAGGCTCTATTAAGATTTCTGAAGTCTATACATAATCTGATCTCACATTTTTTCTTTCTCATAGCCACTAAGTTCGATACCCAATAAGAGAACCTTACAGGTACAATTATGCTTGCCTCATACATCTTTTTAATTTATTTTTCAACTGTAGGCAATTGTTTTGGGTTTATCCTACAAAGTTTCTGCCTAAAGGGTTTTTGATTTTCTTTTAAAGGTATTTTGTGTTGTATAATGTTCATGTCATAAGCCTTTAAGTCTTCATAACTCCATGCAAACACATCCATGAATTCCTTGAATAAGTCAATGTATTTCTTTTTCATTTCTGCGGGTAAAGACTTAGCCAATTTAATCATTTTGGGCTTATCTTCTGTGCCTATATTGCATTCTTCTACGTCAGAGTCTGCGTGCTCAATGGTGGGCTTTTTTGCCACATCATCGAAGTCAAAAAGGTCTTCTAACAGCGCCAAACCTTGAGGTATGTTCTTATCTTTGGCCTGCAGCACCTCTACTTCTTCACTGTCTGCGTTTTCACACTCTGTGGTTGAATTTCCAGTTTCTTCATTTAAAGCGTTTATTTCTACATTGTGGGGTGTATTTATTCCTTGTCCGAGGGTTCCTCACTTAGGCAGCTATTACTAGACGTAGATTCTGAATCGGAAAACCCAAACTCGTTCTTGCCCATCAAAAAATCTTCAATTTGTTTATCTCCCTCGAAAACCTGCCAGTATTTTTCATTATCCAGGACTGCAGGCCTGAATTTGGTTTGTATTATAATTTTTTGGTCACTTGGAGTCTTGGGGTATGAACTGTCTAGGCAAGCTAATCCATTTGCAATGGCGTTCTATTTTCTAGGAATAAAAACTAATTCGTATTCAACAAATGTTTTCAATATGTCCACAGCATCGTTCCTATATGCTCTCAACCTAGGGTGTTTGGCTGTGTATTCACCGTTCACCTGTTTTATAACCAATTCCGAGTCTCCCTTCACGACTATTCTATGGGCTCCTATTTTCTTCAACATATTTAAACCCAGGATAAGGGCCTCATACTCTACAATATTATTGGTACATTTGAAATGCAGATTGCAGGCATGGCTCTCCGCGTAGTCGCTTTCTATGTTACGTAGCCATACCCCAGCTCCGACAGTTCTTCTTGTGCAGGACCCATCAAAACTCATATCCCATAGAGGTTCACTCTTGGTTTTGTTATCATTTCTTTCCCTACAGCTGGGTTCGCCATTACGTTGTGCTATAGGGTCTACACTAGTCTGTGAGTTGTTTTGTTTTTATTCATGGGTGTGGAAAGCATAGGTGTGACAAGTTGGCTAATTGCATTCCGTTTCTGGTTCATTTTGAGCTCTTGTTTCAGTGCACTCCTCAAACTTTTCTACGTCTTCATCCTCTGAGTCTAGGGTAGCCATTATGTTAAAATCCATTGGTTCTGTTTTATCATGTGTACCTTTGGTTCTATCTACGTTTTCAGATTCTGGCTCCCCCAAAGATTCATCGTTGCAGAAGATAAAGGAGTCCAGGTCTGTATGCACAGAGTATAGAGGAGAATTTTCAGGCTTTCAGGGCTACTAACCAGGAATTTCATTTGTGCTTCCCTGTACAGCCTTCTCAGTTGGCCAAAGATTGGGATTGTGGCATAAGCCCCATCCATATGCATTGTTCCTTGCAGCTTGGCTCCCCATGATCTTGACAATAATATGCCATACTTGGGTAGCACATCAGCCACCACAACATCCATGACCATACATTTTGCTGGAATCTGGGCGAGGCTCACACATAAATCTTTGATCAGGCCAAGGAATTTTACCTTGCTAGAGTCGAATGAATATAGGTCTTTGTAAGGTCAGGTTATCTCCAGGCCTAGCCTTTCCATGACTACCTTAGGCATTAGGTTATGTGATGCTCCAGAATCATGCATTGCATTATGAAGAATCTTGTCATGAATATCAAGATTGATATAAAAAGGGGGAACTACCCCTTCCTGAAACTTTCCTTCTATATTTGGACCAAACAGAAGGGCAGGTTGATCATCACTCAGATTTACAGTGTCATTATTCTCACCTAAATTTAATTCTTTCAAAATCTGGCCTTTATATACATCATGAGTGGCCAGCTCAGAGGGTGGGACAGAGATTTTAATTTTTGCAATCTCACTCTCCAAATTGAAAGTGGACTGACTCTTTGGAATGTTCAACTCTGTTCTGTTAGCCACTGCCTTAGTGGCTGAATCAGCATGCTGATTCTCGTTATGTACAGTGTTTGTGACAGTTTTATCACGAGCACTAGCTGCAGATCTAGTGTTGCTGGCTGGTTTACCTTGTGTGTCAGTGTTTTGGTTGTCCTTTTCTTTGTTCTTCCCAAAACTCTCAACTACTGATTTGTTACTTTCAGTAGTTTCTTTAGAAGTTTTCTCAGGTCTTTTTTTGATGGTGACCTCAGAAGCTTTTGTTTTGGTAGTTTCTTCACTCTTTTTACTTCTAAGTTCATATTTTTCTCTGTCCTGCATCATGGCATTCTCAAATCCTAACCTGTAATCTTCAGATTCAGACCATTCCTCGTCCCAACCAGAGGGTGGGGAGTGATATTCTTCTGTGTAACAGTTATGGATCGAATCTTCTGTTTCAAACATGTTTATTGCATTCCCTTCAGACTCTTCTATGATTCCCTCACATTCATAAAAAAATTTCTCTTGGAATGGGGGAATAACTTGTTGATCTGACTCTCTTTGTATGTTGGGAGTGGCGTTGTTTCTTCTAAAGTTCTGGTTCTGGTTTTGATTTCTGTTTTGGTTACTAATAGTGAAAACCATTTTTTTCACCATTTGTTGTAGCTATTCCATGTTTTTGGATATGCGTTCATAGTTGGGATCAGATGTGGAAGCTACACTATCATCTATATATGTTACCCTCTTCTCGGCTCTCAATCTTGCTCTCTTCTCTATCAGATTTGCCTCTATATTCACTGCTCCTTTCTGCATGTCCTCCAATGTGTTGTACTCTTTATCCCTAAGCTGATAGGCCATGTCATCATCAAATCGTTCGGGGTATTTCGCTAGAGCCATACATTGGGGAGGTTTCATGTGTGGAGGAAGAGCATTGTAAATGCTGTTGAATCTCATTGTGTAATCATGGACACTCTCTCCTACATTTCTTTTAAGGCTCATATATTCTGCTAGGATTTGGCGAGGGTTGGCCTTAACTTCCCATTTGTTTATGAAGGTTTGATATAGAGCTAGGAGGTCATTTATGCTACCCAAAGGTATGCCCTTAAACCATTTCTTCACATCACCCCCTAAGCTCTGGGAAAAGATTCTCATTTTTACTGTATCATCATCTATCTCCATGTAGTCAAAATAATCTTCCATCATATCTACATGGTGTTGGGCTTTGGTAGACTCTTTTGCAGTGAAGTGAGGGATCTTTGATTGATAATCATTGGGTAAGGGTACTAGAGGCTGAGGTAAAACCAGAGGTGCATACCAGGCTGCCATGATGGTGATTTTATGAGGTAAAGGGTTGGCTTGAGCAACTGGTATATGGATGACAGGGATGCCAAGACCAGCAAACGAACAATGAGCAGATCTAGGGTGACTGAGCCCCAAGTTTTGAATGAAGTGAATATCGGGTGGTGTAGATGGAGGGGTCTGTCTATTCCCAAGGTGTTTACCACTTTGAGGTGGTGAACTAGGAAGCTCAAGGTCTGGCTGGTCTAGGACACTGAATGACCTATTTCTTGGTAAACTGTTTTGGGTGCCTAGGTCAAAAAATGGGTCTGATAGAGCTGCAAAGTTTTCTGGTGTAGAGTTAGTTCTATGGATGTGGCTGGAAATAGTTGATCCTCTAGGTGCAGGTGATTTCCTGAGGATGCTCTCAGGTTCATCAACTATTTCAGGTGGGTTTGGGTTAGGATAAGCTCTTGTATGAATGGTTCTCGTAGCCAGAATGTTGTTTCCTGACCAAGCAGCTTAACCCTACTTGTTACTTCTACTGAGGCTGATGTTGTAATGGATTTGGTCTCCCAGTGGAGTATTTGGTGAAACCGAGATAATCAGTAGGACTAATGATCACCAGTGGAGTCTTTTAATCTTTAGGAACTATGGAGTCGCTAGGTGGATGGTTTTAGGATGTTTCTGGAGGGTACATTGTCCACCACTGTGCTTATGAGATGTCCCTTTTCAAGGATATCTCGAAAACACAACAAAATGAAATGAGAGATTGACTAGGAGGGCTTTAACCAGATGTGTCACCTCTGAAAGAGTGTGAGCTCTGGAGGCTACCTGGCCCTTTCCAGACTCTGTCCAAGAGTATGGGGGAAAACACAACAAAATATAAAACCAGAGATTGATTGGGAGGGCTTTAACCAGATGTGTCACCTTTGAAAGAGTGTGAGCTTTGGAGGCTACCTGGCCCTTTCCAGACTCTATCCAAGAGTATGGGGGAAAACACAACAAATGGTATAGAGGTTGATGTGTGAATAGGAGTTTTTAACTGCCAACCTAACCAGATATTGTAGGTTTTCTGAGGCTTATGATATAGTAAGGTGAGGAAAACTCAGAAATTTCCCCAGCGGAGTCGCCATTATGTTGGGGTTCCCATGTTTTCGCCAGATTGGCAAGACCAAAAGATGAGACAACATCAAACCACTTTCAGACCTTAGGATCTAGCCCTCCTAGGTCTAGAGAGGTATCTCTCTATGATTTTCAAAGGTATATGTCTTAAAAGTTCAAATGTTAAGATGTTAGGCTAGTTATAAGGATCGGGGTTTTGTTTGATTTGTTTTGATTTGGTTGTTGGGAATCAGGAATGAAGGGTTCAATATAAGACAAGGCAAGGCAAAGAAGATTTTAGGAAAAGAGAGATAAATTCAGATAGTTTTCAAGACCATTGGGCAAATGGAGTCAGGAAAGGGTTTACTTGCTGTTCAATATGCTGGCTTTCAGTTGGGCTAGTCATCTAAAGAATTGGATCCTAAAAATATAGGTGGAGTGAAACAATTAGGGAAGAAAGTGAAATAATGAGGGTAAACCAATTTCTGTTTATAGATCAGATCAGAGGTCATTTAAATCCAGACCTGCTTGGACATACTCTTAGGCAACTCTCAAAAAAAGGCAAGGAGAAAAATGAGGGAACTTAGAAAGGTTTAACTAACTGAAAAGGATCCTAGTGAGACAGAGACAGAGTTCTAAACTCCCAGTGTTCCAAATTCATTCAATTAAAATCTAGCAATAACATCTAAGAAGCAGATTCATTAAGTCATACATCAGCTAGCAGGCAATAACATCCACTACACTGGTTAAATTAACTGAAACCAATTCTCAAATAACACATTTAGCAGAAAACATTAAGGCAAGGAGAGCAGAAGCATAGGGTGCCTAACAAGGGAAAATCCTATGCCAGATTTCTGATGCAAGCCAGAAGAACTGAAATGGAATGAAATAAAACACAGAGACAGAAAAACATCACCGCAGCTTTAGATCATGATCAAAAGAAATATGCTTGTCATATTAAGAGCAACACCAATCAAGTACAACATTTGCCAATAGCTTTAAATTTAGTTTGAAAACATACTCCTCAGCCTATCTTACAACTTTACACAGTGAGCATGCCTCAAGAGAAAGCTTGCAATTCTTAGATATCTCATCGACAAATTTTACAATATTTCCTCATGATTTTTATAACTGAAGAGAAGTAGAGGAGGTAGGTAGAAAAATAAATGCAGCATTAACACTCAGAAGAGGAAGAGGGTCGAAGCCCATTTTGTTTTAAACTCTGAGCATTAATTTATGGCACTCTTTGGAGGAAAGAATGGTCTTCGTCAGGCTTCATTAACTCTGGGTATGTCTCTGATGCATCCTGGTTTGCTGTACTCTGTAGTACCTTTGGTGAATAAAAAATAGGTAAATAAGTAACTGAATGGTCTACCATACTTGTGCAACAAATGCTCTGGTAGCTTTGGATGGTGATCAAGGCGGAGATCTTCCATGGAGCACGGCATATAATAAAAACAATATGGGTAACCCATCCTTTCTTGGAGGAAAACATTCTGCTGATGTAGAAAACCTGACATATATCAATTTCTGCACCTCTGTTAGTGAAAACTTGATGATGTATCAACACAGTATTATCATGGCAGCGTTTTCACCTCCTATACCATGCCAAAAAACCACAACTGTGTGAAGAAAAAAAATGCATATGAGGGCGGATGGAGCGGAGGGCGGAAGAAATGACAGCGCGGCAGTGGTGGTTTTTCATGAAAAATGGTGAATAATGTATCGAAACGGTGAAAACTATGACCAATAGGGTTTTGGTGGAGCAAAAAGCGTAGACTGTTAGATCGTGGTCTTGGGACAAAAATCAACGGTAGAGATCGAGTAGCGGAATGATATATGGAATAGGGTGGAACAAATAAGACTTTAGTGTAAAGTCCAAAACTTTGGATATGAACGAAATACAAAGAAATGCAAAGAAAATGTAATGAAATGCGGGGGCATGAACGTACGAGTGGGACCCAGCGTGGCGGAGAGGCGATTGATTTTGGGCCGTCAGATCGTTAGATCCAATGGATGGTGGAGATTACTTTGGAGCATTGCAATCGAGAAGGGGCAAGGGTGACACATTGGTAGGTTTCCGATTGCGATTAGAAAGGGGAAGCGATTAACCATTGGATCGATAAGGGGATCAACGGTGGAGATCTTTTCGGAGGGAAAAGGGGAAGAGCGACGGGCGCAAAGTGAGAAGATCTGGGCCGTTGATTTTGAAATGGATGAACGGCTATGATTTAGTCGGGAAATCTCAATTAGGGGGGGGACAGGGGTGACACATATCAAAAATTTCGATTGCGAATAGGCAGGGAGTGTGATGGCCGTAGGATCGGTGGGGGGATGAATGGCTGGGATGAGATCAAGAGATGGCATGATCGGGTGATCGGAAGATGGGACTTGCGATCAATCGGATGGAAAGCGATCGGCGGGGGATTGCGACTGCGATGATCAGAGGTTGGAGCGATCAATTGCATCGGAAACAATTGCGATGAACCGATCGAGGGAAATAAAATAAGTTTTGCGATTACGAAAGTTTACGATATTACGCGGGCCATCTGATCATGATAGCAGATCAACGGTGGGGATTAAGTCGCTAGAATTATTTAATAAACAATCGCATCGGTACTTTTTTAAGTTTTACAAAGGGTTTTAACGTTTCACTTCGATCTTTCGATGCGATTAGCCCCCAAGGCACTAAGCGCTTGGTCTTAGCACTGGGTTATATGGTGAAAAGGGGAAGGGGCTGGCGGGAAAGGGGCTGCGGCCCATTATAATGTTAAAAGTGGGGTTTTGAGGCCTTTTTGATGAATTTTAAAGCCATAAGAGGGTAACGATAGGGGGATAGAGGGGAAATTTTGCAAAACAAAAGGTGAGGGTAGAGTTTCATGGGGATTTAGGGGATATTTAGAGGGTTAACGGGGGAAGTTTGGGGTGGAAAGGGAATTTGGGAAAAGGGAAAACAAGGATAAAATAGGTGGATTCTGCAGAGATACAAGGGGCGAAATAAGGCCTTTTTGAGCAAAATTTTATCATTCAGCAGGCTCATTGATACCATAATCAACAGAGGGAAACAATCAAAGGAAGGGAATTAAAAAAGGCTTCAAGGATGATGTGTTTTCAAGGGAAATGCATTCCTTGAAGGCTTATAAGACATTCTAGCCCCTTGCTTGCTTGTCAAGGAATTCATAAGGAGCTAACAGCAGGGAAGAAATATTTCTCATTCTTGGATAGTTTTTGTTAGATCCCTATAATACTAGCGTATCCCCTTATTATTGTTAGTGTAGCCCCCTTATTGTTATTATTTACCCCTATAGCTCCCATATTTTTATTATTGTGCCCTTACACTATTATTGTTAGGTTGGCTAGGATTATATTGTGACCCCATTATTACAAAGTATTTTGTCACCGTCCCTGTAATCCTTGTTCCACACATTGAAAGACCATTTCAGTGAATTTTGTGTATTTTCATACCTTGAAAAAAATTTCATTGCATCCCTTGACATGCGAAGAACATTTCCTCTGGTGATCATTCCTGAAGCAGGCTCTCAAAAACACATGAATTTGGGTCGACGCTGGTATGCAGTTATGGCCTTGCGCAGATAGGGAAATTAACGCTGGACCCCATGCCCATTGGTGCTCTGTCTCAGTGGATTGCCCGCACCGAGTTTTTTTTGGAAAGTTCTTTAAAATAGGAATGAAGTTTCCATGTCCAACCACTTCTTGAGCAGAGTCATCATGGTTTGTTTGATTGAATAACGTCGAAGTCCTTCCCTTGGCTTCTTATTTCCTAGAATTGAGAAAATCCCCAAGGATAAGGCCTCCCTTACACCTTATGAGGGATCCCAAACCACCTCCTCCTCTTCTATAAATACCTCCTTCTCACATAGTTTCAGCTAGCTAAACAGTCCTTACTATAGCTGGTGTGAAGAACAGGGTAGAGAGGAATCCATTCTCGAGAGAGAGTTTAGGCCTATCGCCTCACCAAGTCCAATCACTGATGAATGCTTGAGACATGTTTGAATGAACCTGTCAAAGGAGGCTGCAATGTCAAGGCTTCAAGGTTGTAAATTCATTTTCTATACTTATTAATACATGACTATTTTTTTGGTTCCCGTTTTGCATTTGATATGTTTAATCCTATGCAATATGTTTGATTCTCCTTGATCAATCAAACAACTATGAATGCAAGTATGTTTTCGTATGTTGTCATCATTCTCTGATCCTTGTGCAGGTACATGAATATTACCGCTGAAGGACCGGGACGTGCGAAGATGAAGATCAGGAGATTGCTGCTACAAGCTACGACAAGAGCATTGGACCAAGGTAGGTCATCTATCCCAACTCATTTTCATTCATAAGCTAGGATTCTGAAAAATTATCATGTTCCCTTGTTGCTAGACCCACTCTAGGGCTAGAGGGATCGCCTCTGTCTGCAGAGGGGATTTACCTGCACAAAAGGTTGGCGACTCCGCTGGGGATCAACGCGTTTGTCATATCTCTTTGTTCATATAATGTTTTTATTGTTTGTTCAAATTTGGTCGTTTCATAGTTTTTTTGCTTTGTTCTTGCTATTTGAATATGTTTAGCCATCACATTCAGTCTAAGAGTGTCAAGTCTGACCTCTGTTCAGTGGTTTTTTATTTTTTCCATAGTTTTCAGGCTCGGTGCTACTGTTTCTTGAATAGTCGTGCCACTTTTCACTTGTTGCCTTTGTCACAGGCTCACCACCCTATGTTTGGTGCTGATTACAGCCTCACAGATGCGTCGAATCCTGTAGGTTAAAATTTTAACCTTTTTCCTAGGTTTTGTCAGTTTCTCTTACCTATGGGTTCTATTTTCATCTTTTAATTGGTCCACTTGAAATGTTTTGACTCTCTTGTCTCGTCCTACTCAGCTGTTTGTCCCTCATATGATCAATGGAGTTTGTCACCCTAGGGTTTATAAGTGCCTTCTGCCGCTCGTTCGGCTACCTCCTCACTGAACCTTCTGAGTTGAGTTTGAGTAAGTTTGGTCGTTATCTTTTCAGTTTGTTGACTGATTTTTTTTAGCTTTTATTTTGGTTCCTCGTGTCATTGGGCTATTGAATGATCATATTGGATTTCGTTTAGCTCTCCATGTGTGACCTTGAGCATATATTACATTGCTCACTGAACTAGTTAGAAAGCCCTATTTTTTTGGAAGAGTGCATCTTTTTTTGAGTGTGTTTGATGTTCATGTTGGATTGATCTCTTTGCTTTAGATCATTTCATTCGAATTGCTCAAAACTAGTCTTTTTTGTCACTTAGTGTAATAGTGTATGTTGTTTCTAATTCATCTAAAATGAAAAAAATTTCATTCTCTCTTAGTTTGAAAATGAAAAAATTTCTTTGGCATTAGTAGCTTTTAGTGAACAAGGAAAGAGCTTTCTGTTTTCTGCTTTCGTTGTCTTAGATGCATTAAGGAAAATTTCATCTTGTATTTGATTGATTGCTGCTTCGTTATGATCTACTATCCCTCTCTTATCTAGCATTCATCGAATTGGAATCATTTTCTTTTGCATATAGCTGTGCATTAAGGATTCAAGATTACATTCAGCAAGGCCTTGAAATCGCAACATTAATTCAAGATCAACTTTAAAATGAATTTAATCAACCTAAGGAAGCATTTAAACCTAACACATCTATTTAGAGCTCTAGGCTAGTGACGTGTTCTGGCATCATTAAACCTAGTTCATGTCGTTCGCCATCTGGCATTAGACAACACTAGTACGGACTTGTGCTCCCCGTACAGTCGAGTATATAAAGGGAGACCCTCATAGGTTGAAATCCTTTATCCATAGGAAGACAAGTCTGCTGCCATGTAACCATGATACATAGAACAAAATAGTCAGGGAGACTACCTGTACGTATGTTAAGTCCTTAGTCACTTCTCTTTCATTTGATCACCAAGGTGTATATTGCAGTTCACGGAAACTTGGTACACCCTCTTGCTTAGATTTCCTGAGTAGTCATTTTGGTATTTTCATGACTCTCTACAATTGAAAATATCATCGAGCACTTGTCCTTTTACGCTCGTTTAATCTCAAAGTGACTAGAGTCACATTTTTCCTATTTCTTGACTCTTAAAATATGAAAAGGCAAATTTTTTTTTCAATGTCATAAAATCAATTTCCTACAATCACATGCCCATTAAAGATATTTTCTTGGCTTGTTCTTCAATAATTCCTTAGTGTTTGGTCTTGAAGCCTTGAATTGGTTATCTTGTTTCTCTCCTGGTTTGAGACAAAGTCACGGTGGAGGAACCACCAGTTTTGTTGTCCCCTTCATCAAATCCTAGTGGAAATCCTTCTAAAGTTTCTTCGAGGGAACCTCAGCCTACTATGCCTCTTGATTACTAGCGTGCTATTATTCTGAGTATCTTACCCCTTGCTACTCGATCTCCTCTTGAGGAGCCTTTTGATATCAATTGGAAACCTTCAGGCACTTGTGCTGGTTTTGGAAACGAGGAAGAATTTCCTCCTCTTAATTCAGAACCATATTTACTTGCCACCACTTTACTTGCCACTGCTCATCGCCTTTTTGAAAATACCATGACTTCATCTGCCATGGATTCTATGAGTCCCATCAGTAGTGAAGAGATTCATGTTTCTACAGGGGATTATCAACTCTTTCTAGAGGATTTTCCTTATATCTCGAGTCAACCTTGATCACAATCGATATCTCTCCCAGTCGGTTATCATACTTTGGGTCAGATCATTTCTGGTGTTGCATCAGTGTATCAGAACTTGACATGGACAAGTACATCGACTCCCTCAAGAAGCTTGTCTGTCACCGTATCAGGGGAATCACCCTCAACTCCCATAATGTCAATGATTGTTACATCTGTCCCAGTCTGGCCCATTATCTATGTGGCTTCATCCGCGCTGGCTGTTAGTACGACTCGGTCATTGTTATCATCTTTTGTTGTTCGTAGGTCGATTTTTATTAATCCCATGATACCTGATCAACCCACCATGAGTGGATCATAGGTTCACATTTCAAGAATCCAACCTACTAGTAGTGCACCCATCGCTTCTACTTTAATTCCTGGAGGTTTTACTTTTGATCTGTACTTGTTGGCCATTCAGCAGCAAAATTCCACCCCTTAGAGTTCTCAACAACTGTAAGATTTTTTTAATCCTCCCCATCATTATGATGACTATGGAAATCCCATCTATTTTCCTCCAATTGACCCCAATTAGTTAACGTACCAACATGGATAACCCTATGGTCCGTAAGGACAACCCTTACAGGGACAACATTTGGTCCAACAGGGACAACCCTACGGTCCACAGGGACAACCTTATGGTCTGCAAGGAAAATTATTTCAGGGAAAACCTTTGGTCCGACAAGGACAACCCTACGGTCTTGCTGGTCAACCTTATGTTCAACATGGTGCATTTTATGTTTCCAAGGGGCACATCTATCCACAACAGGGACCACCTTTTCTGCAACAGAACAAACCTTACGTTCAGCAAGGCCCAACCTTTGTACAACAAGGTCAACCCTCTATTGCTCAGTAGGTTCACCTTGGTCTTCAGGGGCAACCTGGTCCATCCCAAGAATTAGGTAAACCCCTATGAAACCAGATCCAAAAATATAAGAAAAGTGATATCAACGACTTAGAAATAAGCCACTTTGAGGGGGCAACCTCCAATAGATTACATGAATGAACAATTCTTGGATGATACAAATTACAAAACCTCCTTTCTATATATAGGATTCCATGGGGCCACAATTTAATCTTAGTGGGGCCACAATGTAATCCTAGCTGACCTAACAATAATAATTTAAGGGCACAATAATAACAATTTGGGGGTTACAGGGGTACAATAATAACAATAAGGGGGTTTACACTAACAACAATAAGTGACTATACTAGTAATATAGGGACCTAACATGCCCCTCTGCTTCAAAAAAGTGTTGTCCTCAACGCTTGAGTAGCTCTGGGTGCTTCTGTATAAAATTCTCATCCTCCCATGCATAATCTTTAGTGGGTAAGTTCTTCCACTTGATGAGATACTCTGAAATTGATCAGTTTCGTAGCTGTCGAGTTCTTGTTTCCGTGACCACTTCAGGTTCCAATATGATTTTTCCTTCCTGATCAAGTTCGGGCAATATTGTTTGAACTGGAATATTTTCACCTATAACCTTATTTAAGCATGAAACATGGAAAACTGGATGCACTTGTGAAGAAGAAGGAAGCTACAATTTGTATGCCATAGTACCAATCTTTTGCAACACCTTGTAAGGACCATAGTACTTTGGCGATAATTTATTATCTTTCTTAGATTGCTTGAGGGACATTTTTTTGTATGGTTGTAGCCATAAAAATACATAGTCTCCTACATCAAAACTTCTCTCGCTGCGATGTTGATCTTCCTGTTGTTTCATTCAATTTTGTGCCAAATTCAGGTTATCCTTTAAGAGCTAGAGAACTTCTTGTTGATGCTCGATGTGATATTCCACTGCTTGAACCTTCGAATTTTCTCTTAAAGATGATGTGATGAATGGTGGATGATATCCATAAAGTGCCATAAATAGGGTCATTTTTGCTGCAGCATGGAAGGAAGTATTATACCACCATTCAGCGAGAGGTAACCACTTGACCCATTGTGTTTTTTTATCAGATAAAAAACAATGAGGATATCCTTCCAAACATTTATTTACTATCTCAGTTTGACCATCGGATTGAGGATGATAAGATGAGCTATGAGCTAATTGAGTACCCAAACAAGAAAATAACTCCGTCCAAAAATTTCCAGTAAAAATGGAATCTCTGTCGCTCACAATAGCCCTTGGGTTTCCATGTAGCTTTTGAATTGTGTCCATAAATGTAGTAGCAACTGTAATTGCTTTAAATGGATGAGATAATGCAAAAAAGTGTGCATACTTGGTAATTCTATCAAATACCACCATGATGATACTCTTTCCTTCGGACTTAGGTAAACCTGTGATACAATCCATTGAAATATCCTCCCAACGTTGACTTGGAATGACTTGTTTGGAGTAGTGAAACCCTAGAATCCAAAGCTCTGATACCAAATGTTGTGTAACCAGCTCCAAAAATAAAATAAAAGAGATATCAACACCTTAGAAATGAGCCACTTCGAGGGGGAAACCTCCAATAAATTACATAAATGAACAATTCTTGGATGATACAATTTACAAAACCTACTTTCTATATATAGGAGTCCATGTGGCCATAATGTAATCCTAGTGGGCCACAATGTAATCCTAGCCGACCTAAAAATAATAATTTAAGGGCACAGTAATAACAAAATGGGGGTTACAAGGGTACAATAATAACAATAAATGGGTTACACTAATAACAATAAGGGACTATACTGGTAATATATGGACCTAACATGCCCCTCTCCTTCAAAAAAGTGTTGTCCTCAACACTTGAGTAGCTCTGGGTGCTTCTGTATAAAATTCTCATCCTCCCATGTAGAATCTTCAGTGGGTAAGTTCTTCCACTTGATGAGATACTCTGAAATTGATCGATTCCGTAGTTGTCGAGTTCTTGTTTCCGTGACCGCTTCAGGTTCCAATATGATTTTTCCTTCCTCATCAAGTTCTGGCAATATTGTTTGAATTGGAATATTTTCACCTATAACCTTCTTTAAGCATGAAACATGGAAAACTGGATGTACTCGCGAAGAAGCAGGAAGCTCCAATTTGTATGCCATAGTACCAATATTTTGCAACACCTTGTAAGGACCATAGTACTTTGGTGATAATTTATTATCCTTCTTAGCTTGCTTGAGGGACATTTGTTTGTATGGTTTTAGCCATAAAAATACCCAATCTCCTACATCAAAACTTCTCTCGCTGCGATGTTGATCTGCCTGTTGTTTCATTCGATTTTGTGCCAAATTTAGGTTATCCTTTAAGAGTTGGAGAACTTCTTGCTGATGCTTGATGTGATCTTCCATTGCTTGAACCTTCAAAATTTCCATTAAAGATGATGTGATAAATGGTGGATGATATCCATAAAGTGCCATAAATGGGGTCATCTTTGCTGCAGTATGGAAGGAAGTGTTATACCACCATTCAGCGAGAGGTAACCACTTGACCCATTGTGCTTGTTTATCAGATACAAAACAACGAAGATATCCTTCCAAAAATTTATTTACTATCTCAGTTTGACCATCAGATTGAGGATGATAAGATGAGCTATGAGCTAATTGAGTACCCAAACAAGAAAATAACTCCGTCCAAAAAATTCCAGTAAAAATGGGATCTCTGTCGCTCACAATAACCCTTGGGCTTCCATGTAGCTTTTGAATTCTGTCCATAAATGTAGTAGCAACTGTACTTGCTTTAAATGGATGAGATAATGCACAAAGTGTGCATACTTGGTAAGTCTATCAACTACCACCATGATGACACTCTTTCCTTCGGACTTAGGTAAACCTGTGATAAAATCCATTGAAATCTCCTCCCAACGTTGACTTGGAATGGACAAAGGTTGTAGAAGTCCCGGGGTCTTAATTGTCTCAACTTTATTCTGCTGGCAAACCAAACATTCCACCACAAACTTTTGAATATCAGATTTAAGGCCATCCCAAAAAAATTCTTTCTTCACCCTGTGGTAAGTTTTTAAAAATCCTGAGTGTCCTCCTAAAGGAGAAGTGTGCAATTCCAGAAGAATCTTTTGTTTTAGTTAGGAATTCTTACAAAGATATAAGCGATCTTTGTACCATAAGGAATCATTTTTCCAACTAAATGTATCAGATGTACTAGGATCTTGCTGCAAATTTTGAATGAGTGTCCATACATCTTTGTCCTTCTTCCATTCATCTCTTGCTTCGCTTATCCAATCTGGTTGGATAATAGAAATGGCACAAAGCAATGCTTCCCTCTTCATTCTTTCTTGAGAGTGCATCTGCAACAACATTAAGCTTTCCTTTTTTGTAGATTATTTCAAAGTCATAACCCAACATCTTTGTGACCCATTTTTGCTGCTCTTCTGATGATAGTCTTTGTTCCAAAAAGTGTTTAAGACTATCATGATCAGTTTTTTACCTTGAAGTGTCTTCCCATTAGGTAAGTTCGCCATTTCTTTAGTGCATGCAGTATTGCTAACATTTCCTTCTCATAAATAGGTTTCTATAAATACTTTCCTTTGATTGGACGACTTTCAAAAGCAATGGGTCTTCCTTCCTGCATTAAAACAGCACCAATTCCATTTCCTGAGGCATCACATTCCACAATAAAGGTTTTTGTGAAGTCTGGCATAGCTAAGACCAGTGCTAGGCACATTGCCTCTTTAAGATGTTCAAACACTTTAGTTGCTTCAGGAGTCCATGAAAATGCATCTTTCTTCAATAATGTTGTTAGAGGTGCTGCTATTCTCCCATAATTGTTAACAAACTTGCGATAATACCCTGTTAACCCGAGAAATCCTCGCAGCTGCTTTATGGTTGTGGGAACTGTCCATTCCTTAATGGCTTTAATTTTGTTAGGGTCCACTTTAACCCCCTCGTGAGATACAATATGACCCAGATATTCCACCTCTTGTACTCCAAAGAAACATTTGGACTTTTTTGCATATAATTGTTTCTCCTGCAATAGTTTGAGCACCCCGTCAACATGTTCAACATGATCCTTCCAAGACCTGCTGTAGATTAGTATATCATCAAAAAATACTAGCACAAATTTTCTAAGGAAGGGTTTGAAAATGGAATTCCTCAACCCTTGAAATGTAGAAGGTGCATTGGTAAGGCCAAAAGGCATGACCAAAAATTCATAATGACCCTCATGAGTTCAAAATGTTGTTTTTGGAATATCTTCAGTCTTCATTCTAATTTGATGATATCCCGAATGAAGATCCAACTTGGTAAAATAAATTGCTCCATGTAATTCATCCAATAATTCATCAATCACAGGAATGGGAAATTTATCTTTAATGGTGAGCTTATTGAGCTCCCTATAATCCGGACACATTCGCCATGATCCATCCTTCTTGTGTACCAATACTACAGGAGCAGAGAAAGAACTTTGACTAGGTTGAATTATACCCATCTCTAACATTTCTGTAATCATACGTTCAATTTCACTCTTTTGGATGTAAGGATATCTATAAGGCCTGATGTTTGGAGGAACACTTCCTGGAATCAAATGAATTGCATGATCATGATCATGAATATGTGGGAGTCCTTTGGGAGTTTCAAACACCTTGGAATGATTGTCCAAGACTTGTTGGAGATCTGCAGAAATAGATGATTTTGATGTTGGAACTTCTAGTGAGCATAATTGTGCAATTACGCCTCGCTGTTCTTTCTTTAGAAGCTTTGTCATGACATTAGAGCTTATTATCCTTCCTGGCTTCCCCGCAATACCTCGTAATTCAACTTCCTTTCCTTCTGAAAAAAATTTCAAGAAAAGTTCTTGAAAATTAAAAGCTACCGTCCCCAAAGATTGTAACCATTGTACTCCTAGTACAACATCAGCACCTCCCACAGGAATGGAAAGCATTGGACTAGTCAATACATATTCCCCCATGGTTAGCTTGATATTATGGCATTTTCCAGAGAAATTTATAGTTCCTCCATTTGCAACCATCACTTGACATTCTGGTGCTGGGTATAGGGAACAATTTAATTCCTTGGCTACCTTACAATGAATAAAATTATGGGTGCTACCTGAATCAATCAACACTATTACCTTTCTCTTCTTGATTTGTCCTTTTATCTTGAGAGTTTGAGGAGTGGTAATTCCTGCCAGTGCATTACACGATATGGTTGGATTCATTTCTTCCTCTTCTGGGGCTGGTTCCTGGTGCATATCCTCTTCTTGTTCATTTTCTTCTTCCTCTTCACAATCTATGTAAAATAATTTCTTCTCAGCACACTTATGACCTTTAGTGTATTTGCTATCATAACTGTAGCAAAGCCCTTTTGCTCTTTTTTCTTCCAATTGTTGTGGTGTCAACCTTGTAGGTTGTGGAAATCTAGGCGTAGCAACACTTCCTTCTTTATAGAAGTGATTGGTAGGCTTCCTTGTCGCCATAATTTTACATTCAATTTTTCTTGCCAACCTGAATGCCTTATCCAATGAATCAGGTTCCAAAACTCGAACTTCATGTTGGATGTTATCCTTTAAAGTGCCTATGAAGAGATCAATCCTGTGTTCCTTTAGAATATCAATTACCCTTATATTCAATTTTTGGAAGTCCTCAATGTGCTCCCCCACTAAGCCCTTTTGATTGAGATTTATCAATTGGATAAAGAAGGTGTTGCTCTTTGTATCCTCATAATGTGCTATCATTTCCTCCGTAAAAATTGACCAAGTGACAATTTTTCTACGGGAGCAAAGCCATCGATACCATACAAATGCATTTTGTTCTATATGTAAAGTTGCAATGCGTACCTTTTGTGTGTTTTTCACATTATGGAGATCAAAATATTGCTCCATCTGTAGTATGCATGTTATAGGATCCTTTCCATCAAACTTCCTCATATCCATTTTTGGAATATGGTGGTTCTTCCCGTCAACATTAGAATTTATGAAATCATGATTAACATCTATTTTGTTCTCATCATGAGTTTCCTCTACTATCTTTTCACCATTAGGAAACATTTATTGTATCAATTTTGTCAAACCTTCTATGTTTGCTTTTAGATCATTCTTCATGTTTTCCATTTTAGATTCCATACCAGCTTCCATGTCATCTATCTTAGATTCCACGTCTTTCTTCAAACCATCCATATTATTCTTCACACCATCCATATTAGCTTCCATGCCTTTCTTCAAAACTTCCATTTCATTTTTTGTTGCTCTTTGCGAGAGCGAAATTTGGTGCACTTGCTCTTGTAATTTTGATAGATCATGTTGCAATTCTTCATCTTCATGAGTCATAGTAGAGCCTTCTGAAGGCTTAATGGGTGTTGAATTATTTTTACGGGGCATTTTTTAGAACCCAATACTGATATATATTCTATAATATGCCCTTGGAATCAATTCAAATTGATTTTTCAAACAAGACTTATGGAATTCGGAAAACAAATACACACCTTTTTCTTGCTTTTGAACAGCTCGATATTGAAATTTGATTATCTCTGTGATTGCAGCTCTTAAATATCTGAAATTTAGCACTGAAATAGCCCTATGAATTCTATTTTAAATGCCACAGGTCTAACCTAATTTAGATTCTCCAAGACAAAGTTATGTCCAATCTCCCACAATGACCTAATTATGGATTGGTTCAGTAGAGCGAACTTGTACGACTTACCACATGTCACTGTTTCATCCCTTGCCTTTGAAATAGATAGCCAAGAAACTAAAGTCCGTTAAATTGTGACCACTTCTTACGGAACTCCAACCCGATGCTCAGAGAGAGATTCATTAAAATTTTCCCACGATCACCTCTTTGAGATAAAATTAGGGAGCCTGAAAAAGCACCACCTTCCACAGATCATATCTCCAAAAATGTTGCAAATTAAGCTCTGAATTTTTTTTTTCACGTTTTCTCAGGATTTCAGCTTCGCACCCTAAAAATTTTAGATTCTGAACCTTCGTAGAAAAAACATTATAGTGCAAATTCCACGATGACCTGTTTAGGAGCCTGAAAAAAGACCTAACTTCCTGTTGACGGGAAAATATGTCCGGCCAACAGTAGGGGATCTCCCTGGTAGAAAGTCCCAATTAGAGTTTGAACCGTTTGGAATAGGGATCCCGTCCGGGGTGTGGGTCCGGCTACCGCTTAAATGACTTTCTCTTCGGTCTCGAAGAACCTGATTAAATCTGCATCCATACACTCATTCACATGATACAGAATACATGACTGATGTGTCAAACCGATATATAACACTGTGAGTAGCAAGGTAATGAACAAAATGCATATGCCCAAGAAGTGTCATTAGCAACAAATCTATGGGGTAATGCATGCAAGATAATCTGACCACTAAAGAAACAGTTCTTTGTGGCAAGGATATCCCTTAACTTTCCGAAAGATGCAACGAAATGCTAATAAAATAGTTCATTAACATTCATTATAAGAACAAACGATAAACTTGAGCATCATCAAGCACAATCACAGATAGCATATGGAGTACGAATGATACTATTAAAAACACAGCTTCATTAATCATACGATATTCTGAAACTATACGCAGAATACACACAGTTTTGTCACAGCTAAACACATCATCCAACAAAGGGGTTTTAACAAGTATCTGAATTACATATGAGCAAGAGTATGACCCTTCAATTACAATGCAATATTGCTCCTCAGTCCACCAAAGAGAAGCCCCTAACTATGTGCCCCGCAGGGGTATTTATAGATCCAACAAACGCCCTTTAGGCTTTCCGACGCTTCGACTTCCCGACGGTTCAGCTTCCCTGCGACCTTGGCCGAACATGCGACCTGCGACTTGCGGAAGTAATTGTGACCTGCGACTCAGGTGCAGATGCGACCTGCGACCTGGGGACGGTCGCGACCTGCGGCTGAAAAAGCTTAGCTATGGAGGTGGTCGTGTGATCGAGAGGTCTGGAGCGTCAATTTTCTTCCCCTTGAGGAAATCTCGCTAGGTCTGGTAATCCACTGCTATAGGGGAGACTAGAGGGGTTTCCTCTTTTAATCGGTGCATACATTCCAGGGCATTTGGTATTAGAGTTTCCTTCTTCTGGGAGATCTAGACTGAGAGGGAGGCAAGCTTGGTATAGATTTGTACTGGAGTGACAAGTAACCGATTTAGGTTCTCTTGTGATGCCTCAAATTCTGGTGCGGTAGCAACTTGTCTCACGGGTTGCAGAAAAGACTGAATTTCCTGAGCTACTTGCTCCCAGTCTTTAGTTTCGTCCAGAGCCCCCAATGACGGAATGTGATGAAGAGCGTTCATGGAGTCTA
Source organism: Pinus albicaulis (assembly GCA_034641835.2). Classification (NCBI taxonomy): domain Eukaryota; kingdom Viridiplantae; phylum Streptophyta; class Pinopsida; order Pinales; family Pinaceae; genus Pinus; species Pinus albicaulis. The sequence goes on along the minus strand of CM076578.1, from coordinate 1,352,506,215 downwards.
TACCACTGATCAGGTGATTATATGCAGACATCACTTTGTCCAAATCTTTGGCCAGCTTGTCTTTGGACTGCATCTTCATCCGGATTTGTACTTTGGCGTCTTGTGTGTGACTCCAATCCTTCCTAGGCACATTTTCGGGAGCTTGATGGTACTGCACTATCCAGTTTATCATTTTGTCCAAAGCTACCGAGGCCTCCTTGAGCTGCTCATGCTTCTCTTTGGTTTTCGCTCGTGCCTCTGCCAATGGGGCCACTGTTTGTTTTAGGGTGAGCATTTCTCTATATACTTGCCTCATGGTCATTTCCAATACATCACATTCTTTCATGACTACCAGTGGGACTTCATTGACTTGGGAAGGCTTACTTTGGAGCTGTCGCATTTCACTCTCCAGTACTGATTTCTCCTGTTCCGCTTCTTTTAGCCTGTTTTGTAAGGAAATAATCTCCCTGCTCATTCTAGTGACATTTTCCTCCGTAGCCGCGGCAAAAGCGGTACCTGCTGATGCTATCATTACAGGGTTAGTCCTTGTATCCATGACTATGTCCTTTTCAGTGGCGACCGTAGATATGGAGGGATGGCTTTGCGCCAAGGATTTTCTTTTCTCTTGCCGTATTTTGAAGGAGAATTGGTCAAATGTCAATCTAGTCAGGTCGAAGACTTCTTCTTCTTGTTCTCCGGGAAAATCGTCACCAGAGAGGATAATTCTCGTGCCACTCGGAGGAATCTCCAGGGGAGATATGTCGATGTCTTCTATTATTTCATCCTCTTCATCCCGTCTTTGTCCTTTTCCTTCCTTCTGTTGCCGGTGCTCGGCTTCTGCCTTGTCATGTTCCTCCTTTTTCTTGCGTTTTGTCTCTGCCTCTGCTTCTCTTTCAACTTTTCTTTTTCGCTCTGCTGCGGCAGCTTGGTCTGCCTTCTTTTGACGTTCGGCTTTGTCGAGTTCTTCCTTAAGTGCTTGTTCTACCGCCGCTTGTGCTTCCTTTTCCCGTCTTTCCTTTTCCTCGGCCTGTTTCCTTTTCCGCTCTGTCTTTGCATCTTTTCTACGTTTCTCTTCATCCTCCCTTATTTTATTTTCATCTTCCTTCTTGGCTTGGGCCTCTGCTCCTCTTAGCTGATCCGAGGTGTCAGGCCCCGTACTGGTCCGGATTTTCTTATCCCTGGAGGAAGAAGAGCCTCCTAGTTTCTGGCTCCTGTCTTCTAAATTTTGGTGATCTTCTTGTTCTCGGTCAGAGTCAATCCCCGGAGCTAGTTGCCTGTCTACGTTGTACCAGTTTCTTTTCTCATCCTCTGCCAGGCGTTTGACATGCTGATAGCTCCATTTAAACTTGGCCCTCTTACAGTGCTCCAGAACTATCTTGACCGGGTCATATGTTCGGTATTCCAGACTTCTAAAGTGATAACCTTTTATCTCTTCCCCTTGAGCCCCTACTTCTGTAGAGTCCTTGACTGTATAAGCACCGATGGTGAGGGGCAGAGCAGGCCAAGGTTTCTTCTTTCCTTTGGAAAGGACATTGGAGAAACCTGAGGTCATCTAGAAACATACCTCCTGCATAAGCACCTTATCGGTAATAAACCTAGGTAGAGCATGTGGTGCTTTGAATGTGCCAAATACTCGGATGATTGTATATTCAGCGAACAAAAACCAGTGCGCCACTTGACCTAGTGTCTCCATCGCTCGCCAAGACATGCAGGGGGTGTCCTGACCAAATAGATTCCCGTAAAGGGCGGGAATGAATATCTGAGAGATTTGCTCAATATCTGACTTGTACCTGGATTCCCAGAATACCTTGGTCTGCAAATGGATTGCTTGGGTCTGTGCGGAGTCGTAGTTATGTGGCCATCCCTCAAAATGCAGCTGGGCACAGACAACATCTAGTAGATACGAAGCCATATAGAACTCTGACGGCGTTCCTTCATCTGGGGCTAGAGCCGAAGCCAAATTTGTTTGCATTGAGCCCATTAACATACCGGCCCAGTTGAAACGAGTGCCATGCACCGTTACATACTCCATTATAGTTTCCCATGCGCCGTTGAAGGCGGTGGCGTCCGGACGTCCATACAACCTGCAAAGCATGGCGGCCACTAATTTATACACTTTCCTCAGACCGGCCACCGGGTACTCCTGGTCTTTCTTGACCTTAAATTTGTCCGGTTCCACCCACCATTTCCTGCTTGTATCAACCACAGGTACTTCATGGGCAGAAGCCCATCTTGGGGTAAAGTTTTCCTCTGGTTGGGGTAGCGAGTAGTAGACCTGGGCGTCTGAGCCCTCCAACGTCGCGAAAGCTTTACCTTTGCTATCTCGGATCAGAAACTTCTTGGGATCCATTTTCTGTATGATCCAGTCTAATATTTTTGGGCACGGGAAGATGGCTGGATGTGCCCCTGCTAGATGTAACTTGGATTTTTTGACCTTTAGGTATACTTCCCGGTCCGGGAGATCTTCTGGAAACTCAGCTTCTATTATAGCGAACTCGTGGTATACTTCATACCATCTCAGGCTGTCCCCTTTTGCGAAGGTGCAAAGGGTGTCTCTGTATATTGGCGGAGGAGATGTTTGTGCGTCTGTGTCTGATTCTTCTTCCAATACCTGCTTGCCTTTCTTTCGGGACACTGGGGGTGCCATGTTGCTAGAGTCAGAGAGGACCGGTATCGTATCTGTTCCAAATTCACCTGTTGCATTCAGGAAAGAATCCCAGGATGAGAAAGACATGATGACAATGAGCTAAATACAGTCTATACATGCAGAATTCAATTAACTGTTCTCTTGGGGTCGCAGGTTCGCTGATTTAGAAGAAGAACTCAGATGCGACCTCGCCACCTCGCGACTAGGTCGCAGGGTCGCAAGGGTCGCTAACCTTCCCAACAGAAGATCGCGCGACTTTGCGACCTTGTGACTAGGTCGCTGGGTCGCAGGTCGCACAAGGGCCTGCCGGGGGTTTCGAACGCGCGCGGCTTGGGGTTGATTTCTTTCCTAACGGTTAGCATACAAGGCTGGAAGGGGTCTAGGCTGAGGATAGGATGAAGCCATGAGGGGCTGGACAAGAAAATGCGACCCTGGGGTTTATGGGGATAACAGGAGAACAAAAAATCATAAAAACTCACCAGAAAAACCCTACAGCCTCCCCAGCAGGTATTTAAGACAACAAGGAGGCCAGATTTGGGCAAGAAATGCTCATGAAGGAAACACAGAGAGGAAATAGCAACTTACCTGGGAGAAAACGCGCCTACCGACCTGTTAGAACACTTTCTAAATTTTCGCTGCAAGTGAAAAATGCGACCTAGTGACCTGCCCTTTTAAAAAAGGGTCGCACGTGCGAGCACTTAATGAGGTCACAAATTGGTAGAGTGCGACCTTGCGACCTGGCGACCCTAAGGTCGCTGGGTCGCAAGGTCGCTGAGTCGCAAATTTATTCAATTACTTCTTCTTGCGACCTAGCGACCTTAAGGTCGCGAGGTCGCACAGGTCGCATGAGTCGCAAATGCTTTAATTTCGAACCATGCGACCTGGCGACCTGGCGACCTTAAGGTCGCGGGGTCGCACAGGTCGCATGGGTCGCAACTCCTATAATTCCGAACCATGCGACCTTGTGACTTGGCGACCTTAGGGTCGCGGGGTCGCATAGGTCGCAGGGGTCGCAATTGTTTCTAAAGTATGGTTTCGCGACTTAGCGACTTGCCCTTCAAGACTTTCACTTAGTATTTTTCCTTTTAGTTTCAAAGGGGCTCCAAAAATTTTGAAGTGTGTGTTATTATTTTTGTATTTTTGGAGGGTGTTGTAGGGGCTACAACAAATGGCGATTCAATGGATGAATTCAGAGTCTCTGTCGATGAATGGTCGATGAGGGAGGTGGGAGGGGCCTAATACTAGCTTGTTCTTTTACCTCAGAGTTTACACCTTCCTTCCTTTGCCACCTCGCATAGTTTCCTGGCCTTTTGGATTATTGGGTGCAGATCAACCGAATTTTAATTCTTCGCGCTCCAGGACCGGAAGGGTCGGGGAAACCTTGGACAACTGTAGGGTCCGGTACAATTATTTCGTCCTCATGGTGTTGCTCTGCTGCCAGCGAACCTCTCGGCTCCGGCGGAGTCACTGCCTAAGGAGTCATGAACGTTGCTCCGCTGCCAGCGAGCCTGGTCAGTACCCCAGCGGAGTCGTTACATCACCTCTCTGCGCAGGAAGCCTTTCTCAATCCTTTACCCTTTATTTGTGTGCGATTGCACTTATTTGAGAATGTGCCTGTGGCACTTATTTAGATGGGCATATTTTGCTGGGTGGATGAGGGATCCCGACTTATTTTGCTTGCAGAGAGGTTGCTCCTGGTCTTATATGAGGACTTGGGTTTTTCCCGGATGACCTGAAATTCTCTTGAGTTAGCCCTGTTCCCTCACGATCCGGTTGCTGCTATGTAAGACCTTTTCTGCCTGCATCTTTCAGAGCCGCTAGGTGGTTCCTTATGCTTGAAGACGCCAGTAAGGTCGTACACTATCCCTTGGTGCCCATTACAAGCGAGTTTTAACTGCCCCGTGTTTTGCGGGAAGGGCCTTTCATCAGCATAGAACCTATCAAGGAGTGAGCCAATTGCGGGTAGCTTTAGACAAGGTCTTCCTTATAGATTTAGAGAAAGAGATTTTTTTTTTTTTTTTTTGACAAGAAGAACAAAAACACGACTTTTATAATACATGGGCAGAAACAGCCCTTTGAGGGCTACTCAGGTAAAATAGTGTTTGAGGTCATGCCCGTTTACCGGGAGGACCTCGACTTTTCCTTCCAGAGTTTGCAATCGGAATGTATGGGGACCTACCTTTTCTTTAACCTGAAAGGGACCTATCCACAGTGCTTGAAATTTGGCATGTTTCCCTTTTTCTTCGTGAGCTTTATCCCACTTTAGGACAAGATCTCCTACTTCAAATTTTTTATCTCCTGCAGACTTTTTATCGAACCATTTCTTGATTCGACTCTGGTGGATGGCGAATTTTTCTCGGGTTTTCTGCCTTTCCTCTTCTAATTTCAGCAGGGTGTCAATGCGGGTTTGGAAGGCGGGGCAAGGGGTACCATGACACTCTTGAGATAACTGCAGAGCGGGAAGAGATAAATTGGGCGGGAGGACATCTTCTTTCCCATACACGAGAAAATATGGTGAGGTGCCTATTGAGGAATTAGGGGTGACGCGATCAGCCCAGAGTGCATTTTGGAGGGCATTGTGCCAGTTGAGTTGGTGAGACAGAAGGGTCCTTTTAATGATGCGAATCAGATTTTTATTTGTTGATTCCGCTAGACCATTTCCTTGGGGATAGTAATTTGCAGAGTGTTTAAGAACAATGCCATTTTCCAAAGCAAAATCATATAATTTAAAAGATGAAAAATACGTTGCATTATCAAAAACCAAGGGAGTTGGAACGCCAAACCTGGTAATGATGGAATGAGTGACAAATTGCATTACCTCCTGATCGTTGATTTCGCGTAACGGTATTGCCTCCACCCACCTGGTGAAATAATCAGTAGCCGTTAGGATGTACCAGTGTTTATTAGAAGAGTGGGGTAAGATCTCACCAATGACGTCCAGACCCCATTGTTGGAATGGTTCTTCTACTGCTACTAACAACAAAGGGGCGGCGGGACGCGCTTCTCGGTTTGCGAATTTCTGGCATTGAATGCATTTCCGAACATATGCGTGGGCATCTCTGAAAAGGGTTGGCCAATAATAACCTGCTCGCATTATTTTGTGGGTAGTGGTATCCCCGGCAAACCTCTTGCTGGTCCGTCGTGCAGCTCGGTTAAGATTTTCTGAGCTTCATCCTGTTCCAGGCAGCGTAACATGACCCCATCGGAATGTTTCTTAAAAAAATTTCCTTGGATTATCTGGTAAGACACATCTTTGAGTTTGATTGCACGTTTTTGCTGGGCATTTAGAGCTGGGTCCAACACACCGTGTGCAAAATATCCTGAAATATCCGAGTACCAAGAAGGGTTCCTTATCTGAGGCATGACGTCAGTTTGGTACATATCAATTTCTTGCTCCCAATTATCTTCTTCAATCTGGTGGGAACTTGCGGCCTCTGCAGCCATTTGGCATAGACCTTGCCCTTTAACTGTGCGTGCTGGCTTAAAATCTAAGTCCTACTCTTGCATACACGCAACCCAGTTCCCTCGTCTCTCGCCCAACTCCTGCTGCATGAATAGTGAGCGAACAGCTGGGTGGGGAACGTAAACCGTGACACGGTTTTTTAAGATGTATGGTCTGAAATGTTTGACCACTTTATATACTGCATAGGCCTGTTTTTCGATTTCAGGATAATTTAATTCAGCTCCCTACAAACCAGTGCTCATGAATGAAATGGGGTGCTCGTCATTATTTCTGTCCTTTTGTGTGAGTACAGCTGCTAGGGATGAATCCGAAGTGAAAGTATACAAGCTAAAATCTCTGCCGAAATCCGGGCTCTGGAGGGAAGGTGCTTCGGCTATAGCTTTCTTGATCTGGTCGAAAGCTTCCTTTTCGGGCTAATTCCATTTGAAGGTAGCATTTTTCTTAATCATTCCCTGTAGTGGCTTAACTATCTGGGCGAAATCTGATATAAACTTACGAACAAAATTGATCTTACCCAAAAAGGACTGCATTGCTTTCTTACTACTGGGGGGAGGAATCTGAGCAATGGCTTTCGCACGTTCTAGATCAACGACAATGCCTTGCTTAGTTATGATATGACCCAACAGATTTCCTTCTGCTACGGCAAAAATGCTCTTCTTTGGGTTGAGCGAGATACCGTATTTTCTGCACCTCTCGAAGATTTTTCTGAGGTGACGCAAATGATCTCCCCGATGTTTAGAAAACACAGTAACGTCATCCAAGTAGACTACCACACTCTGGCCTATCAGACCCATGAATGCTATATCCATAGCTCTTTGGAAAGTTTCTCCTGCGTTGATTAATCCAAAGGGCATACGTTTGAATGCGAAGGTTCCCCACTTGATCTAGGGCGCTGGTCTTTAACCTACAAGTTCAGCACGGTACTTGGTGCTAGAGAATCGAATCAATAAAAACATTACGGCCGGTTGAGATTTCGATCACATAAGCGGATTTCACCTGACTTCTTCCGTACCGGAACCAAATTAGACACCCATGTGGAATGGCGAACTTTAAAGATAATGTGTGCATCTAAAAGTTTTTTGAGTTCCTTCAGAATCAATGGTTCCATCGTAGGATGTACTTTCCTGAGCTTTTGTTGGAAAGGTTTTATATTTTCTTTGATGGGTATCACATGTTGTATGATTCGAGTATCGTATGTGCGCAAGTCCTCATATGTCCAAGCGAACACGTCACGATATTTGTGAAATAGCTGAGTGAAATCCAGAGCCTCTTGGGGGGTGCAGTCCTTCCCAAGGTTGACGAATTTAGGATTATCCTCTGATCCCAAGTTCACTTGTCGATGGGCTAAGATAGAGCTCTGTACTTTGGCGTTTGGGGGCCCACGGAAATGATTTTGCAGATCGAAAAGCTTCTCAAGTGATACCACCCCTTTAGGCATGGTGTTTCCTTTGACTTGCTCATACTCCTTTTGCATAGCTTGGTCGTGCTCATCTTCATCTATAGCAGCGTCTTTGAATATCTCTGAGTTACACATAAAATCTAGCACCTGTTGATCACCATCGAAAACACACAAATTAGTGATGTTGTCTGGCACGGAGGGTTTATCTATAACTTCAATAGAAAAACCATCCCTCAAAGGGGTAAATCTGGCAGCAGCATTAGCCAGAGTATCTGCCGCTGCATTATGCATTCTAAGCAAAGATTTAATTCTAAAAGCGTCAAAAGCAGAAAATAATCACCATACCTCTTGTTGATACGCCTTTAAATGTGGAGACAAACAGTGAATAGTATTGCGTACCTGCCGAGTGATAATCTCGGAGTCTCCAATGACCTGTAAGCATTTTACGTTCAAATCCAGCGCCTTTTTAAGCCCAAGGATCAAAGCCTCATACTCAGCAGTGTTGTTGGTGCATTGGAACTCCAGCCGGCAGGAGATTAAGAATTTTTTCTTGTGAGGATCAAGTAAGACACAGCCAGCACCAGAACCATCGAGATTTTTGGAACCGTCGTAATACAAGGTCCACATGTCACTTTCCTAGCCCTTGGGGGTAGTGGATTGCGGAGGAACTTCGGCTTGGTGTAAGACAGTTTGGGCTTGCTCTTCTGCGACGAGTGCCAATTCAGATTGGACCTCGGGGCCTACTGAAGATCAAGGAGTTCGGTAACATCCAAAAATGGCCTCCAGGAAACACATACCAAGTTCCTCCTAGGCAAAGCTGATGGGTTCATTTGTGGCATCCAAATCAGTTACAGTGTGTTTCATGTAGGGTTCACTTTCGACCCTGATTTGGTTATTCCTCCCCTTGTAAGGAAGCCATAAGTGGGACCAATCTGTGGCAAAGTATCCTTGCAACTTGCTAGACCAGTCCCTGCTAAGTAGTAGACCATAGGCTTCAGGGATGTCAACAACCACAATATCGATGCATTGATGGACTCTAGAGTCAGATGAAAGGTGGATAATGACATTGTTTAATTCTCCAACGGCTGGTACTTGCGATCTGTCAAGTTGAATGAATTTTGCGTCGGTTTTCTCTGGGTGGATGTTGAGTTTCTTACAAACAGACAGAGGCATGACGTTCGTGGATGCGCCGGAGTCAACAAGACAATTGTGAACGTTGAAGTTGAAAATCTCAAAAGACAAAAGGAAGGGAGGGGTGGAACCTCTCGAATTCGTGTTTACAGCGTTCACTATAGACTGGATATCTGGACTGATTTGTGCAGATGTGTTGCTGACATTTTTCGCGTTTGGGTTGTGGGCAAAAGCTTTTAGAATAAGCTCCTTTTGATGCGTGATGCGGGCCAACTCGTAGAGTGAGATATTAGCTCTGGTCTTTTTCATATCCTCCACGATGTTGTAGCTAGTATCAGTTTGGGGACTAGTTTCGGTAGTGGTTTTCGGGGATTCTACCGGGAGCTTGCTCTTTTGACTCGCTTTGCTATTACTATTTGTGAGCTTCTTCGGCGTGGCTTGTCCTTCGTTTCCAGGGGGGAAGAATTTTCCTCAGAAAATCCCTTTTCTTGTCTTCATATGATTGTTCGGGGACAGATCCTTTGCTTCTAAGACTATAATTTCGAGTGGGTTGAGCCTTGGGACTACCTGCCATGTTGATATCAAGTTTCTTCTTCGGACTCACTTCCCGTCCCCGACACTGATGCTCCTTCATGATGGCGAGAATGTTCATCTCGGTGTCTTTCACGGTTATTCACGTTTCTAAGATACTCCTAGTTGTGGGGAGGGGGCCTATTTTGGTTTTGGTGGTGATGATGGTTGGCGTGGTGTCTCTGGCCGCGAACCATATCTCCTCTACCTCCACATCCGTGGCCCCTATTGACCCCACCCTCATTTCTTCGAGGCCTATTTCCTTCCCCTGCATTTCTTCGGGCTGTGTTACCTTCTCTTTCATTTCTTCGAACCCCCTCTCCTTCTTCTCGCGGGGAATACACTTGATTGTTGTTCCACTGATGTAAGTCAGGCTGAGGTTCGGGGAAAGGTTCTGTATCAGGGAATCCTTCACTATGTTGGAGAACAGGGTCATTGTCCTGGAGAGCCCACCCAAGGTCTTCAATCATGGTGTTCACGAGTTCAGGTATGGTGCTGACCAGCACGCCATTGCGAGTGATGTTCTCAGCAGGGGTCCTAGTGTGGGCTAGGAATTCCATGATTGGGGCATATCGTAAATCCCTGACGAGATTACAGGCAACTGGGCGTAAGGATCTCAACTGTTCATTAGTGATTTCAAAGTATCGAGCCTCCTCCCTTGGAATATCTTCCAAGGGGGGAAGAGTAGGTTCGTTATTTACGACCTCCCGGTGGGGAGTTTGTGATGGAATGTATGTCGTATGCTGGGAGGATGCCATGGCCCTCCTTCTAGCGCCAAAATCTGTTGACGGGAAAATATGTCCGGCCAACAGTAGGGGATCTCCCCGGTAGAAAGTCCCAATTAGACTTTGAACCGTTTGGAATAGGGATCCCGTCCGGGGTGTGGGTCCAGCTACCGCTTAAATGACTTTCTCTTCGGTCTCGAAGAACCTGATTAAATCTGCAGACATACACTCATTCACATGATACAGAATACATGACTGATGTATCAAACCGATATATAACACTGTGCGTAGCAAGGTAATGAACAAAATGCATACGCCCAGGAAGTGTCGTTAGCAACACATCTATGGGGTAATGCATGCAAGATAATCTGACCACTAAAGAAACAGTTCTTTGTGGCAAGGATATCCCTTAACTTTCCGAAAGATGCAACGAAATGCTAATAAAATAGTTCATTAACATTCATTATAAGAACAAACGATAAACTTGAGCATCATCAAGCACAATCACAAATAGCATATGGAGTACGAATGATACTATTAAAAACACAGCTTCATTAATCATACGATATTCTGAAACTATACGCAGAATACACACAGTTTTGTCACAGCTAAACACATCATCCAACAAAGGGGTTTTAACAAGTATCTGAATTACATATGAGCAAGAGTATGACCCTTCAATTACAATGCAATATTACTCCTCATTCCACCAAAGAGAAGCCCCTAACTATGTGCCCCGCAGGGGTATTTATAGATCCAAGAAACGCCCTTTAGGCTTTCTGACGCTTCGACTTCTCGACGGTTCAGCTTCCCTGCGACCTTGGCCGAACATGCGACCTACGACTTGCGGAAGTAATTGCGACCTGCGACTCAGGTGCTGATGCAACCTGCGACCTGGGGATGGTCGTGACCTGTGACTGAAAAAGCTTAGCTATGGAGGTGGTCGTGTCATCGAGAGGTCTAGAGCGTCAATTTTCTTCCCCTTGAGGAAATCTCGCCAGGTCTGGTAATCCGCTGCTATAGGGGAGACTAGAGGGGTTTCCTCTTTTAATCGGTGCATACATTCCAGGGCATTTGGTATCAGAGTTTCCTTCTTCTGGGAGATCTGGACTGAGAGGGAGGCAAGCTTGGTATAGATTTGTACTGGAGTGACAAGAAACCGATTTAGGTTCTCTTGTGATGCCTCAAATTCTGGTGCGGTAGCAGCTTGTCTCACGGGTTGCAGAAAAGACTGAATTTCCTGATCTACTTGCTCCCAGTCTTTAGTTTTGTCCAGAGCCCCCAACGACGGAATGTGATGAAGAGCGTTCATGGAGTCTATACCACTGATCAGGTGATTATATGCAGACATCACTTTGTCTAAATCTTTGGCCAGCTTGTCTTTGGACTACATCTTCATCCGGATTTGTACTTTGGCGTCTTGTGTGTGACTCCAATCCTTCCTAGGCACATTTTCGGGAGCTTGATGGTACTGCACTGTCCAGTTTATCATTCTGTCCAAAGCTACCGAGGCCTCCTTGAGCTGCTCATGCTTCTCTTTGGTTTCCGCTCGTGCCTCTGCCAATGGGGCCACTGTTTGTTTTAGGGTGAGAATTTCTCTATATACTTGCCTCATGGTCATTTCCAATACATCACATTCTTTCATGACTGCCAGTGGGACTTCATTGACTTGGGAAGGCTTACTTTGGAGCTGTCGCACTTCACTCTCCAGGTCTGATTTCTCCTGTTCCGCTGCTTTTAGCCTGTTTTATAGGGAAATAATCTCCCTGCTCATTCTAGTGACACTTTCCTCCGTAGCCGTGGCAAAAGCGGTACCTGCTGATGCTATCATTACAGGGTTAGTCCTTGTATCCAGGACTATGTCCTTTTCAGTGGCGACCGTAGATATGGCGGGATGGCTTTGCGCCAAGGACTTTCTTTTCTCTTGCCGTATTTTGAAGGAGAATTGGTCAAATGTCAATCTAGTCAGGTCGAAGACTTCTTCTTCTTGTTCTCCGGGAAAATCGTCACCAGAGAGGATACTTCTCGTGCCACTCAGAGGAATCTCCAGGGGAGATATGTCGATATCTTCTATTATTTCATCTTCTTCATCCTGTCTTTGTCCTTTTCCTTCCTTCTGTTGCCGGCGCTCGGCTTTTGCCTTTTCATGTTCCTCCTTTTTCTTGCGTTCTGTCTCTGCCTCTGCTTCTCTTTCAGCTTTTCTTTTTCGCTCTGCTGCGGTAGCTTGGTCTTCCTTCTTTTGACGTTCGGCTTTGTCGAGTTCTTCCTTAAGTGCTTGTTCTACCGCCACTTGTGCTTCCTTTTCCTGTCTTTCCTTTTCCTCGGCCTGTTTCCTTTTCCGCTCTGTCTTTGCATCTTTTCTACGTTTCTCTTCATCCTCCCTTATTTTCTTTTCATCTTCCTTCTTAGCTTGGGCCTCTGCTCCTCTTAGCTGATCCGAGGTGTTAGGCCCCGTACTGGTCCAGATTTTCTTATCCCTGGAGGAAGAAGAGCCTCCTATTTTCTGGCTCCTGTCTTCTAAATTTTGGTGATCTTCTTCTTCTCGGTCAGAGTCAATCCCCGGAGCTAGTTGCCTGTCTGCGTTGTACCAGTTTCTTTTCTCATCCTCTGCCGGGCGTTCGACATGCTGATATCTCCATTTAAACTTGGCCCTCTTACAGTGCTCCGGAACTATCTTGACCGGGTCATATGTTCGGTATTCCAGACTTCTAAAGTGATAAACTTTTATCTCTTCCCCTTGAGCCCCTACTTCTCTGGAGTCCTTGACTGTATAAGCACCGATGGTGAGGGGCAGAGCGGGCCAAGGTTTCTTCTTTCCTTTGGAAAGGACATTGGAGAAACCCGAGGTCATCTGGAAACATACCTCCTGCATAAGCACCTTATCGGTAATAAACCTAGGCAGAGCATGTGGTGCTTTGAATGTGCCAAATACTCGGATGATTGTATATTCAGCGAACGGAAACCAGTGCGCCACCTGACCTAGTGTCTCCATCACTCGCCAAGACATGCAGGGGGTGTCTTGACCAAATAGCTTCCCGTAAAGGGCGGGAATGAATATCTGAGAGATTTGCTCAATATCTAACTTGTACCTGGATTCCCAGAATACCTTGGTCTGCAAATGGATTGCTTGGGTCTGTGCGGAGTCGTAGTTATGTGGCCATCCCTCAAAATGCAGCCGGGCACAGACAGCATCTAGTAGATACGAAGCGATATAGAACTGTGACGGCGTTCCTTCATCTGGGGCTAGAGCCGAAGCCAAATTTGTTTGCATTAAGCCCATTAACATACCGGCCCAGTTGAAACGAGTGTCGTGCACCGTTACATACTCCATTATAGTTTCCCATGTGCCGTTGAAGGCGGTGGCGTCCAGACGTCCATACAACCTGCAAAGCATGGCGGCCACTAATTTATACACTTTCCTCAGACCGGCCACCGGGTACTCCTGGTCTTTCTTGACCTTAAATTTGTCCGGTTCCACCCACCATTTCCTGATTGTATCAACCACAGGTACTTCATGGGCAGAAGCCCATCTCGGGGTAAAGTTTTCCTCTGGTTGGGGCAGTGAGTAGTAGACCTGGGCGTCTGAGCCCTCCAACGTTGCGAAAGCTTTACCCTTGCTATCTCGGATCAGAAAATTTTTAGGATCCGTTTTCTGAATGATCCAGTCTAATATTTCTGGGCACGGGAAGATGGCTGGATGTGCCCCTGCTAGATGTAACTTGGATTTTTTGACCTTTAGGTACACTTCCCGGTCTGGGAGATCTTCTGGAAACTCAGCTTCTGTTATAGCGAACTCGTGGTATACTTCATACCATCTCAGGCTGTCCCCTTTTGCGAAGGTGCAAAGGGTGTCTCTGTATATTGGCGGAGGAGATGTTTGCGCGTCTGTGTCTGATTCTTCTTCCACTACCTGCTTGCCTTTCTTTCGGGACATTGGGGGTGCCATGTTGCTAGAGTCAGAGAGGACCGGTATCGTATCTGTTCCAAATTCACCTGTTGCATTCAGGAAAGAATCCCAGGATGAGAAAGACATGATGACAATGAGCTAAATACAGTCTATACATGCAGAATTCAGTTAACTGTTCTCTTGGGGTCGCAGGGTCGCTGATTTAGAAGAAGATCGCGCGACTTTGCGACCTTGCGACTAGGTCCCTGGGTCGCAGGTCGTGCAAGGGCCTGCCGGGGGTTTTGAACGTGCGCGGCTTGGGGTTGATTTCTTTCCTAACGGTTGGAATACAAGGCTGGAAGGGGTCTAGGCTGAGGATAGGATGAAGCCATGAGGGGATGGACAAGAAAATGTGACCCTGGGGTTTATGGGGATAACAAGAGAACAAAAAATCATTAAAACTCACCAGAAAAACCCTACAGCCTCCCCAGCAGGTATTTAAGACAATAGGGAGGCCAGATTTGGGCAAGAAATTCTCATGAAGGAAACACAGAGAGGAAATAACAACTTACCCGGGAGAAAACGCGCCAGCCGACCTGTTAGAGCACTTTCTAAATTTTCGCTGTAAGTGACAAATGCGACCTAGCGACCTGCCCTTTTAAAAAAGGGTCGCACATGTGAGCACTTAATGAGGTCACAAATTGGTAGAGTGCGACCTTGCGACCTGGCGACCCTAAGGTCGCTGGGTCGCAAGGTCGCTGAGTCGCAAATTTATTCAATTACTTCTTCTTGCGACCTAGCGACCTTAAGGTCGCGGGGTCGCACAGGTCGCATGAGTCGCAAATGCTTTAATTCCGAACCATGCGACCTGGCGACCTGGCGACCTTAAGGTCGCGGGGTCGCACAGGTCGCATGGGTCGCAACTCCTGTAATTCCGAACCATGCGACCTTGCGACCTGGAGACCTTAGGGTCGCGGGGTCGCATAGGTCGCAGGGGTCGCAATTGTTTCTAAAGTATGGTTTCACGACTTAGCGACTTGCCCTTCAAGACTTTCACTTAGCATTTTTCCTTTTAGTTTCAAAGGGGCTCCAAAAATTTTGAAGTGTGTGTTATTATTTTTGTATTTTTGGAGGGTTTTGTAGGGGCTACAACACTTCCATAGATCATATCTCCGAAAATATTGCCAACCAAGCTCTGAAATTTTTAGATAGTCTTCCTCAAGATTTTGGCTTCGCACCCTAAAAATTTCATCTTCTAAAACTTCATAGAAAAAAAGTTATAGAGAAAATTCCACGATGACCTGTTTGGAGCAGTGAAACCCTAGAATCCAAAGCTCTGATACCAAATGTTGTGTAACCAGCTCCAAAAATAAAATAAAAGAGACATCAACGCCTTAGAAATGAGCCAATTCGAGGGGGAAACCTCCAATACATCACATAAATGAACAATTCTTGGATGATACAATTTACAAAACCTCCTTTCTATATATAGGAGTCCATGTGGCCATAATGTAATCCTAGTGGGCCACAATGTAATCCTAGCTGACCTAACAATAATAATTTAAGGGCACAATAATAACAAAATGGGGGTTACAAGGGTACAATAATAACAATAGAGGGGTTACACTAATAACAATAAGGGACTATACTGGTAATATAGGGACCTAACATAGAAGACCCATGGTCTTAATTGTCTCAACTTTATTCTTCTGGAAAATCAAACATTCCTCCACAATGAATATAAAATTTAAGGCCATCCCAAAAAAATTCTTTCTTCACCCTGTGGTAAGTTGCTAAAAATATTGAATGTCCTCCTAAAGGAGAAGTGTGCAATTACAAAATAATCTTTTGTTTTAGTTGGTAATTCTTACAACGATATAAGTGATCTTTGTACCATAAGGACTCATTTTTCCAACTAAATGTATCAGATGTACTAGGATCTTGCTGCAACTTTTGAATGAGTGTCCACACTTCTTTGTCCTTCTTCCATTCATCCCTTGCTTCGGTTATCTAATCTAGTTGGATAATAGAAATGGCACAAAGCAATGCTTCCACTTGTTCATATTTTCTTGAGAGTGTTTCTGCAATAATATTTAGCTTCCCTTTTTTGTAGATTATTTCAAAGTCATAACCCAACATCTTTTTGACCCATTTTTGCTGCTCTTCTGAAGATATTCTTTGTACCAAAAAGCATTTAAGACTATCATGATCAGTTTTTACCTTTAAGTGTCTTCCCAATAGGTAAGTTCGCCATTTCTTTAGTGCATGAAGTATTTCTAACATTTCTTTCTCATAAATAGCTTTCTGTAAATAATTTCCTTTGATTGGACTACTTTCAAAAGCAATGGGTCTTCCTTCTTGCATTAAAAAAACACCAATTCCATTTCCTGAGGCATCACATTCAACAATAATTTTTTTGTGAAGTCTGGCGTAGCTAAGACGGGTGCTAGGCACATTGAATCTTTAAGATGTTCAAAGGCCTTAGTTGCTTCAAGAGTCCATGGAAATCCATCTTTCTTCAACAATGTTGTTAGAGGTGCTGCTATTCTCCCATAATTATTAACATACTGGCGATAATACCCTGTTAACCTGAGAAATCCTCACAACTGCTTTATGGTTGTGGGAACTTTCCATTATTTAATGGCTTTAATTTTGTTAGGGTTTACCTTTACACCCTTGTGAGATACAATATAACCTAGATATTCCACCTCTTTTACTCCAAAGAAAAATTTGGATGTTTTTTCATATAATTGTTTCTCTTGCAATAGTTTGAGCACCCTGTCAACATGTTGAACATGATCCTTCCAAGACTTTTTGTAGATTAGTATATCATCAAAAAATACTAGCACACAGTTTCTAAGGAAGGGTTTGAAAATGGAATTCATCAAGCCTTTAAATGTAGAAGGTGCATTTGTAAGGCCAAAAGGCATGACCAAAAATTCCTAATGACCCTCATGAGTTTGAAATGCTGTTTTCGGAATATCTTCAGTCTTCATTCTAATTTGATGATATCTTGAACGAAGATCCAACTTGGTAAAATAAATTTCTCCATGTAATTCATCCAATAATTCATCAATCACAGGAATGGGAAATTTATCTTTAATGGTGACCTTATTGAGATCCCTATAATCTGGACACATGCACCATGATCCATCCTTCTTGTGTACCAATACTACAGGAGCAGAGAAAGAATTTTAACTAGGTTGAATTATACCAGCCTCTAACATTTCTGCAATCATACGTTCAATTTCTCTCTTTTGGACATAAAGATATCTATAAGGCTTGATGTTTGGAGGAAAAATTCCTGGAATCAAATTAATAGCATGATCATGATCACGAATAGGTGGGAGTCCTTTGGGAGTTTCAAAAACCTTGTAATGATTGTCCAAGAATTTTTGGAGATCTGCAGAAATAGATGATTTTGATGTTGGAACTTCTAGTGAGCATAATTGTGCAATTACACCTCGTTCTTTCTTTAGAAGCTTTGTCATGACATTAGAGCTTATTATATTTCCCATCTTCCTTGCAATACCCTATAATTCAACTTCCTTTCCTTCTGAAAAAAGTTTCAAGAAAATTTCTTGAAAATTAAAATCTACCGTTCCCAAATATTGTAACCATTGTACTCCTAGTACAACATCAACACCTCCCATAGGAATGGAAAGCATTGGAATATTCAATACATATTCCCCCATGGTTAGCTTGATATTATGGCATTTTCCAGAGAAATTTATAGTTCCTCCATTTGCAACCATCACTTGACATTCTGGTGCTGGGTATAGGAAACAATTCAATTCCTTAGCTACCTTACAATGAATAAAATTATGGGTACTACCTGAATTAGTCAACACTATTACCTTTTTCTTCTTGATATGTCCTTCTATCTTGAGAGTTTGAGGAGTGGTAATTCCTGCCAATGCATTACACGATATGGTAGGACTCATTTCTTCCTCTTCTAGGGTTGGTTCCTGGTGTATATCCACTTCTTGTTCATTTTATTCTTCCTCTTTACAATCTATGTAAAATAATTTCTTCTCAGCACACTTATGACCTTTAGTGTATTTTCTATCACGACTGTAGCAAAGCCCTTTTGCTCTTTTTTCTTCCAATTGTTGTGGTGTCAACCTTGTAGGTTGTGGAAATCTAGGAGTAGAAACACTTCGCTCTTTATAGAAGTGAGTGGTAGGCTTCCTTTTCGCCATAATTTTACATTCAATTTTTCTTGCCAACCTGAATGCCTTCTCCAATGAATCAGGTTCCAAAACGCGAACTTCATGTTGGATGTTATCCTTTAAAGTACCTATGAAGAGATCAATGCTGTGTTCCTCTAAAATATCAGTTACCCTTATATTCAATTTTTGGAAGTCCTCAATGTGCTCCCCCACTAAACCCTTTTGTTTGAGATTTATAAATTGGCTAAAGAAGGTGTTGCTCTTTGTATCCTCATAATGTGCTATCATTTCCTCCGTAAAAATTGACCAAGTGACAATTTTTTTACGGGAGAAAATCCATTGATACCATACAAATGTATTTTGTTCTAAATGTAATGTTGCAATGTGTACCTTTTGTGTGTTTTGCACATTATTGAGATCAAAATATTGCTCCATCTGTAGTATCCATGTTACAGGATCCTTTCCATCAAACTTCCTCATATCTATTTTTGGAATATGGTGGTTCTTCTTGCCAACATTAGAGTTTATGAAATCATGATTAACATTTATTTTTTTCTCATCATGAGTTTCCTCTACTATCTTTTCACCATTAGGAAACATTTTTTGTATCAACTTTGTCAAACCTTCCATGTCTTCTTTTAGATCATTCTTCATGTTTTCCACTTTTTCATTGATCTTAGCTTCCATGTCATCCATCTTAGATTCCATGCTAGCTTCCATGCCATTCTTCAAACCATCCATCTTATATTCCATGCCTTTCTTCAAACCATCCATATTAGCTTCCACACCTTTCTTCAAAACTTCCATGTCATTTTTTGTTGCTCTTTGTGAAAGTGAAATTTGTTGCACTTGCTCTTGTAAATGTGATATGTCATGTTGCCACTCTTTGTCTTCATGAGTCATAGTAGAAACTTCTAAAGGCTTAATGGGTGTTGAATTATTTTTAGGAGGCATTTTAGAACCCAATATTGAAATATATTCTACAATATTCCCTTGGAATCAATTCAACTTGATTCTTCAAACAAGACTTATGAAATTCGAAAAATAAAATACACACCTTTTACTTGCTTTTGAGGAGCTAGATATTGAAATTGACTTATATATATACTTGCAGATCCTAAATATCTGAAATTCGGCCCTGTAGTATTCCTCTAAAGCTTCTTTGAAATGCCACAGGTCTGACTTGATTTGGATTCTTCAAGGCAATGTTATGTCCAATCTCCCACAATGACCTAATTATGGATTGGTTCAGTAGAGCGAAATTGTACGAATTTACAAGTGTCACTATTTGCTCTTTTGGATTTGAAATTTATAGATAGGAAATTACAGTCCATGTACTTCTAGTCACTTTTTACAGAATTCCAATCTGATGCTTAGAGAGAGAGTTATGAAGATTTTCCCACGATCACCTCTTTAAGATGAAATTCGGGAGCCTGAAAAAGACCTAACTTCCACTGATCATATCTCTGAAAATATTATGAACCAAGCTCTAAACGTTTGTGACGATGTTGCTCAAGATTTCGGCTTTGATCTCTAAAAATTTAAGCTTATGAAGCTTCGTAGAATAAACATTATAGTGAATATTCCTCGATGACCTTTTTAAGTGAAATTTAGGAGCCTGCAAAAAGCCCTAACTTCAATAGATCATATCTTCGAAAATGTTGCAAACCAAGCTCTAAAAATTTGTGAAGATATTCCTCAGGATTTTTGCTTTGCACTCTAAAAGTGTAGCTTCTGAAACATCGTAGAAAAAAAGTTATAGAGAAAATTCCACGATGACCTGTTTGGAGTAGAGAAACCCTAGAATCCAAAGCTCTGATACCAAATGTTGTGAAACTAGCTCCAAAAATAGAAGAAAAGAGATATCAGTGCCTTAGAAATAAGCCAATTCGAGGGGGAAACCTCCAATACATTACATAAATGAAAAATTCTTGGATGATACAAATTACAAAACCTCATTTTTATATATAGGATTCCATGGGGCCACAATGTAATCTTAGTCGGGCCGCAATGTAATCCTAGCTGACCTAACAATAATAATTTAAGGGCACAATAATAAAAATATGGGGGTTACAGGGGTACAGCAATAACAGTAAGGGGGTTACACTAACAATAATAAGGGACTATACTAGTAATATAATGACCTAACAACGTTACGTTTAGCAAGGCCCAACCTTTGTACAACAAGGTCAACCCTTTATTGCTCAGTAGGTTCAAATTGGTCTTCAGGGGAAACCTGGCCCATCCCAACCATCAGGTAAGCCTCTTCCACAAGGGAAACCTGGTGGCTCACAGTATCCAGGCCAACCTGCTCTGCAGGGACAACTTGTGAACCATAGTGTCCAAGTCAACCTGCACCCCAGGGGCAACCCGTTTAGCCTCAGGGTGCCACTTACATTCCTCAAGGTCAATCGAAAGTGGTATATAGTGTGCCTCAATGTGTTGATTATGTTCCTCAAGGTCAATCCTAGATGGTATATAGTGCACCTCAAGGCACTACATAAATATGTCAAGGCACTGCTTACATTCCACAACAAAATCCATATGTTGCTCATACAGGACCTCAGTGGTTCGCTCAGAATCAATATCCTGGTCCTCATCCCATATATGGGGATAATTATCCAGCTGATAACCCATATGGACAAAATCCTCCGAGAAAAAAACATATGGGGGCAGAATTTCTCTCAACCTGGGTGGAATCCTAATGCTGGTCTTTATTAACGACCTCCAATGCCTTTCAATCCACAATACATTTCCTTGCTATATTGGAACTTCCTGATGTGTCAAAGTTGATGAACGATCCTATCCTTCATAATCCATATTATCCTCCATTTCGGACTAAAATCCCCGACGATTGTCCCAAATTTGAAGGAAATTCTGGATAAGACCCCCAAGAGCATTTGATGACATATCATCTTTGGTGTTCCTCTAACTCTTGGTTGGAAAATTCTATTCGAATTCGCCTTTTCCAAAGGAATCTTGCTGGTGCCACTGCTAAGTGGTACATTGAGCTCTACCGTGATGTCTTCCAATATTTCAACTCTCTAGCCATGACATTTCTCACACACTTTCAGTTATCAGTTCGGTATGAAACTGGGATGTGCCTCCTCACATCCTTGAAACAAGATCAAGATACTCATATCTATGATCATATTCATGAATGGAGGCAACATCATCATTTGATCAAGTTTAAATTCCTGATCAGCTCCTAACTGATTGGTTTACTACTTCCTTTGTTGCTCCGATCGCTAAGGACATTGCTATGGGAGCATGTGTTACTGAGGAACAAGACATAGCTCGTGCCCAATACCTTGATCTTGTGTACTCCTAGTACAACACATTGTACGAAATATTACCTAATGACCCTCGACCTAGAACTTTCAAAGCATCAACGATGCCTTCCGTCAACGGTATCATTGGTTATGTGTCTCAGACTTCTCTAAAGTCTTCTCCAAATCCTGCAAAGAAAAAGTCTGCTCCTTCCAATGATATTGCTTCTCAGTCACCTCCGAATTCTAGTAGAAAAATGACGGAAGTGAATGCCATCCTGTCCAATATGATGGATAAAAATTCCAAGGGTAAGAAGAAGGGTAAAGGTAAGGCCAAAGCCAATACCCTGAAACAATATTCTCAGAAATCTCGTGCTGATGATGGTTCACAACGCAAATCGAAGTATCCTTTTCTGATGTGAGATGAAGATAATTACACCAAGGACTATCCACAACGGGAAGAGGTGAGTCAACTTCTCAAGGGCTCCCAAGGCACTCCAGCCGTTCTTAAAGAACCTTTCCCATCACAATAAACTCATTTGGTGGAGCAACCTTAGTCCTCCACCCCATTTGGCTCTCAGGTTTTCATGATGAACGGTCCTGCATCCGTCTCTATTGCTACCCATTCGAAAGATTATACCAAACCCCATAAAGGAGTAGGGAAGGAAATCGCTGATGATCCTCCTCCCCTGCTTGCTTCTAGCCTTCTTCAGATTGAAAGGCCCAGTACTGAGCTCTTTGTATGGCTACCTTCCAAAGGTGTACTGCATAAGTCTTCCTACAATCCCAACGCCTGTGCCGCTCAGAATTACAATATTTTTGAGGATTTGGCTCAAGTTCCATCTACTATGTCTTCATTCGAAGTACTCCAGAGCTATTTCATAGCGAAAGGCTTTGTTATCTACTATCGGGGGGATTGATCCTACCGATTCTAGCCTTATCACTTTCGATTTGGAAAATTTTGTCCCACGTCTCCCTCATCAGCTTGCACCGATCATTCGAGTTGTGTTTAATGGAAAGAATATCCATCGAGAGGTCATGGACAAGGGTGCATCGATGTGCGTCATGTCTTCTGCTTGATGGAAAGCCATCGATTCTCCAACCCTCAATTCATCTCCAAACGATTTAGAAGATTTTGATGGAAGAGAATCTCGCCCTCTTGGTGTTCTCTCTAGTTTACCCATTAAGTTAGAAGGGAAAACAGTTAACGTCGAGGTCAAATTTGTTGATGCCAAGCTCAATTAAAATCTTCTTCTTGGTCGCAGTTGGTCTCATGCCATGATATGTGTCCCATCCACTCTCTTTCGTGTTCTTCGATTCTTGCACAAAGGAAAGATCATCATTGTCGATCAGTTGACCTTTTTCACTTCTTTGACTTCCAAGAGCAATGTTCCATATGTAGATCATATTCCTATGCCTTATGAGAGCATAGGACCAAGTATTTTAAAAGGTCCTGCCCTCATGGGTATTTTTTATCTTCCTCCACCCAACAATGCTTAAGTTAACATGATCTCCAAGTCTTCTGATCCATGGGTCATCACTTTGCCTGAGCAGATTGATTAATTTGGTGACTTGATGTCGTTAAACCCAATAGAGATTGATTATTATGAAATTATTTGGGCTTTGGATCCTCCTCCCTTTGATCCTTATCCTTTGAGTATGTCTCTTGACACTTATTCTCAATCCCCTTGGCTTGGCACTTCGGATTCGCTCGATCCCTTAAATGAGATATTTCCCATTGATAAGGCCATCATGGAAACTATGTATCTTGAGGATAATCCTTGGGATGATAATCATCATCGTTCCTCTTTCATTCCTGGCCTTGGGCCCATGTCTACTTTTATTGAGAAATTTTCTTCCCAAGTTCCTCCTCATTCGCTTCAAACACCCATCCTGACACATGAAGTCTTTGCGGAAGGTAACTTGGGGAAAATTACGCAAACAATGCCTATCGACATTTTTGTCAAACTGGGGGTTGTCAAGAACATCCACATTAGGGTGACCCATTCTCCTGATGAGATCGAGGTCTATACTAGTCTCTTTCACAAGTTTCACGACGTTTTCGCTTGGTATTACAAAGAAATTTTGACATTGATCCAAGTATAGTGGTGCATCAGATTCCTAACTATCCTAGTATGAAGCCTGTTCGCCAATGTCTTTGTCCCGTGCACCCTAGAAAGGAAACCGCTATTAAGGGAGAAATTGAAAAACTTCTTAAGGCTGGCTTCATTCATCCAATTCCCTTGACATAATGGGTTTCTAATATTGTTCATGTGGATAAGAAATAGGGTACCATTTGTGTCTGTGTCGATTACCATGATATAAACTGTGCTTTCCCTAAGGATAATTATCCCATTCATTTTATTGAATAGATCATTGACGAACGTTATGGGAGAGAGATATTTTCCCTTCTAGATGGGTTTTCTGGGTACAACCAGATCAATATTCTTCCGACCGATCAACACAAGACTGCCTTTATCTGTCCTTGGGGTACCTTCACCTATAAGAAGCTCCCTTTTGGTCTCAATAATGCTGGGGCTACATTTCAAAGAGCAATGTAATATGATTTCCATGACATCAAGAACATTGTTCAAACTTACCTGGATGAACTTCCGGCTCATTTAGCTAAGCATAAAGACCACCCAGATCATCTCTGTCAAATATTTCTTCACTGTATACACTATAAAATTTGGCTCAATCCGCATAAGTGCATCTTCTGCTCTGATTTCGGTAGGCTCTTAGGGTTTATCGTCTCTAAAGATGGAATTCGTCTTGATCCTCTCAAAGTGGAAGCTATTGTTAATATCCCCTCCCCTTCCTCTTTACATTAGCTGCAGAGTCTATAAGGGAAAGATAATTTCCAACACTGTTTTATACTGAACTATGCTGAAGTGGCCAAAGGCTTCATGCAATTACCTAAGCAAGGTGTCCCATTCCTCTGGGATGAGATCGCCGAAAACTCCTTCGATTCCCTAAAGAAATTTCATATCAATGCTCCTCTGTTGCGTCCTCCTAATTATTATCTCAATTACTCTTTCTACTTGGCTGCTGCGTTTAGCACTATTGCCATGGTTTTAGTGCAGGAAGACGATGATGGTGACGAGCATGTTACGCACATGTCGAGAAGTTGGCGTTGGCTACTGTTCAACGTTTTTTTCATTATATTTTATTGCGCACAATGACCGTGATTTCTGATTTCAGCACTATGACCTACATATTGAATTGTCAATTGCTGGGGGGAAAATACTCAAAGTGGATTATGATCCTCCAAGAGTTTGATTTGGAGTTTACTACCACCAAATCAAAGAAATCATTAGTTTTTTCTAATTTGTTTTTCTCTCTCCCTTTTGATTCTGCTCCATCTAGTTCCGAGGAACACATTTCGAACGACACACTTTTTATCATTAGTACCCTCGATCCTTGGTACGATGATATCATCGTATATCTTCAGACTTCTACCTTCCGATCCGAGTTGATGAAGCATGCTTTTTGAAGCATCCACTATCATTAGCAGCCTTATCACATAGTCGAAGATAATCTCTACCACATCAGAGCTGATTTCGTTCTCCGCCAGTGTTTGACTCTCGAGGAGGCTAAAAAATTCCTCAATGATTACCACTCTAGCGCCTGTGGTGGTCACATGTATGGATATGCTACTGCACAAAATATTCTTCGTGCTCTTTATTTCTAGACAACCATCTTTAAATACCGCATTGCTACTATTCGCAAGTGTCACGATTTACAGATTTACCAGCACAAGATGCCTGCGCCATCCACATACTTTCATCCTGTCATTACCGTTGGTCCCTTTATAAAGTGGGCCATTGATGTTATGATGTGTAGCCCTCACTCAGTCGGGGGGCATGATTATATTATTGTTGCCATCGATTACTTCACTAAATGGGTCAAAGCAATGCCTACACTTACAGCTGACGGTAAGATAGGCACACAATTTATTTTCAATCATGTCATTACTAGGTTTGGTGTCCCTCAAGCCATTTTTACTGATCATGGTTCCCATTTTTGTCATTACATGATGGTTGAGTTGACTTCAAAGCTGGGTTTGCATTACGATAGCTCAACACCATACTACCCTTAGGCCAATGGCCAGGTTGAAGTCGTGAACAAATTTCTAGTTTGTTAGTCATCAATAATTTTTGCCTTTATAGATGACTAAATGCAAACCCTAGATTTCTAGAAATAAAGTTCATAAACATTGTGAGTTCTAGAAATCTCACTGCCTTCATCATCCTTAAGATAAATTTTTCACTATTTCATCAACTCCATCATGTCAAGCTCAGCTCACCCATCCCAGAAGACCCATCATGGGCTCATGTCACTCATTTTGTCTTTGTTGTGTCACCTTTGGTATCAATCCACTATTTTTTTTTAGCCTAAACCCCTCACCTACCGCCTAGGGCCACCAAACAACCATCTCTCTTACATCTCCAGAAATGCCTCAAGCATTGATGGTCTCAAAACTTTCTCTATAGGATCTTTAATACATCAGTCTATCAAAAACTTTGTTTTACAGCTAAAGATCCCAAATTCTAAGTTTTTAGTGAAAAGCCAAGTCCAAGGAACCTTCCACTAGGTCACCTAGGGTTTCATAGGTCATAGGGTGGATTTGGTATCCTAAAAGCTATGTTTTATCTGTATAAGGAGACTACATTCAAATGAGAAGAGGGACAAGTAACTTTGTCCAAAAATGATCAAAAAGCCATTTAAGAAAGGCTTCCTTGGCCTAAAGCGCAAATTCTACAAGGGACAACTGCCCTTGCTCACATTTCTGCAAAAAGATCAAGGTTTCCATCAACATAATAAGAGGTAAGGTAATGGGATGAAATCATCACTAGAAGACATCTACAACAAAGAGAAAGGTAGCAGACTCGTGTTTAAATAAAATCAGGGTTTTTGTGATTAGTTGGAAAAAAAGTGGTTCCAAAGTAAGATGCCAATACAAGGGCCACAAGGACAGAAGTCACCTCAACTCCACCAAGTACACATTGAAGATTTTCAGAAATAATAAATGAATTTTGAAAGGTTATAGAGAACTTAGAAGACAACACTGTTTACTTTTCTCTAACATCCCTAAAATCTAGGATTTTGGAAAGATGGACAAAATAGGTCCAAGAAAGATGATAAGTCCTCCTTCATAGCAACAGATGGCATCCAAAATTTATCCAAGGTGTCCCTTAGGGTTTGTCAAAGGTAGCACTGTTTCACCTGCACCAAAACAAAAGAACTTGTAAAGGGTATCAGTATAAGGGCCTAAGATATCCAAATACAGTTAAAGGCCCCAAAAAAATAATCGAAAGAAAGGCAAGCATGAGGCTGAGTATCAAAGGGAGAAAATCATGCCAAGTACATGTTCACTGTTGAAGAAATGAGGTATCAAACTCCAAAAAGGCACTTAGGGATCAAAGGCAAATGTACTATAGGCACCTGCAGAAAATTAGAAGTGGCCAAGTGAAACCATGGCATGGTATGATTTGTTTTAAACTCTGTGCAAAAATAGGTGTGTTACTGCCTAAGAAATCAGTAAGGAGATAAAGGGACATGTTCAGGTCACCTACAATAAAAAATTCCAAAAGAGGTCAAGACAGTGTTTTTAGTTTGTCAAAGTGAATGCCAAAGACAGTTTGAATAAGTGCCTAGGATTTCAAAAGCAAAGGGGATAAAATGGCATCAGCATTAGCCAACCATCAACACAAAAGAAGAAGGCAAAGTGCCTTGAGAAGGCCTTCAAAACGCCTGCAAAAGACATAAAGAATATCAGCCAGAAGAAAAAAGTATTAAAACATAGTAAAAGTGTGTTTGGAACTTTAATTTGTGTCTCTCAAAGGGTACAAAAGTCATTTCAAATTCATTTAAAACTCATTTAGAAATTGCAAAGGAGAAAAAGGCTTCAGGAAGAAAGAACAAGGTTTTTAGGCTGTTTTATGGGCTAATTATTAGGGTGGTGTGCAAATCACCGACACTACGCAAAGACAGGCTGATGTTTCGCTAACAGGCCCCCCACCCATTCAATATTGCACTGCGCTGTGCAAATATCACCGGGCACTACGCAAACCCTAGGCACTACACAAACATAGGTCCGACTCGCCTAGGACCGACAAAAATGGCACAGGTCACCCGACACCACTCTCCATGCGTTTGGTTGCTACACAAATAACGCCACCCGACTCGCCCAGGAGACGGGTAGACTCTACCTCTTGCTGGGCTCTGTGCTAACTGCCATGCAGACCTTTCCGGCGCTGCACAAATAGCTCGACCTGACAGCTCAGGCAGGGCACTGCGCAAACGCAGAGAAACTTCTAAAGGCAAAATCTCTTGCCCAAATCCAAAATTTCGTCCTCCATTCACCTCCAAAGTCTACAAAAGGACTAAAATTGGCTAAGTTTCCTCTTTTCACTATCCCCAAAGAAATTTTCAATGAATTTTATGTATTTTGTGGCCTTGAAATGAAAACCCTAAGTGGGTAAACCCTAAATCCTACATGCAAAGGAGCCTCTGTTCTTACAGACCTCCTTGGTACTAGTTTGATGGCATGATGGTGGGTAAGTAAATTGAAGTGGTTGCATTACACCTTGAGATGGTCTCCTTGAGCTCCAAAGCAATTAAAACCTAAGAACCCTAACCTCCATATCCCTCATTCACCAAAGATGACCTCGTCATCATTTTTCACTTTGTCTTCATCAAACCCTAAGTTGCCAAACCACCTCTCATATCACTATGTCAGGGGTTGAAAACAAAAGTGGTAGTGAAAGTGGTCAAAGGCCTTTGAAGCCAAAACATAAGGGAGGAAAATTCAATAGATTGGAGCCTCAAAGCACTGTAGCCATCACCTCCTCTCTTAGGATCTTGTCATGCTTCTAGAATACAAGATGTTTTCAATTTTGTGAGAAGGTCAAATTTGTAAAGAGCCACCCTGAGCTCACAAGGCTCCTCATTCTCAACTTGCATAACAAGCACTAAAACCTTGTAGGACTGAATTTTGAGATTTCAACAGGTGCTATCTCTGAGGCCATAGGTATCCCTTCGGTGGGTGAGAAATGGTTTAAAAATGGAAAATTAGACAAATATTTCTTTGAACCATTCATCAAAACAAGATATAGAGGAGGCAACAAAACAATTTTCCCATTCTCACACCTCAAGAATAGATATGCCTCTTTGATGTTGGTTATCATAAAGTACTTCACATGTGAGGGAAGGTACTCCAGGCTCTATACCTATCATGTCATACTCTTGATGTATTTCACAGGGGTTAAGATGCTAAAATTGCCGTACTATCTCTATAGGAGCATGGAGAAAATGTCTTCTATTGTTCGGAAGAGGAATCCCACACATGAAATGCATAACTTATTCCACCATTCCTTGATCAAGATGGTGGTATTACATCAATTGGAGCAGCATGGTATACCTTGGGATGTTTTCATAACCCATGAAGATTTTACAAACCCATTTCCTCCTCATCAACCAAACCTGCCTTCCTCATCTGTACAAGTACCCTCACCACAGGAAAACCACCCTTCCTCTCCTTCTCTTGATGCATCAGGTGAAGCACGAAGTGGTAGCGAAGAATCAAATGAAGATCAGGTTAAAGGTGATGAAATTAGTAAGGAAGAAACAAAACTTAATGAAGAAGAAAAAAAATGTGACAGTGGTAATGATAAACAAGAGGATGACAGTGGAAATAATGAACAAAAAGATGACAGTGTAGATGATGAAATCAGTGGGGTAGAGTCCATATAAACAGATAAAGAGAGTAAATATGAAGAAGAAGACTGCACATGGCAATGATAAAATGAGGAAATGCACAGTAAAAGATGCAATCTTCTTGGTCATGAAAACAATGAGAAAAGTCATGAGTATGAAAGTGACCATATGGAAGAAGATGATTAGGCAGAAATAGAGTTTGATGAAGAGGACAGTGACAAAGAAATGACATTGATAGGACAGTCAGTGAGGAAAAAGACATTAAAGGAGAAAGTCATGATAGTCATGACACTAATTATCCTCTTAATGAAAATGAAAATGACAACAATGCAGGGAATGATGAAGAAAAGGACCCTAGTGGTGAACAAAATAAAAGTGAAGAAGGTGCAGAGAATGATGGTTCAAACAAAGACAAAAGTGACAACATAAAAGGAAGTAAGGAAGGTGAGGATGATGATGGTGCCAGCGGTCAAAAATACAATGATCAAACTAAGCATGGGATGATTGATAAAGATCATGATAAAGATGAAGGAGTTGGTGACAACACCAAGGGTCACAACCCTGATGAAAACACTTCCAAAACCACCATCACCTCTTTCATATGCGCATACCACAAGGGGCCAAGGCAAGGGGCCTTGCCATCTGCATCAACTCTAAAGATTGACAAAGAAAAAGTAAAATATGAAAAAGGGTGAGCAATAGGTAAAGGTGGAAGAGGAGGATCCTGAAGTAGAAAGGGAGTTTGAACATATCCATATAGATAGTGATGAAGAAAATGAAACAAGAAATTTGACCTCCCTCTTCCAAAACAAGAATTCACAAATAGAAGACCTAGAATTTGAATTGGAGAAAGCAAAAGATGCCATTCACTTCTATCAAATGAAAAACAAGAAAATGAGTGCTTAGCAATCCATCTATGAGGCTAGAGCACTCCAAGCCCAGAGAGAAGCCCAAAGGGCACAAGTCAAACTAGAAGAATACATGGGCCTTTATGAAGAAATTGAAGGTGAAGAGGAACAACATAGGAAGAGGCCAAAAACCCTGAGGTTAAGGAAAGCACTAGCAAGACATAATGAAGAGGAATCAACACTAGTAGATCAGCTTTCCCTCAATGAACTCCTTGCTATGGAAATTGAACATGATCGGGAGTCATGGCTTGAGAGGGTAAACATGAACCTAGAGGCTAAGTTGAAGAAGGCAAATGAAGGCTTAGACTTACAAAGAAAGATGAAAAAATATTATGCAAAGAAACACAAGGTTGTTTGTGCCAAACTAAAGGAAGCCCTCCATGAGGCCCAAAACCTAAAAGAGGCAAAAGAGCATGACAGCCTTGGATTTTTGGCTAAAATTTCTCATCAGTTGTCCAAGACCCTTAGGGAAGGTCTCCACCAAATTTGAGAGGATTTGGAGCAAATTTTGTTTTTTTAGATTTTTGAGCCTCATTAGCACAGTGCCAATGGCGCTACGAAAACACATGGAGCATCCCCAAGAGAAGAACATGAAATTTTTGGATTTCTCTCAACCTACACATCATGCTCACCAAATTTTAGATGATTTGGAGCAGGTTTGACCCCTCAAAAGGTAAAACAACCTCACTTTTTTCACCTTTCTGTCACTGTTTTGGGCATGGCGTTGCACAAATGACAGTCTGGGTATTTTTTAATAGTATATAGGAGATGGATCTGGAAACTACAAGAATTTTCAGAAATTAGACTCATCAGTCTTTCCAACGAGCCATCATGGAGCCAAATATGACATCGGGAAGGGGTCCAAACCCTGGTCACAAAAGACCCCATTTTCTGCTGAAAGTGGCGCAATGCAAATGGGCTGTGTAGTGTGTTTTGGACCAAAAGTCAAAAAAATACACTCATTTATTGAAAAATGATATTTTTGAGTTTTTTGAGGCAAAACACTCTAGAATTAGGTGCAAGAAATTATTTTAGCATTTATTTCTTAGGATATTATGTGCCTTCGACCTTGCATGGTCTCTTGGCCATAAATGACATTTATGGGTGAATTTGACATTTTCCTACCTTATTTAGGGTTTTTTTCCTTTCTTGCTAAGATAAATAGAGCATGAGGGTTTCATTGTAAATGTTGGCATTTGATGAACTTAGAGAGAAATACATGGTTTTTATGAGCTTGGAGAAGAAATAGGTTTTGTGAAGTTGATGAATCGATTGCTTGGATTGATGATGGAGAAGCTTGTTTGCAGGATTCTTAAGCTTGGTTAATGGTGATGTATTCTTAATTTGTTTATGTTTTCTTGTTATCATTATGTTTCACTCTTCTTAGTTGCTATAGAGGAGAAAAGTATAGGTTGATAAATGCTCCTTGAAGCACCTTAGTCCTCCTGTTTGCTATGGCCTCGATGTTTTCCTCTTCTGGTTGTGTTTGAGGAATTCTTAACTTCTCCTCAAGCCTCTTTATGCTCGTTTGTTTCATTTATGGATTAATATGCTGGTTAAAAAATATGATTCACGGTAAGCCCTGCTTATTTGAGACTGTCTAAAGACTATCTTGGAACCTTTCTTTGAAGTATTGCTTTCTAGGTTAAGTCAAAGAGGTATTGTTCTGATCTTGCCCTTTTTCCATGCCTATCAGCTTTCCTTAGAGTTCATTATAGCTTGATCAACAATGTTTAGGAGTTCCCTCTTTTCTTGATTAATGTTATTGTGTTATCTTATATGTTTTCCCAAATTATGAAGGTGAATTTACTAAAGTTAGAAGATCTTATGCTCTCTATGTTTCGCCGGAATGTTTATCTTGGATATTTATTTGTTTAAAGTATTATCATTGAGAAAAATGGATTTCCTTATCTCATGCTTAGTATATTTTTCTTATCATATTTAAGGCCTTCTTGTTCATAGGTAAATGACAAATGATACTTCACTTCCCTTTTCCCTACCTTGTTTTTCCTAAACTTGATATCCACCCCACCTCACACATTACCTTAAGGATCCTTTAACCTTGCTAGATTGACCATGAAACACACTATGATTCATCATTAAGACACTCTTGAATTTATTTGACTCCATAGCCCGATGATTCAAATACCTCTCACTCCACCTATTCCACTTGACCATCTTACCCAACCAAAAAAATCAACAAACCCTACTCTTAACAACTAGCCTAAAATCAACCATCTAAAGCAAAAAAGAACATGTCCTTTGCACCCAATAGAGAGATCCCTCTCTGAGTCTAGGAAGGCTAGGTCTTAGGACTCCAAAGACTGGTTCCATGTTGCCCTGTCATTTGGTATACCAATCTGCCAAATCACGGGACCCCATCATTCTGGCGATCACGGTGGGACCTTATAAGTACATAGTTTTCTGAATATGTCTTAGGACTCAGTAGACCCTTAGTTATACTTAGAAAATATAGTGAATCTGCCACCTCATCACCAAACTAACATTTTGGCGATCATGGTGGGACCTTCTGAGTAAGTTCATGCTTAAATATTCAGAAACCCTTGATTGATAGTATTTGGTGGTTTATCTACCACCTCCTTGCTACACTAACATTCGGGCGATCACGGTGGGAACTTCTAAGTAAGTTCATGCTTAAATATTCCTTAAAGATTCATAAACCCTTGACTGATAGTATCTGGTGGTTTATTTGCCACCTCATCGCCACACTAACATTCTAGCAATCACGGTGGGACCTTCTGAGTTAGTGACAAACTAAGTATCCCTTAGGACTTCAAAAACCTTTCTCAAATCATAGAGAACTCAATTGATATCCAAGAGTAGACTTTGTTTGTTTCAACATCTTAGAAAAATGATGATTCATCCATAGGACACTCTTACAAACCTTAAAAATACAAAAAGAAAACTCAGAAAACCCCAAAACATCCCTAGATTGGTTTTTTTTCAGTTATTGGTGGTGGACCATAAACATACATCCTTAAAAACAGTAAAAATATCCACCTGGCGACTCCACTAGCCTCTAGTAGGCCTATTACTTTACTAGTATTCATATCACTCCCTGGATTTGTGTCAAGCCAAACCTGAGAATTTTATGAACCCAATTATATACTGTGAGAGTTTACCAAACATTAAGAGAAGTCAGCCTTCAGAAAACAATCCTAAAAACTTTTAGCCTCTCTGATTTTTTAGTTTGAAATCTGGCTTCACATAGGATCAGTACCAGATCTCCTCCGCACCCAAACCCTCCCAACATAGTTGATGACCCAGAGAAGATTTTGTGGAAAACTTCTAGATCTGGAAACTTAACCACTGTTAGGACCATTCAAAGAGCAATATTTGTACCTAAACATCTTATAGCTTTGCAAGATCCCCAGTTTGACTTGCACCATACAAAGAACCTTTTCAGAACCAAGTCACAAACTGATATTGACTCGACTAACCTTGAACCCATAGATTTGCAGCAGATTTCCAGTAGAGAAGCTTCTCCTTCCACACCACCTGAATTTTAGCTTCTCCATCACTTTAACTCTTTCCATACTAAATCTATTCAGAATCAGTTTGTTGGTCCAATTACTTCCACCACACCCATCCATACCACCACTGTGATAACCACTCCGCTTCATCATACATCTCCTTTCACTAACCCTCCTCTTGTAAACCCTCCATTAGTTCCCATCATGGCAGCTTGGTATTCCCCCTTGGCCTTACCTCAACCCCTAGTGCCTTTTCCAAATGACTATCAGTCCAAGATCCCTCATTTCACAGGAGCTAAAACCATCACTCTCCAACAACATGTAGATAGGATACATGATGCCTTTGATTACATGGATATAGAAGAAGAAACTATTAAAATGAATATATTTTCACAAATCTTGGGAGGAGAGGCCAAAAAATGGTTCAAAGCATTAAATCCTAACTCAATACATGATCTCCTTGCCCTCTGCTAAAATTTCATAAACAAGTGGGAAATCAAGAAAAATCCCCTCCAATTCCTGTCTGAATATAAAAATATTAAAATGAATGTAGGGGAGTGTGTGCAACATTACTGCATCAGGTTTAACAGTGTGTACAATGCTCTCCCACCTCACATGAAACCCCCACAAGGCCTAGCACTAGCGAAATTCCCTGAAGGCTTTGACTCAGACGTGACTTTCCAATTAAGAGAAAGAGACCTTGAAACTTTAGAAGAAATGAAAAAAGCAAGTATTAGTGTCGAGGTCAACTTGATTAAAAAGAGAGCTGGGATTAGATTAGAAAAAAGAGTGACCTACAAAGATGAAACCATTCCCTCAACCTCCTCATTCGATACCAAAATGGACAACCTAATGAGAACAATGGAGAGAATGATAGAAAAAATGAACTTAAATGAAAGGACACCTCCCAGGGAAAACCAAGCCAATTCCAAAAACAAAAATAGAGCTCAAAAATTCAGAAGAGACATTCTTCAAATCAAATAAAGGGAAAATACTAACAAATCAGACCTCCCTTTCAACAAAACTGTATAGATGAAGAAGAAGGAGAAATTATAGAACCTGAAGAAAGCCATATAAACCTAATAGATTCTGATAATGAAGATGATGTTTTTCTCACCAAAGAAGAACAAAGTTTCTTTTCCTTAGATCAAATTGACACAAAATATGAGGATTTTGAAGACTACCACTTGGGATTTGAAAATTCCATAATGGAAGTCCATAGGAAATATGACCTTAGGAGAAAAAAGAACCTAGACCCTCCCAAGAAAGGCCAAGAAGAAACTGCTGTTAGGAAAGCACCTGAAAGCACCCCCAAGAGGAAAACAGACACAAACACTATGGCTAAGAAATATGACCCAAACAAAGAAAAAATCAGCCAACAAAATAGTGACCCAAGTTGTGCAAGCACCTCAACTGGTGGCCCTGAAAAAATCCTGTTGTCTAGAGTCCCAAATCAGATTCAACAAACTAAACCTATGGAAAAGGTTATGCCTGAGAAAACTGATATAAATCTATCTAAGACACAAATACATTTCAATTTTGAGGGAGAGATTTCCAAAATCAATATTACCATGCCTCTCACTAAACTAATTACCCAAGGCACATACAAGTCTCAAGTTTCGAAAGTTCTAAACATAGGAAATGATACTGACAATCTGAATTTGACTGATGATGAGCGTGAGTTTTTTTTTGGACCTAAGGTTGAAGGAAAGTATCACGAAGGAGCTACCCCTCCTTTATATATCAGCCTAAACATACATGACAAAATCTTACACAATACCATGCTAGACTCCGGTGCCTCACACAACCTGATGCCCAAAGTTGTGATGGAAATATTAGGCTTAGAAATAACTAAACCTTACAAAGACCTGTACTCCTTCGATTCAAGTAGGGTCAAGTGTTTGGGCCTGATCAAGGACCTTTGTGTCAACTTGGCGCAAGTAACTACTAAGAATCTAGTCATGGACATAGTAGTGGCAGATATTCCTCCCAAGTATGGCATGCTTTTGTCCAGATCTTGGGGAGCCAAGCTTCAGCGGAACCTTCAAATAGATATGTCCTATGCTACCATCCCCGTTTTTAACCAAACAAGGAGATTATACTAAGAGTTACACATGAAATATATGGTTAGTAGTCAAGAAAGACCAGTCAATACTCGTCTTTATTCTATTCATTCAAATGTTGATTCTTTCATCTTATGTAATGAGGAAGACATTGATGAGCAGGTATATGAAGTTGAAACACATGTTGACATATTACAATAGTCAAACCAGGCTCTTCATGGAGAGCTCAATAGTCAAAACTATAGCAGCCCTGAACAACCATATAATAATAAGTTCAAACTTAAATCTCTACAAATTGAAAATGAAATTTCAAAACTAGAAATCAGTTTAGAATCTAAGTCAGGTTGCTCAAATAAAGGAAAAACCTATATGATAGAACTTTTCCCTTTTCTCATTCTAAAATAACTGAAATACTCTCACATAATAGAAAAAATTGGGGATCTGAATCAAAGGAGTCTTATGTTTTTGCCTTATCTAGACACTTCATTATCATAAAGTCTTGTCCCTTCGGAAAAGCTATTAACTCTCACAGATGTTGCTATGCATCCTAAAGGGAAGTCTGTTGAAACTAATATAGAGGAATATAATGTAGGCAACCTAAGAAGGCCCAGAAGGATTAAGTTGTCCAGAACCTTATCATTACAAAAAAAACTGAAATACATAAGGTTATGCAAGAAGTTTTAGGATTCTCTTGTATATAGGAGTAAAAGATTAAAGCCTCATGACATAGAAATTGTTCCTAAGGCATCTTCTTTCGAGAAAAACCATGAAAACCTTGGGCAAATTATATCACTAACAAGGAAAGCAAAGGGATGTAGGATGTCTATAGACTTTAGGTATCTAGGCAAAACCTCCATGAAGTACAAATGCCCCCTTCCCAAGATAAATCATCCTATGCCAAGGGTAGGATTTTCTAACAAAATGACATTGCATGGTAGTGTTTCAAGTTATCATGAGATGATACCACTTCAGATCAATCAACACAAAGAAATCCTAAAAATTTCTTAGAATAACTACATGTTTGACCAAATTTTTCCTGGGATGAGAAGTACTGAAGACACCTTCCGAAGAGTGAAGGCACCTGTTGTCAACTTCTTCACTATGATATACATTGATGACATCATCATTTGTTTGGAAGCTGATGAAGAATTCCTTCTTCACCTAAGGAGTTTCTTTCACAGAAAAAAGGTTTGGAAACAAGACTCAAAGAATAAATATAAAGGAAAAACTAGCCTATTTGAAGATTTTTGGGAGAAATCTCGCATGATGCCTTCAAAAATAGGTAGCCATGTTTTCTATCTACAATAGCTGAATGAAAAAGAGTTGTTGGGTGATCTTGTTGATGACATGGTCATCAAATACCATAGCTATTAAGATTTTTAGTGTGAATTTATCCCTCATTATGTATACCATTGTTTAAAATAAGGTTATAAAGAGAAAAACACAAAAACATGAAAAATAGAAAAGAGGGTAGATTTGAAAAGAGGTAAAGCCCCATACCCAAAAAATAGTACTACTGAAGGTGAGCAATCTTAAATGTCACTACTGGTTCAAAAAGAAGGTCTTGTTTCAGTCATACAGCCTAATCATGGCTGAAACATTGTTTTCAATTTATTGTTGATAAGTTAATGGAGGCTAGCTAGTCAAATAATTCAAACTTGACTTGTCAAAAGATAGATTAGGAAAGAAATATACTAGTTCCACATGCTTAAAACAAAACCAAGGAGAAAAATGGGGATGAATAGCAAATAATGTATCATAGCCCTTATTTTTCTAAGTCTTATTTTGTACAAAAATAACATTTGTGTGTAGCTTGTTCTTATGCCACAAACCCATGGTAAGTCAGATTGTTTAATCCTAATTTAAACCATGATTTCATTTTCATGTTTATATCTTAGTGAATGAATCTTGTCAAATAGTTTAATCTTGACAGTTGAGTAGTCTAGGTAGAGAATAAAAATTTCATTAGCATAATCTGAACTTTTGGAGGAAATAAGATAGAAATAGATAGTTTATTTTTCTTTCAAAAAGAAGAAAATGTCAAGGGTTTGCTAGTCAAAATGCACCCAAGGAAGAAAAAATGTTAGGCAAGAAGATTGGGTAGGTAGAGATGAAGTTGATTTGATCATGTTTTTCAAATTTATTAAGATCATAAATTCATAGCAAGCATCAACAAGTGAAAAGAGGTAAAAATATGCCCAATGAATGAGGCACTGGTCTTTAGTAAGCCAGAGATCTGAAACTTCTGGACACCTCCTAAAAAGGAGTTTCCCTCCCCAAGTGGAGCCACTGTTAGTCATCAATAATTTTTTCCTTTATATATGACTAAATTCTTACCCTATATTTCTAGAAACAAAGTTCATAAACATTGTGAGTTCTAGAAATCTCACTGCCTTCATCATCCTTAAGATAATTTTTTCACTATTTCATCATCTCCATCATGTCAAGCTCAACTCACCCATCCTAGAAGACCCATCATGGGCTCATTTCACTCATTTTGTCTTTGTTGTGTAACCTTTGGTCTCAGTCCACTATTTTGTTTTAGCCTAAACCCCTCTACTGCCACCTAGGGCCACCAAACAACCATCTCTCTTACATCTCTAGAAATGCCTCAAGCATTGATGGTCTAAAAAATATCTGTGTAGGCTCTTTAGATAAATCAAGTACATTGGATTTTGGATATTCAATACATCAGTCTATCAAAAACTCTGTTTTACACCTAAATATCCCGAAGTCTAAGTTTTCAGTCAAAATCCTAGTCCAAGGAACCTTCCACTAGGTCACCTAGGGTTTTGACAGGTCATAGGGTGGATTTGGTATCCTAAAATATTTTTTTTATTTGTATAAGGAGACTGCATTCAAAGAAGAAGAGGGACAAGTAACTTTGTCTAAAAATGATCAAAAATCCATTCAAGAAAGGCTTCCTTGGCCTAAAGCACAAATTCTGCAAGGGACAACTGCCCTTGCTTACATTTCTGTAAAAAGATCAAGGTTGCCATCAACATAAGAAGAGGTAAGGTAATGGAATGAAATCATCACTAGAAGACATCTACAACAAAGAGAAAGGCAACAAACCTATGTTTAAATAAAGTCAGGGTTTTTTGTGATTAGTTGGCAAAACAGTGGTGCCAAAGCAAGAAGCTAGTACAAGGGCCACAAGGACAAAAGTCACCTCAACTCCACCAAGTACACATTGAATATTTTCAGAAATAATAAATGAATTTTGAAAGGTTATAGAGAACTTAGAAGAATTTTTTTTTTACTTTTCTCTAACAGCCCTAAAACCTAGGATTTTGGAAAGATGGATAGAATAGGTCCAAGAAAGATGATAAGTCCTCCTTCATAACAACAGATTGTGTTGGGCTAGAATTGTAATCTATGGATAAATTATGCTTCC
The DNA here is from genome assembly GCA_034641835.2 of Pinus albicaulis. Taxonomy (NCBI): domain Eukaryota; kingdom Viridiplantae; phylum Streptophyta; class Pinopsida; order Pinales; family Pinaceae; genus Pinus; species Pinus albicaulis. The sequence goes on along the minus strand of CM076578.1, from coordinate 1,352,467,393 downwards.
CTAGGTAGGGGTTAGCCTAGAACAATAGGTGAAAGACTATACTACCATTTCTCCTAACTCAGAACAAATACACAGAGAGGATTGGATGTTTACTTGTTTCAGTTGCTTCCAAATGGCTCCTTTCTGTCGCTTCCACTACAGCTTCAAATTCAAGCGGTTTTAAATGGATGAATGCTTCCTACAATAAAGAACACTGAAACAACAAAAGATGAAATAATATAGATATGTATTCAAGCTAGTTAGCTAAATCAGTTAAGCATAAACTATATTCATCAACCAAGATCTTGCAATATGGAAAATCAAAGTAAAGATAGATGCATGTAGGGAAAAATAAGAAATAATCTTTATTGATGATAGAAGGGCATGTTACAACCTAGTGACTAATTTTAAGTGACATTCCAGCAGAGTTCCCAAGTCTCATCACAGCATAAATCTCTCTAGCAGCAGCTCCACAAATCAAACTCTATTGAAAATTCTCCAACATTTCCGTACTCAAATTATTCCTCCTAAACACTTAGATTTGTGTTCAATTTATAGATGAAATATAGGTTGTTTTTCAATAAATTTCATTCCAAAAATAGGAAAGACATGTTTCCATTCATGTAGATGTAAAATGGACACTTGGATCCGAAGCTTGACACATGTGAACCCTTCTAGAAAACACTGGCCAAGTGGAGATTCTGGAACAATGAGAATTTCGCTCCCAATGTGACCAATGCACCTTTGAATGTCAGGAAGTGCTTTGCAGAGTAGCCTTGAATGGGGCTCTCTACATATGAAACGCACTTAGGCCCCTTAGAGCCTGTGTTGGTGAGCTCCCACATGTTTAATAATAAGCTTCAAACCATGGAAAATTCTTGCTTGATGAAAGTCTTGTTTGATTTATGTTGTTTCCTGTCTTAGGGCATATATCAAATGAGATGATAGGGAATGATAGAAACTTGATCATCGGTCCTGGAGATTATTCCCAGTTAAACAGGTCATTGGGAATGGTGCCCAAATTGACCTATAACAATTTCCCCCTAAAGAATGCGATCCAAATAATAAGAACATTTGATTGAGATGCTTTACACTGTAATGAGCTTGGAAAAAAAGCGGAATGGTCACCTCCATCAATATTACAATACATTACATCATGATATATCCTCTATTGATCATAATTGCTGAGGGTAGGCATTCCCATAATCATCACATAAAACAATCTAATAACATGTACATAATTCAGAAAGTCATCTACATTGGAATGTTGCCTAGATGCAGACACGCCTATAGATATATGCCCATGTTTGGATGACAATCTGTATGTAAGGTCACCGTACATATGATGTGTAAAATAATCCTGAAATCGCAGCCCAGATGGCTGAAACTAGATCTAGGGTCTTCTTATCTCATTCACTCAATCATTCGGGTACAAGTCTAGCCATGCGAATATATGATTTTTCGTTGAACATGGAAAGACATTGTTTTATTACCAGCCAATGATGTGAGCTCTTAACAAACGCAAGAGAACCACCATTAATGTCAATGGCCCTCAAGTTACTGCAGTACATTTCGTAAGGCGTGAATAGATGATTTGATGTTGAACACCAACCAAAATCTTTCGGTCAAAGGTTCGGAAGCAAGGATCTTGTTGATGCTGTAACAAGCCTCATGGTAATGGAATCTGATGTTTCTAAGTGAACTTCCTGGATATTGATTTTTCGTCGACAAGAAGTCACCTTAGTGCAAAACTGGAGTTACTGATTTCAAAGACAAGGGTATGACTTGATATAGAAATTTTCAGTGATGACGGTCATGAAAATGAAGGTTTATGAGTATTGTAGATGGATGAGTTCTTAATCACTGGATGACTTCTATTGAACATATTAGCGACACTATGATGAGTTGGCAGCATTGACCCAAAACCGAAGTGAAGGTATGATGAACCATAGGTGTGAATGAACCGTCAAGATGATTACCCAACCCAAATAGTCACGGAAATGGAGTGAAAGAAGTGTCATGTTCAAGAGAAACTTGCTACCAAAAAGAAACTTTGCTTCCTTTTCCAAAATTTTCCCTGGTCATTTGTCGACTAGTACCTCTTTATTTTTTAACAAGATTGAGGAGGATAACATTTTCTTGATCTATAATTCAACCCTTCGGGTGAACAAAGAATAAAGTATCTCTATTTAATAATTTAATGAGTCTAGAGATGAATGAAACTCGATTCTTGCCATGATTGACAAGCCCGTCACTATTTTATGTTTTAACGAGCTTAATGATAGTGATAGCCCAGTCCTTTTTCATGTTTAGAGAGTCTGAAAAAGAGGACGAAAGAGAACTCCAAAAGTAATTTTTCGTAAATTTGTCTCTTAGATCCGAAAAAGTGTAAAATGATATCTGAAAGAACCTCTTTGGTCATGTTTAACCAAGGTATTCCTTTTTCGTAAATAATCCATCTCAGTTCGGAAAAGGGTTAAACTTATACTGAGTAGATATCAATTCATTTACTTTAGCAAGCTCGAAATGACAAGTGCTCGACAATATTTTCACATTATCGAAGTCTGAAAAGAGATGAAAGAAGGCTCCAGGGGTTCCTTTTTCACTATTATAGAAGCTTGAAAAAGAGATAAAAGTGCGCTTCAAATCCTTTTTCATTTTTAACAAAGCTCGAAAAATAAGGAGAAAAAGCATGCTTTGTGGTCAAGTCTTTCTTGAAATAAATCTGCATGACTAACCTGTTCGTCAGTTGTATTTCCTATTCAGAACAACATCAAATGGATTAAAAATACCTGTTTCATGATAAAAACATAATAAAACTATAGTCATAGCAATAAATTTAACTTGCAAGTAATTAAATGACTATATAAAGCAGTTTCACTATTCATTTTTACCATTCCATAGCATTTTGGAGCTCTGAACTTGATTTTTCCCCCAAACTTCAGTCAGTGATTACAGTCATTTGAGTGGATGGATTTCATCGCCGTTTGATCCAGGTTAGTAGTAAAAACCTCCTCTTTCTTTCATTATTCATTTCATTACCATTCCTTGCAAATTTTTAGGGTTTTGAGGCCCCTAGGGTAAATTCTTCCAAAATTGAGGGCAACACACCCCTGAATGTCAAAAACTGCGTTGCATAGCAGGTATAGTGAAGTGCACCTACATGTGCAACACACTGTCTTAGCCCAGGGAGTGCGTTGGGCGCAGTTGAAGTTTTTTGTTTTCATGATGTGTCCAAAATTTGCCTAGTTTTTTGCAATGAACAATATCTAATGGATCTTATGGTTTATTTTTAGATTTCCATCAGATTATAATGATGATTACATGGAGAGAAAGAGAACATGAAGAACAAGATATGATTGCCTTGAATGGTCTGGGTACTATAAGAGCTTTAAGAGATTGTGGGTTGCTTAAGTACTTCAAACTGTCAGGAATAAGGCAACAAATAGAACTCCTAGAATTCCTTGTTCGAGCATGGGATCTGGCGATAGAGACATTTCACATAAAAAATCAAGTGTTTTCCATAACAATTGAGGATGTGTATTTTCTCATAGGTTTGTTGAGGAGAGGTTTGCCCATTTCACTCATAGGATCTACCGTTGGAGGAGAAACAGTGAGGGATTATGTTATGTAGTATTTCTATTCGGGGTCAAAACCTAGCAAAGATGGAAAAATAAACATCCGTGATGTCACAGATTTTCCTTTCAGGACCATCATATTCACGATTGCTAAACTAGCTGGCACCGTTACACTCCATCTAGTGAACAGATCGTATATGCAGTATGCACTAGAATTTTTAGAGCCAATAGTTTTCAACTTGTCTGAAGCTATTTCATCTCAGATAAAGGAACAACTGAATAAAGCAAAGGGAGGAAGGAAGAAAAATTTCAGTTATGGTTCCATCCTTATCTCTTTTTCTTTGGAATGGATTCCACTGATGTAGCCACAACATGTAGCATTGGATATATCTAGTCCTAGAGATCCTCGGATGCAGAGATGGGTAGAAATCATGGGTCGACATTCGGGAAAATCGACTGTTGTGTTCTCGGCTGCATTCTTTTCCTGGTTCAGGTGACAGATCGTCGCCATTGATGAGTATGCATATGAAGGCGTTGACTTCCGAGGAGATCCAGATCTAGGTTTACCAGAAGGCGCTCAGTGGGGTGCAATAGGTAAGATTTATTTGACCATGTTTTTTTATTTTTATAAGGTTTATACAAATTTTTTTGTGTTTTAATTTCTTCCCAAGACTAAACTAAATGTTTTAATGTAATGCAGATATTGGTCGCATTCAACCAGCAGAGGAACCAGAGTGCGAAGCAGATGCGCCAGCAGAGAGGGTTGTCAGGAGAGAAGCCCTTTAGGACTTTGATATGGATGAGACCCTTATTGAGCTCCAGCAACACATAGAGGGGTTGACCTTCGGGATTTCGGTTTTCTAGATTGAAGAGCTTCCCATGCGACTGCAACAACACACAATTGGGGTTCCTAACCGTTGGATGCGGTTGCTTTGTAGAATTTCTAGATCTATAGCGTGCTATCATGAGCACCACTAGTTTACTTATGACTTTTTGCATACATTTTGCGGTCATATGACCAACATGCCTTGGGCACAAATTTTGTAAAAAACCTATAACTATATATCTATATGTTTTTAGAGTTTTTCCTATGTTTAATGCACAATCCTATTCAATGATGTGAATGTTTTCTTTACCTATGTCACAAATTTCTATCTAAAACTTGATTAGCTAATGAATCAGTTAAAGTGTTTAGATTTCTGGAAATGTGTTTATATTGAATGAAATCAAAATGTCTCTCCAAAAGTCAAACTCTAAGGAACAATCTAAGAAGTGTTGGATTGCTAATAGAATAAATACTAGTAAGTTGTAGTACCATAAGTTGTGAGTCTAACCTTATGATTATGCGGTTAATACCAAATGAAATGGCATCAGAGAGGAGTTCAATCAACGCGCTATACTTAGTGATATTATCGTCAATCTACCGATACAAATCCCTTGAAAACTCACTAATTCGCTGTTCGGAGCAAAAATGGCCCACGTTGCAGAGGATAGATTCTGCGTACTACGACTAGCACCATTAACATATCCAACAAATGGTTTTGAAGATTCAGTCATCTACGATGAAATTTAAAGTGGATTACTAACGTCAAGAAAACTCTAAAAGACAAATTAATATAGTGAATGCAAATCAATAGCATATAAACAATATAATA